>JANAVB010018994.1:20169917-20687417 GCA_029216955.1 Iris pallida | reverse complement strand
CGAATGTTGGTACTGTTGTATTCATATGTCGCATAGCCCGGGATGGTGTTATGAACTCGGCTCATCGTATTCTGGAAGCGGGGCGTGACAGCTGTCTGTCCCCGACTTCCGTCTTCCACTGAAAAGTGTTAACGTTCTGACGAGCTTCTTCACCCTTGGCTGGCTTAACCAAGCGGACGGTACGGTTCTTCCGAGATTCGAACTCCTGAACCTGCCCACCTTCGTGTCTGAACTTAAAGCTCTCCCATACACGTACGTCCTCGAGCAGAACATCACGCACTATGCATGCCGTCGATGACCCACAGCACCACTTGAACTGTGTGAATGTTGATGCTCCCGCCCCAGATTGAGTTTGCTGCCAAACTTGATCTCCTCTCTGGCTTCGAACTGCCGATACCGTTGTTGCTCTGTGAAGATTTGGTAAACCACCTGTCGCCAAATATAGATCCGTAGAGCAACCTCCACCAGGAGACCGACCAGCTGTCATGGGACCGACAGACTGACCCTCAATCTTTGACTCATCACCATCCATCGCTTTGTCTCGATGAACCAAATCCTCTGTAACCCTCAAAATATCTAGAAGCCCCTCCTCAACAAGTTTTCGATGATCCACCTCCTGTCGAACACCCCTTGAGCCGATCCATCCGGTGTCTGTAGCCTGCCTGTACAGCTCAACTACTTGAGCCTGTACATGCCACAACATAAATCTACCCGAGCCAGTTGTTGGGAAACCTTCACAAGCATCCAATCTTTGCACCAAAACAGACTGCGACAGCCATCATCTGCCAGCCTCCCTACCGAAACTAAGTTGTAGCGCAAACTCGATACATGTCACACACCCCTGAGGACGAGTTTCTTACCAAACTTCGTCATCAAGTGCACATCACCAATGCCTACAACTGCACCCATCCCCTTGTCTTCCATCTTCACACGTCCAAACCTGCCGCCGCGATATGACGTGAAGATCCTCCTGTGTGGAGTGGCGTGATACGATACCCCCGTGTCCATGACCCAGTCACGATCATGACACATACCACAAGGTTTCTCTGCATCGGTCGTTGTGATGATGATATCTCCTATTGCTGTGAGATCCTCCTGATCATCCTTGCCTTTGGCCTTATCAGCTTTGAGCTTCATGCAGTTTCTCTTGATATGACCCCTTTCGCCACAGTAATAGCAGCCCTCCTTGCGGTCCATAATCGCAAGATCCCGAGAACTCTCTCCTGTCCTCGCCTGTGACTTGGGTCTTTCCTTCCCCTAGGAAGTCACCAGAGCGGACTCCTGCGACGATTCCACTTGCGTGTGTTGGACTTCCTTATTCAACAAGCTACTTTTGACTGCCTCCATCGTGACAACTCCATCAGGCACGGAGTTGCTCACCGATACCACCAACGTCTCCCAGCTTTCCGACAGAGAAGTCAAGAGCAGTAGGGCCTGAAGCTCATCATCAATCACTATATTCATCGCAGACAGCTGATTGATGATACCCTGAACCTCATTCAGATGTTGTGCCACTGGGGTACCCTTCGTGTACTTTGAGTTGACGAGTTGGCGAATAAGAAATGCCTTGTTGCCAGCCGTCTTCCTTTCGTACAGCGAATGCCGCTTCTCCCACAATGCTTTTGTCGAACTCTCCATGGACACGTGGTGAAACACCGAATCATCCAATCATTGGCGGATGAATCTATCGGCCTTTCGATCCAGTCGTTTCTAGTCTTCAGTAGTTTTGTCCGTTGGCTTTGCGTTGTCGCCCTCCAACGGACCATGCAAGTACTTACACCAGAGTAGATCCTCCATCATTGGCTTTCAAATAGCCCAGTTTCCTCCTGTGAGAGTGATCATACGAGTGTTCATCTGCTCCGTAGACATGGTTGCCAGAATCTCCAAAGCTCTGATACCAATTATTGGGCACGTGCGAAAGTGTTTGCCAACCCACTTGACCAAAACCAACCCCCGTCTAATGGACACCATGCACAAGATGAAGACAAGTATATGATGGTGACATACGTCACCTGGACAAATCCTAACCTTTAATAACTCAGATGAAATTACAAGATTGACAGAACTCACGTTGAACCCTTTGTCCTAATAGGTTCAACCCCTTCACCACTCTCAAGAAGAAAAATAGAAGATTACAATTGAGATCACTCACCAACCCGTAGCAATCTCCCTAATCGAAATTGACGACTCCTCGATTAGATCTTCTTCTTCCTTCTGTCTTGGATGGCAAAGTCATAAGAGCAAAGTACGGACTTTCTTTTTCCTTGTGGACAAGTACCCCGAATCTCCATTTTTGTGCTTTGTGCTTATTCTTTGTGCCTCCACCTCACCCATATATATAGGATGAGAAAAATTCTATTTTAGGTCATAATATGATTTCTTAATTAGGAAGCCCTCAAATAAGAATCCGATTACACCTAAAATAGTCCACTAATTATCATATTTAGATCATAATAGGATTTCCTAAAATAAAAATTCTATTATATCTAAAATAGCACAACACAAATTATGGACATCTAAATCTAATCAAATCAAATATTTGATAAGATTTGGATTCCACAAGTATGTTATTACCAAATCCAGACTAGACTCCAACAGCAAGTCCGATCTTCAGCAGCAGGCCATGCTAGACTAAACCATAACTTAAATTAAAATTCTAAATCCAATAGGATTGGAGTCTGATCTGAATTTGGTCCGCCGTTTAATTTAAAAATATATATATATTAAAGTTTATTATGTATATTATATTTATATAATTATAACACCAAAGTAATGTAGACACAGTGGTTAGCTCATAAATTTTAAATTTTCTTGAGGTTTAGGATTCAAATCCTCATTACTTTTACCACGTTCTTATCGGGACCTAAGGGGAAAAACTAAGCTCGGATCGGTTGGGTAGCTGGGTCGGACGGTTCGAACCTGCAGGTTCGAGAGGCAAATCTAACTCGAACCTTGTATAAGAGTGGGCCAGGTCGGACCCTACCGTTGACCGGACCTGGATCAGATTTTGGACCATATTAAAAAAGAAACTCGACCAAGAACTCTACATCTATAGAGCCCTCATAAAGCCTGAGATTTAAATGAAGAGTCCTCCATTAGAGAAGGCCTAATACTCTCTTTCTCAATAATTTCGATAGTGAAAATTTAACATATAAGAGGGATGTAAGTATATGTGACCAAGACTGAAATGCATACATGCATCTTTGTCAAACAAATATAATCATTATCATTTGTCCATGTTTTGTATTATAAATTCATATAGAATATTGTTTTCCTATTTTAGATATCATTCCATTCAAGGTTATATATTGCGGACATATCTTCCTAACTACTTAAATAAGTAACTTTATCTATCGTGAGTAAGACATAGAGCTGTCAAGTGGGCCGGGTCGGGCCGAACTGACCCGCATTTGGATGGGTCGGGCCTGGGCCGTAAAAAGATTGATAATTTGATGAACTCTGCATGCTTTTCATTAGAATCAACTCATATAAATAGTACAATGAATCAAAACAGAAAGTAATAACTACTTCCTATATTTCAGCAATAAGCAAGTAGAACTACCCTTAAGGAATACATAACAAAAAACTATGCACATGATTAAATTCAAAAACTACTACAGTTTGAACTGTGAAGGCTGTTATACACCAGAATTTGTAACAGCTTCTATATGGCCCCTCAAGATAGGCCACGAGTGGAGAGGCCAATCTTGTCCCGTAGCAGCATGAACTGAGAAGTGGGCAATGGCTTGGTGAGAAGATCGGCAAGCTGAACAGCAGAGGATACATGAGCTACTCGAAGTAGGCCAGATTGAACTTGATCTCTAATAAAATGATAATCCACAGCAACATGTTTCATGCAGGAGTGAAACAGAGGATTGGAACTTAATTGGATAGCACCAACATTATCATAATAAACAACTTGAGAATTTGTTAAGCCAATACCAAGCTCTGAAAGAAGAGAAGAAACCCAGCGAAGTTCAACAGCAGTGGCAGCAACAGAATGATACACTACTTCTGTGAAGGAACGCGCAACCGTTTGTTGCTTCTTCGAACTCCAAGAGACAATATTTCGCCCAAGGTAAACAAGATAAGCATTGGTGGAAGAATAATCATCTTTATTACCAACCCAATTCGCATGAGAGAAGCCATGAAGGGTGAAGGGAGAATCACGATAGAGAAGAAGCCCCATGTCTAGTGTTCTACCTAAATAGCGTAAAATATGCTTAACAAGAACCCAATACTCAGTGGTAGGTTGATGCACAAATTGGGCCATTTGATTGACTGTAAAAGAGATGTCTGGGCGTGTTAAGGAAAGATATTGCAGACTACCAACTATTATACGATATGGTACAGAGTCTGAGAGAGGTATGACAGAGGTTAAGGAGATGGTTGTTGATCTACTTGGTAGGGGAGTGAGAACATGTTTTGCATCCTCCATATTGGTCCGTTTGAGTAAGTCCTGGATATATCTACTTTGAAAGAGCAGTATTCCAAGTCAGTGGGGGACAACTTCAACTCCAAGAAAATAGGAGAGTGAACCAAGATCTTTTAGTGAGAAACGTTGAGCAAGGGATTCAACAAACTGTGAAACAAGAGCATCATTACTTCCAGTTAAGATAATATCATCAATATACACAAAAAGGTACAAAATATGAGTGCTGCTGCGAAGAACAAAAAGAGAGGCATCTGAGTATGAATTCTTGAAACCAAAGGCTAGCAGATACTGACGTAATTCGTGATACCAAGCTCGGGGAGCTTGTCTGAGACCATAGATGGCTTTATGAAGTTTACAGACATATAAGGGATGATCAGAGTCCACATAACCTGGTGGTTGAGCCATAACGACAATTTCAGAGAGCCTGCCTTGAAGAAAGTAATTATTGACATCCAATTGGCGGAGAGACCAACCATTACTTATTGCGATACTAAGCACAAGTCGCATTGTAGTTGGTTTGACAACTGTACTGAAAGTTTTATGGTAGTCCACACCCGATCTTTGATGGAATCCCTTGGCTAATAGGCGAGCTTTGAACCTATCAATAGAACCATCAAAGTGTCTTTTAATATGGAAGATCCATTTGCAACCAAACAGATTAGAAATGCCATCGGGGGGGGGGGGGGGGACTAGTTCCTAAGTTCTATTAATTATGAACAAGTGCATCATACTCTTGAGACATAGATTAATGCCAATTATTGTCTTTGAAAGATTATGATATAGATGTAGGATTAGTATTTTGGAAATTTGATTTGTGGGTATGCAGGTTTAGTTTTTGAATCAGTTTGGTGATGTTATTCTTGGCGTGGGTGGTCATGCGGTGTTGAGTAGGAGGTGGAACAATGATGTGTGGTTCAGTGGTTGGATGGGAAGGTTGAGGAGATGGGTGGTGGACAGTGGATATTTGCTGTGGGGATGGGGTAGCTGGATGTGAAGGTAGAGGAGATGGTTGGCGGACAATGGGAGCTTGGCGTGGTAAAGGGCCTGTTGGTTGTGAAGTAGATTCGGACATAGTCAATCCTGGAGAGATGATTGCAGATGGAGTGGTGGCTGCCTGCTGGAAGGGCAGGGGAATAGAAATAGTAAGGATAAGAGAAATCCATGTGGATATGGTAGTAGAAATGGGACGTGGAGGAGTTGTGTGCAGTAAGGTGTATGGAAAGACTGATTCAACAAATTGACCATGGTGGGAAACATAGATTTTTGAGGTAGATGGTTCCAGATAGAGATAGGCACTTTGAGATAATAAGTCCCCAAGAAACACACACGGTTTGGATCGTTAATTAAGTTTATAGGAGGTATATATATATGGACGAAGCCAAGGATAACACAAACATCCGAAAACTTTTAGTTTAGAGTAATTGGGACTTATGTGAAAAATTAATTCATAGGGGCAGGACATATCTAGAGTGGTGGTTGGAAGCTTGTTGATGAGGTAGACAGCAGTAGCAAAGATAGAAGGCTAGAAGGTGATTGGAAGTGAAGCATAAGAGAGTAAGGTAAGGCTAGTTTCAACGATATAACAGTATCTTCTTTCAAAGTAGCCATTGTGTTCAGGTGTATGTGGTGGAGTGGTTAAGTGGGAAATGCCATGGAAAGGAGAGATAATCTGTGAGTGCCATACATTCGCCCCCATTATTAGAGTAAAGAGTGATAATTTTTTGGGAGAAATAATTTTCTACAGTGGCTTTGTAACGTTCAAAGACTTCTTGAACTTCAGATTTTCTTTTGAAGGGGTAGAACCATATGTATTTTGTGAAATGATCAACCAAAATAACATAGTATTGGAAACCATCTTGTGACAGAGTAGGTGAAGTCCACACATTAGAGAAAATTATTTCAAGAGGGTGTCTTGAGTGAAGAGATGAGATGGAGAAAGGTAGCTTATGACTTTTGTTGCTAAGACAAGCATTACATGAGAATTCTTTTGGTAAAGGTGAAGAGAAATCTAACTGATAACTGGCAATAATATGTTTTAAAATGGGAGAAGCTGGATGCCTTAGGCGATGATGCCAATTTGATGATGTGGTTTTGACATGAGAGAAGGCCAGAATTGGGAAAGAGCAGGTTGTGCGCCTGGCCACTCATACACTCCATCCTTAGTGTTGCTCGTTAAAAGAATTGTCCTCGTATGAAGATCCTACACATGAAAGAAAAATGGTAAAAATTCAACATAACATTATTAGAGATGCAAAATTGAGAGATAGAAATTAAGTTCTTTTTCATAGTTGGTACACAAAGAACATCATTCAAGGTAAAGGTAGTGGTTGATGTTGGAAGAGAAGTAGAAGCAGTATGAGATATGGATAAAATTGTACCATCGCCAATCATAACGTCATCTAATCCAATATATGCATGAAGAGACATGTTGCTCAAGTCTGTAGTGACATGATGAGAGGCTCCAGTATCTAGCAGCAATGATGGATTATTGTTGGTAGTATTTACAGCATAGTGAGCATGTGGCTGCCTAGGTGTGGTAGAGTTTGCTGGAGGTGTAGCACTTGCAATGGATGATTGGATTGGTACAAGCTTAAATGATGGACAGCGCATGGCGGTGTGACCTTGAATGCTACAGATTTGGCAAAATCCTTGCTATGGACGGAGTGAAGGGCGACTTTTGCGAGCTGGAGTACTTGAGTTGGTGGCTATAGGAGGTCGCAGGTGGACGCCAGCCTGTTTTACCGGTAGAGTGTGAATGGTTGGGACGCCAATTGGTGTTGGTCCTATGTGGCCGCCAATTGGTGTTCATAGGAGTGGTCTTGTTTGTAGGATTGGCAGTAGTGGAAAGATGTACCTCAGATTTGGTGTTGGCTGAGAGAGAGAGAGAGAGAGGGGCTTCAAAGGATAACAGTTTCTCATGGAGTTCGTCAAATGTTATGGAGGTGTCACGAGCTTGAACAACATGGACAAGCACTTCGTAGTCATCACGTAGTCCGTCCAAGTTCTTTTAGATCTTCTTCCTCTATTGGGGCGTCGAGTATGGCCAATTCATTTGTATAAGCTTTGACAGAGTGAATAAAATCAGTGGCTGTCATAGTACCTTTAGTGGGATTTTTGAGAAGGTTCTTGACTTGTTTGATGCGACCGCGGGATGGCTTGGCATATATATTTGCTAGAACAGTCCATGCTTCACGGGAGGTATTGGCATGAGCGATAAAGGAAATGATTGTTGGTGAGAGAGAACCAATGAGAGCATTGAGGATTAATTTATCTTGGCGAGTCCAGAGGGTGTAGGCAGGATTTGGTGTGGCAACATTGTTTTTAGTCAGAGTTTTGGATGGACATGGTTTGGATCCATCAATGTATCCAAGAAGATCATGGCCAATGAAAAGTGTTTCAAATTGAAGTTTCCATGAGAGATAGTTGGAGGGGGTAAGTTTGAGAGGAGCTTGTGCAGCTGTGTTAAATGAGAGGAGTTGAGATTCATTGGTGGTGGGGATAATGAGTGTGCCATTTGGAGTAGTTATCACGGAATGTGAATGGAAAGAAAAATGAATTTAGCAGCAGAGAGAGGGGAGCTGCTCTGATACCATAAAGAGATTGATAATTGGATAAACTCTGCATGGTTTTCATTAGAATCAACTCATATAATATTACAATGAATCAAAACACAGAAAGTAATAACTACTTCCTATATTTCCACAATAAGCAAGCAGAAGTACTCTTAAGGAATACTTAACAAGAAACTATGCACAGGATTATATTCAAAAACTACTTCAGTTTGAACTGTGAAGGCTGTTATACACCAGAATTTGTAATAGCTTCTACAGGCCGGGCCCCTCAAGCCCATGCAATATAGCGGGCCGTGCCGGGCTGGGCCTAGGGGTGAAAATTTGAGCCCAGCCTGGCACATGACCCACATCACAGTGGACTTTGGGTCGGGTCGAGCCGGGCCTAGGACATCATAAAAAAAAGGAAACTGTTTTGAGTTTCTCGGCACCGCATTTTGGCATGATAAACTTGTTGGCAACTGTCTGTGGTTGGTTATGACAGACGATTAAAGTAGAGGGAATTGAGTGAAGAATACTGACTTCCTCTTTCCATCCTGCCTAGCCATGCCATCAATTCTTATTAGCCATGCGATTGAGCTTTTGATACAAGAAACAATAGAAGCTTCTGTGTTCTGCATTCGAATGTTTGTACTTTTGATTCTTTGGAAGTTTTGATCTTGTGCATCTATTTCTGCTCCTATCCAATCCTTCTGTAAAGAAACTCTTGAGCTACACAAAACATGTCTAGATATGGGAAAATTTGACGCATGGTACCTGAAAGTACACTTGGAAGTTAAGGAAGGGGTAGGCATGGGGCTCGGGCCGGGCCGGGCCTCGAGCCGGGCAAGGCCGGGCCTAGGCTTTGGGTCAGACCGAGCTGGGCTGAGCCTATCTTATGGGGGGATATATATGACCCGGCACGACCCAATATACTGGGCCGGGCCAGCCCGGGCCCAAGATTAAACGGGCCGGCCCGGCCTATGGTTCAATTTTCGGATCGGTCTCGGGCGGGCTTGGGCCGGGTCGACCCAATTGACAGGTCTAGTGAGACATCAATGTTGAATATTACTTTGAACATAAATTGTATCTAATATTTCAATTATTTTTCTATTTATTTACCATTTTTTTATTATTCAAGCACACTGAAAAACTGTGAACTAAAATATATGAGACCAATATTACTGCTCATAAATGACTAGGAGAAACTCATATTGGGCATATTGCTTTTATTGCCTTAAGAATTCCTTTCTTTTGTTTGTCTACACCTAACCAGCAGAGGTGACTTGCACTAGCTAAGAAGACTAGTTCCTATGATCTCTTGTGGATTAGGGAGATTGAATTTTAATCAATGTTTGTTGCCTATTTGGTTTGTTGTTGAAGGCTTTTGGATATGTATTCGGGACCAGACCCCGTACCCATGAATTCAGTATGGAATCGAGCTAAATCCAGAAAAGTATACCTTGTCAGACTGTTACAGTATTTGTATGCAATCATTATTCTATATTTTTTTCGTCCCCTCGACTTGTAAGTACCTGTTGACACATGCTAGATTTGTTGCATGATTAATTTCACCTCCAGTTTTCAAAATTGAGGGTAATTTTGTCATTTTTGATATGGTAATATTTTTGTGAATATTTATTTATTAATATTGTATTTTGGGGTTTTGTTTGATCGGATTTGAGTTTTGTCTCATTTCGACTTATGTTAGTGACCCGGATCAGTTTTGGACCCAATTGGACCCGATCGACTTATCATGACCAAATTCAGAGATTTATTTTTGACTAATCTCATTCGATTTTAGTGGGATTAGAGTTTAGAATTAGATTTAGAACTTAAAATTTAGAATTTCCAAGTTACCATTTTGACCCCAACTCAAAATCATTTTCTCTTTGACTTGGAGGGCATTTTTGTCTTGTGTCAACACCCTCCTTTCCCCTATATGTGGCTGTATAGCAGCACACCCCCTATGCTCTCATTTGTAAGAACACACTCTCTCTTATTCTTTTCTCACATTTCACAAAAACCATATTTTCCCCCTCTTTGATTTCAAGCTCCAAGTAAGTCAAATCTCTTCCAATTCTTTAGATCTCTCTCTAATCTTGGTGCTAACCCTTATTTATCTCTCATTTGTATTTTTGATCTAGGTAGATCTGGCTTGGTGGTGGTGGAAGCATAGATCTTGTGATTTGACCTTAAAAGAAGTAATTTTGGAGCTTTTCCTTGGGATTCCAACTCCCAAGAGGTAAACCCTCACTCTAAACTTTGTAATTGCTTCTAATTACTGTCATTTACATATTAGAGGATGTCCGAGATGTAGGATAACCCATTAGGAGAGATTTGGAATCCATTGGACTCAATTTGGGACTATTGGCCTAGGTTTAGTGCCAAATTTAGGGTACATCCTAAATTGGCATGTTTGGGTGTTGTCTCTAGACTAATTAGACCTATTAGGTTAGTTGGGTGAGATGAGGCTAGGTACGTGTCCATATTTGGATATGTGGGGTCGTTTTGCGAGAAATCATGAAAATAGGCTTTTTTGGGGTTTTCGGGTTCCAACACACGGGTGACTTTTTGCATCGAAACTAGAATCGGTAAGTTAGTATTTAGAATTGTTCCTAATCATTATTTAGAACTCGTGGGTAGAGTTTGGATCGAATTCGGATAGGTCTGGTGTCCGTATCGCACGGTATCGCGAATCGGACACCCCGGAGTCGCCAGAATGGCCATTTGGCCATTCGGGCCTTGTTTCTCGTTTTTGCTTGCGTGCGCGAGTTAGATTGCTTGTGTGGGAAACGTGTCTAAGCCTAGAGGATAGAATTGTAAGGATTTGGGTATTCGGATAGGTTTTGGGATATTTTGGATATATATAAATATTAGTGTTAGTGTATGTGTATATATATATATATATAGAGAGAGAGAGAGAGAGAGAGAGATGTATATATATACGTGTGTTGTGTGTGTGTGATTGTGTTGTGAGGAGTATGTGTTGTGTGTAGATGTTAGAGAGTGTGAAGAGAGGAGGAGAAGGATGTATGTATGTATGTATGTATGTATGTATTAGCGTGTGTGTGGGGGGGGGGGGGTGTTTATGTATATTTTTGTTTGTGTGTGTTAGAGGTTGTGAGTGTGTTTGTGGATAGATAGATAGATAGATAGATAGACAGATAGATAGATAGATATGTATATATGTGTGTGTGAGTGTCTATAGGAGAGGTAAGATGAGAGGTTTTATGGGAGGTTAAATAGGATGTTATATGTTAGTTGAGTGTTAGTATCCTATATGTTAGGATATTGGTAGGTGGGTTGTTAGAAGTTAAGGTAATGTTAGAAGGATATGTTAGAGGTTAGTTTAGAGTTAGATAGTGGTAGGTAATGGTTAGATAGGTTAGTGTCTTGGTATCTTAGGATACCAAGAGTGGTATCTCAACGTAAATGTGATTTACCTTGGTATGGGCAAGGTAATGTGAAATACATTGGTAGTGGACAAGGTAAGGTATTTGTGATACCTTCAAGATAAGATATTGAGATACCAAGTTAAAGTATCAAGATACAAGAGTATAGTATTGGGATACCATGGTATAGGTAGAGGGTTACCTAGATACTAAGGTAGAGGTAAGTTATAGGTTTACCTAGGCTAAGGTATTTATACCTAAACCAAGATATTGGTATCGGAATACCAATAGGGCCAAGATATGAGGTATCTTGGTAGGTAAATACTAGGAATAGGATACGTAGGCTAGAGTTGACCCCGTTTGACCAAAGTTGACTGTTTTGATTGAAAGTTAACTAAAAGTCAATGTTGGACCTAGAATTGACTAAAACTTGACCATAGTTGACCAATTGACCAAAAGTCAACTATGAGTCAACCATTAGCCTAATTTGACCTAGATATGACTAGAAGTTGACCAATTAACTAAAAGTCAACTATAAGTCAACCTTTGATCTAGTTTGACCTAGTTTGACTTTGTGTGACCTAATTTGACTTAGTGTGACCTAGTGTGACATAGTTTGACTTAGCTTGACCTAGATTTGCATATCATACACTAGAAAGCATGCCAAATACTATTAAACCCTAATTAACTCTTGTATATCTCATATTTAGGTCTGTGACTATCCTTCGAGCCTCGATTCCTATTGACTCCTCAGGACCGCAGGTGAGTACATTCTCTGATAATTTTTATTGCCTTGATATCTGCTATATTCGATTCAGTTGTAGTATCTTACTTGATTTCCAACACGATGGTACACGGACAAGTATACGTTGGATCTCGTCATGAGAGGTTATTCCTGGTTTACCTGGTATATGAGTACATTGTTCGATCTTGTTTCATGTACTTCTATAGACACCAATTTAGGAGTGGGTTGGCCCCCTGCTCTTTAAATCTCGTGTCATGACGTGTCATGGTTGGATCTATTATACTACTCGGGGATGGAGAGTTATTAGAGGTTATGTGATCAATACCCCTCATGTATTTCTTTTACTAATTGCATCATAGCTTTACCCTCACCTCATGTAGGGTAAAGCCTGACCTGTGTTACTACTTGCCTCATAGCTTTCCATTGTTGTCGGCCTGATTCTTATTTTCTTGTATTTCCTGACTCATTGCCTGTCAAATGGAAGAGCCTGATCATGTGTCCCAAGCCGATCACATAATGCTGTAATACCTCAAGGCACCATTTATGTTTATATTATACATCAGTTATTACTGTACTGCTCTACATTTCCAGTATTTTATACCCTGACATGATATCAAGATTTACATATTCTGTTTATACTCCAGTGTTGATATTCCATCTTGTATTTCATTATAACTATCTCTTATAGAATTTGTCAATTCACATGGAACTGCTATTAGCGTTTGTACTTGCTCAAATTCTGATAGAATAACTTTTGTGTTTTTCAATGGATTCTGATACAGACTACCCGACCTTCTACGAGTTTGACGTAGACACAGTTTATCACTTGGACTCAGTGGAGCAGGTGCCTTTAGAGAACGCACCACCGGTAGGGATCTTAGACTAGTAGATATGACTGGACTGCATTCCAGCTTGTTATTTTGGATTGTATTATATATATATATATATTTTTGGGATTGTATAATGTTTTAAACTCTGAACTTCTGGTTGTGACTCTGTGACTTGCATTTATTTCCAGCTTTCCTATTTCCATTATATCTTTATCTTTTCGTGCTTATCTTCCTTAGATTCATGTGATTGAGTTATATATATATTCCTCCGTGCGGAGATGATAGGTACATATATATATTATTGATGTTAGATTTTATAGGCGATCGATACAGTGTTCTACTGCCGACACTACAGCGTAGGCTGGACGTACCCATGTGCTCGTGTCCCTAAATAGGGTACGGGCCGTGACACGTTTTTGTGGTGGCCCATGCAGGTCTATGTCGCAACTAGTGCGATCTCTTAATGGTACTCAACTTAGAGTACTAATTACGAGCCTGAGTTAGGATATAGGTTTTAGGTGATTATTGGAGTTACTCAGTCACATTTTAGAAAAAATTTCGATCTTTTAATTATCATGACAACTCTTCTTGCATTTCAATTTAATTGTTCTTCTTTGAAAATATCTTATCTTGTGCCATATTGATCTTTTGCTCGAATCTGTCTCCAGGATGACAATGACTCGAGCTCAGGCCGCTGGACCCGGTGCAGCACCGGAGAGGTCCGATCCTTCACGACCTGTTTCTCTGGTTGAGGGAGTGGCAGTCCAGGAGGTTGTCCCTACTGTTTCTACCATCCAGGTGGCAGAGGCAGCAACACCTGGAGGTCCTCCGCAGCAGGTTCATGGACCTAGTGTCGTCGTTCCTGAGTCTCTTTTACCTCCACCTGCACTGCCGATACACGCTACATAGATGTTCGTGCTTCTCCATCAGATGATAGAGGCGTAGCGAGCACAGGCTGAGGCATCACAGCGTCAGACAGAGGCTTTGAGCAGAGCATGAAGAATGCTCATCAGTTGGCACTAGCAGCAGTCGAGAAGGTGACAGCGGCTCCGGTTCAGGGCGCTCCGGTCCAGAAGCTGCATCAGCAGCAGTCGAGGCCTGGTACTTTGCTGGACTTCAAGAAGATGGTCCCTCGAGAGTTCAAGGGAACTGAGGGCACTCTTTATGCTGATGACTGGTTGGCGGACGTAGAGCGGAGCTTAGAGTTGGTAGAGCTTCTGAGGAGGCTGTGGGTGTCAGCAACGGCGAGCTAGTTCTTTGACATTGCGCTGACCTGGTACCGCACAGACCCTCGTGCATCTGTTAGAGGGCTGACTTGGAAGAACTTCTGAAGCCTATTCAAGGAGAAGTTCTATCCTGATGTAACTCTCAATGCGTTAGAGGGCCAGTTTGCAGGGCTGGTCCAGGGGAACTTGTCGGTGGATGAGCATGCAGCAGAGTTCTTTCGCCTGAGCCGATTTGCCTCGGGGATGGTTCAGGATGAGGGAGAGAAGGCCCGCAAGTTCAGGAGGGGCCTGATCTATGTTGTTCGTTCTCGCACATCTGGGCGTCGTGAGGCAACTTTTGAGCAGATTCAGATGGATGCTCAGATAGCGGAGGAGGACTACGGTCTTAGGCCCAAGAGGAGCGGTGTTGCTTTGGGAGCTAGTTCTAGTACGGGGCCGTCCAAGCGTCCCCACATTCAGCAGAGGCCGTTCCAGCAGCCTCAGTTTTAGCAGCATCAGGCACCAGCACGTGCCCATCAACAGCAGGGAAAGAGGCATGTTCCTCAGTGTGCTTACTGTGGGAAGCCAGGCCACACTCGAGAGGCTGTAGGAGGAGGTTGGACGTTTGCCTGTTCTGCGGAGCTTCTGACCATCAGCTGAAGAATTACCCTGTTCGTGCTTCCAAGGAAGGTTAGGACAGAGCACCACCTGCTAGAGCTCCAGCTGGACCTACAGTTCAGCCGAGGGGCCCGCCACTTCAGATGCTGTAATAGTATTTTGCCCAGCATCATAGGGGAGCACCCCAGGATAGAGCGTTCGCACTGGCAGCAGAGGAGGCTGATCCCGTAGCAGATGTCGTGGCAGGTTCTATTCTTCTCGATTCATTTCCTGCGTTAGCCTTATTTAACTCTGGCGCTACGTACAGTTTTATGTCTGTATCTTTTGCTCTTAGGCTCAATATTATTGCTGAATCCTTGGGTAGGACTTGTAAGATTATGACTGGGGGAGGCATTATCCTAGTCAATAATATTTGTAAGGGGCAGAGTGTAACACTGTGATGCCGAGAATTGAGTGTGTGTTTGCTCGTAATGCCACTTTCGAGCTACGATATCGTACTCGGTATGGATTGGTTGAGTAGGCACCATGCTAGTATAGATTGCAGAGGAGACATGATTTTGTTTAGGCTGCCCGGAGAGCCAGAGTTTGAGTTCGCCAGGGGAGCAGCTAAGCTGAAAGATGGTTTCTGTGGAGCCTTGTTGGCGGGACAGGATTTGCAACATCCATTGATAGCAGAGTTCTTGGATGTTTTTTCCGAGGAGTTGCCTGGGATGCCGCCAGACAGAGATGTTGAGTTCTCTATAGACTTGGTGTCGGGCGCTTAGCCGATCTCACAGCACGTATATAGGATCAACAACAGTGAGTTGGCAGAGCTGAAGAAGCAGGTCGACTAGCTGCAGGACAAGGGTTTCATCAGATCCAGTTCTTCACCTTGGAGAGCACCTGTTCTATTTGTACTGAAGAAGGATTATACGGTATGCATGTGTACTGATTATAGAGCGCTCAATAACCTCACTATAAAGAACAAGTACCCATTGTCGAGGATTGACGACTTATTCGATCAGTTGAGAGGTACGAAGGTGTTTTCGAAGATAGACTTGAGGTTCGGTTACCATCAGCTGAAGGTAAAGCAAGAGGATATTCTGAAGACAGCTTTTTGGACTCGGTACGTCCAGTACGAGTTTACTGTTATGCCATTTGGGTTGACCAACGCCCCAGCAGTGTTCATGAACTTGATAAGCAAGGTATTCCATCAATAGCTTGACAGGTTCGTGGTGGTCTTCATAGATGACATCTTGGTCTACTCGAAGATGTCAGAGGAGCATGAGGAGCACCTGTGGATTGTGTTAGAGACCCTCAGGAAGGAGCAACTCTACGAGAAGTTATCGAAGTGTGAGTTATTTCTGGAGAAGGTAGAGTTCTTGGGTCATATTGTGACCGAGCATGGGATCTCAGTGGACCAAAAAAAGATTTTAGCAGTGAAGTCTTGGTCTACATCCAGTTCTGTCGCCGATCGAAGCTTTCTGGGGTTAGCAGGCTATTACCGAAAGTTCATCCAGGACTTCTTTCGGATTGCAGAGCTGATGACTAGACTTACCAAGAAGGACGTGGAGTTCGTCTGGACTGAGGAGTGTTAGGCTGCCTTCAATGAGCTGAAGAAGAGGTTGACCTCAGCTCCTATCTTGACGTTGCCTTCTGGGACTGGTGGTTTCACGATCTATAGTGACGCTTCTGGAAAGGGCTTGGGTTGCATTCTTCGGCAGCACGAGAAGGTGATTGCCTATGCATCTAGGCAGTTATGTTCTCATGAGAAGAACTATCCTACCTATGATCTAGATTTGGCAGCTATTATCTTTGCCTTGAAGTTGTGAAAGCATTACTTGTACGAAGAGCGAGTTGAGATCTTCACGGATCATAAGATCTTGAAGTACGTATTCACCCAGAAGGAGTTGAACATGCGACTGAGACGGTGGCTTGAGCTGATGAAGGACTTTGATATCTTATTGCAGTACCATCCAGGCAAGGCCAACGTAGTTGCAGATGCCTTGAGTAGGTATCCAGTCGCTATGTATTTGATGGCAGATCGTCATCTTTTGGCCGATCTGGATAGTTTGGGTATCGAGGTGATTATTTCGGGCATGGAGGTTCAGATGTGGGGTTTACAGATTCAGTCTGAGTTGATGGACAGAGTCAGATCAGCACAGTATGATGATGTTTTCCTGAGGAGCATCAGGGAGAAGGTGCGTGAAGGATTGCTCGACGATTTTTCTATATCCGAAGATGGGTCGCTGAGGTACGGTGCTAGACTGTACGTTCCGAGTGGAGAGCTTCGGGAGAAGGATCTTCAGGAAGTGCATCGCTCTCAGTACTCTATGCATCCTGGAGCCAACAAGATGTACAGAGACCTGAGAGAGCACGTATGGTGGTATGGCATGAAGCGAGAGGTAGCTCAGTTTGTATCTCGCTGTTTGGTGTGTCAGCAGGTGAAAGCCGAGAGACAGAGGCCAGGTGGATTGCTACAGCCACTACCCATTCCAGAGTAGAAGTGGGAGTACATCACCATGGACTTTGTGTCCGGACTTCCACGATCTCTTGGAGTGAAAGACGCGATATGGGTCATCGTTGATAGATTGACCAAATCGGCCCACTTCTTGTCTTTTAAAGTGGGTTTGTCTATGAAAAAGCTGGCAGAGTTGTACGTGTGTCAGATAGTCAGATTGTACGGAGTTCCGGTAAGCATAGTCTCGGATTGGGATTGTCGTTTCACTTTCCATTTCTGGAGGAGTTTGCATACTAGTTTGGGCACCCGGCTCAAATTTAGTACCGCTTATCACCCCCAGACAGACGAGCAGTCAGAGAGGACCATCCAAACTTTTGAGGATATGCTTCATATGTGTGTGCTAGACTTTGGGAGGATCATCTTCACCTGGTAGAGTTTGCTTACAACAACAGCTACCAGACCAGTATAGAGATGCCACCATTTGTGGCTCTATACGAACGGAGATTTTGCACTCCTTTATCATGGGACAATGTTGGCGAGAGGGTATTGCTTGGCCCGAAGATGGTGGTAGATTCAGCGAAGAAGGTTAGACTGATCAGAGATAGACTTCGGATGGCTCAGGGTGGGCAGCGGTATTGGACCGATAGCCACCAGAGACCGTTAGAGTTCGAGGTTAGTTTCAGTTTTAGTTTGTGCTTGCTTGTGATTATTTTCTTGTGATTGGTATTGAGTTTTGCTTTGTGTCTAGGTTGGCAAAATGGTATTCTTGAAGATTTCTCCGACACGGGGCACGCTTCGCTTTGGCCAGGACGGAAAGCTTAGCCCATGCTATATCGGGCCTTTCACTATCCTTGGGAGGGTCGGTGTAGTAGCCTATCGACAAGACCTGTCGTCTACGCTCGGGGGAGTGCACAACATGTTCCATGTGTCGCAACTGAGGCGGTACGTGGTAGATCCTAGCCATGTATTGGATCATTTCGCGATCGAGGCGGTACGTGGCAGATCCTTTGGTCCATGTTACATAGGGGCACCACTCTCCAAGTGAGTCTAACTGGGAGAGGGAGGATGACATGCGGGAGCGTTATCCTTATCTCTTCGAGCCTTGTGGTATTGCTTTGTTTGTTTCTTGCTTGTCTTTCTTGTACTAGTTTCCTCTAATTTCGAGGATAAATTTTTTTAGGAGGCTAGATTCGTCACCTCCAATTTTCAAAATTGAGTGTAATTTTGTTATTTTTCATATGCTAATATTTTTGTGAATATTTCTTTATTAATATTGTATTTTGGGGTTTTGTTTGATCGGGTTTGAGTTTTGTCTCATTTTGACTTGTGTTAGTGATCCGGGTCAGTTTTGGACCCAATTGGACCCGACAGACTTGTTATGACCAAATCCAGATATTTATTTTTGACTAGTCCCATTTAATTTTAGTGGGATTAGAGTTTGGAATTAGATTTAGAACTTGGAATTTAGAATTTTCAAGTTACCATTTTGACCCCAACTCAAAATCACTTTTTTCTTTGACTTGGAGGGCATTTTTGTCTTGTGTCAACACCCTCCTTTCCCCTATATGTGGTTGTACAGCAGCACACCCCCCATGCTCTCATTTGCAAGAACACACTCTCTCTCCTTCTTTTCTCTTATTTCATAAAACCCTCTTTTTCCCCTCTTCGATTTCAAGCTCCAAGTAAGTCAAATCTCTTCCAATTCTCTAGATCTCTCTCTGATATTGGTGCTAATCATTGTTTATCTCTCATTTGTGGTTTTGATCTTGGTAGATCTAGCTTGGTGGTGGTGGAAGTATAGTTCTTGTGATTTGACCTAAAAAGAAGTAATTTTGGGGCTTTTCCTTGGAATTCCAACTTCTAAGAGGTAAACCCTCACTCTAAACTTTGTAATTACTTCTAATTAGTGTCATTTGCATATTAGAGGATGTCCGAAGTGTAGGATAATCTATTAGGAGAGATTTGGAACCCATTGGACTCAATTTGGAACTATTGGCCTAGGTTTAGTGCCAAATTTGGATAAAATCCTAAATTGACATGTTTGGGTGTTGTCCCTAGCCTAATTAGACCTAATTAGGTTATTTGGGTGAGATGAGGCTAGGTACGAGTTCATATTTGGATACATGGGGTCGTTTCGCAAGAAATCATGAAAATAGGCTTTTTCGGGTTTCAACACACGGGTGACTTTTTGCATCGACACTAGAATCGGCAAGTTAACACTTAGAATAGTTCCTAATCATTATTCAGAACTCGTAGGTAGAGCTTGGGTCGAATCCGGATAGGTTTGGTGTCCGTATCGTACGGTATCGCGAATCGGACACCCCGGAGTCGCCAGAATGGCCATTTGGCCATTCGGGCCTCGTTTCTCATTTTTGCTCGCGTGTGCGAGTTAGATTGCTTGTGTGGGGAACGTGTCTAAGCCCTAGAGGGTAGAATTGTGAGAATTTGGGTATTCTGGTGTGTTAGTGTCTGTGTGTGATTGTGTTGTGAGGAGTATGTGTTGTGTGTGGATGTTAGAGAGTGTGAAGAGAGAAGGAGATGTATGTATGTATGTATGTATGTATGTATGTATGTATGTATGTATTGGTGTGTGTGTGTGTGGGTGTTTATGTATATTTTTGTTCGTGTGTGTTAGAGGTTGTGAGTGTGTTTGTGGATAGATAGATATGTGTGTGTGTGTGTGTGTGTGTGTGTGTGTGTGTGTGTGTGTGTGTGTGTGTGTGTATATATATATATATATATATATATATATATATATATATATATATATATATATATATATATATATATATTATGTGTGTGTGTGTGTGTGTGTGTGTGTGTGTGTCTTTAGGAGAGGTTAGATAAGAGGTTTTATGAGAGGTCTTTAAGGTAATGTTAGAAGGATATGTTAGAGGTTAGTTTAGAGTTAGATAGTGGTAGATAATGGTTAGATAGGTTAGTGTCTTGGTATCTTAGAATACCAAGAGTGGTATTCCAAGGTAAATGTGATTTACCTTGGTATGGGCAAGGTAATGTGAATTACCTTGGTAATGGGTAAGGTATTTGTGATACCTTCAAGATAAGGTATTGAGATACCAAGTTAAAGTATCAAGATACAAGGGTATGGTATTGGGATACCATGGTATAGGTAGAGGGTTACCTAGATACTAAGGTAGAGGTAAGTTATAGGTTTACCTTATAGGTAAGGGTTTACCTAGGCTAAGGTATTTATACCTAAACCAAGATATTGGTATCGGAATACCAATAGGGCCAAGATATGTGGTATCTTGGTTGGTAAATGCTAGGAATAGGATACCTAGGCTAGAGTTGACCCGGTTTGACCATAGTTGACTGTTTTGACTGAAAGTCAACTAAAATTCAACGTTGGACCTAGAATTGACTAGAACTTGAACAGAGTTGACCAGTTGATCAAAAATCAACTGTAAGTCAACCATTAGCCTAGTTTGACCAAGATTGGACTAGGAGTTGATTAGTTGACCAAAAGTCAACTATAAGTCAACCTTTGACCTAGTTTGACTTTGTGTGACCTAGTTTGACTTAGTGTGATCTAGTGTGACCTAGTTTGATTTAGTTTGACTGAGCTTGACCTAGATTTGCATATCATACACTAGAAAGCATGCCAAATACTATTAAACCCTAATTAACTCTTGTATATCTCATATTTAGGTCTGTGACTATCCTCTGAGCCTCGATTCCTATTGACTGCTCAGGACCGCAGACGAGTACATTCTCTGATAGTTTTTATTATCTTGATATCTGCTATATCCGATTCAGTTGTAGTGTCTTACTTGATTTCTGACACGATGGTACACGAACTAGTATACGTTGGATCTCGTCATGAGAGGTTATGTAGGAACCCTATGGGGGTGAATAGGGTCAAGTTAACTAATCAAGCACTTAGCACAAGCTAATGGGCAATTTAAAAATATAAGTGCAAGAGAAGAAGCAATAACAATACCGACACACAATATATCATGGTATCCTTCCAAGAGGCACTCCAGTCCCGGAACTCTCTTCGGCTTTAATCTACTATTTGAGTAAATAGTTTCACACAAGTTTGGATCCGAAGAACTCGCCAACTTCTTACACGAGAGCTTTAATCCGAAGGCCTCTCCGACTTCAACCGAGAGTTTCGATACGAAGACTCTCCAACTTCAACCGAGAGTTTGGATACGAAGACTCTCCAACTTCAACCTTTCACAATAGGTTTTGATCTCCTTATACAATAAGATGAAGATCTTACTTTTCAACTCAATAACTCTAACACAATTTGTGGATGGCAAATGAAAGCTTTGTAGAGTTGTTTGTGGATAGGCTTTGGTAGTTTAGAAATTTTTAGGCTCAAAGCATCAACCTTGAATGAAGGGGTTCAAGGTTATTTATAACCAAAGCATTGAAAAGAGCCAAAGGCAACTTTTCAGTCAGCGAACCGGTATACCATCGGTATGGACCGGCATGTCGTCGGTATACCGGTCTGGAATGCAACGGCTAGAAATATAGCCGTTGGGATCATTAAATGCTCGAAATCCGACCGTTAGAATTTTAGACGTTACTGAATCGACATATCGTCGGTATGGACCGGCATACCGTCGGTATGCCGATTTTGTAGACAGAAACTTTCTATGAACAAAATCGGTATATCGTCGGTATAGACCGATATACCGTCGGTATGCCGATTTTCATTCGAAACTGATCCTGGGCTGGTTTTTACCCTAGCTTTCGATTTTACCATCCATTTTTTGTATTTACAATTATTCCTAAGACTCATTATAGACTCCAGAAGTACTGTAGCAGGTGCAAGATTCTTCAGTGTCTTGAAATAAAGATGGCATGGCTTGGCTTCTTCCTTTGCTAGGTGCTGGCTTTTTTTCTTGACGGTAGATGTCCAAAGATATCCAGTTTGTGAAAACTGAATACCTTTCGGGGGCTTCGCCCCCGAACACCCGACGAGGGGCGCTGCCCCCTTGACCCCCGTCCGCTGACCGGGCAGCGGAACCCCCGAGTGCGTGGCTCCGGAGATGTCGTCGGGTGGTTCAGAGAAATCTTGTAGGATCCGTTGTCTTTCGTCCATCATGATTTTTTCATTACATATGTCCATATTTATCTTGCTTATTATTTTTTTGTATGTACATGTTAGACGAACAAAGCAATATACATAGTAGCAAGTATGATAAGTTTAATGCACATTAGAACAATGCTGAGTTTAAGTATAAGTGCTAAGGTGATAGCATAAATGTTAGTGATATCATAATGATTAAGCTGAATTGAATGACCATAATCAAAAATATAGTTTTGATTTTGGCAACCCGATTAAATTTAAGATAGATAAGCTCATATCACTAATATATAAACCAATAAGCACTTATCATCAATGGTATAAGTATAAGTAGGAATACTGTAGCGATAGTATGAAGATTAGTGAAAATGAAATGCTAAACTTAACATATTAACCATATTCAAAAACATGATACAATCATTGGGCCAACAGGTTATTCCTGGTTTACCTGGTATATGAGTACATTGTTCGATCTTGTTTTCTGTACTTGTATAGACACCAATTTGGGAGTGGGCTGGCCCCCTGCTCTTTAAATCTCGTGTCATGACGTGTCATGGTTGGATCCATTATACTACTCGAGGATGGGGAGTTATTAGAGGTTATGTGATCAATACCCCTCATGTATTTCTGTTACTACTTTCTTCATAGATTTATCCTCGCCTCACGTAGGGTAAAGCCTAACCTATGTTACTGCTTGCCTCATAGCTTTCCATTGTAGCCGGCCTGATTCTTATTTTCTTGTATTTCCTGACTCATAGCCGGTCAAAAGGAAGAGCCTGATCATGTGTCCGAAGCCGATCACATAACGCTCTAATATCTCAAGGCACCATTTATGTTTATATTATACATCAGTTATTACTGTACTGCTCTACATTTCCAGTATTTCATACCCTATATGATATCCAGATTTATATATTCTGTTTATACTCCAGTGTTGATATTCCATCTTGTATTTTATTATAACTATCTGTTATAGAATTTGTCAATTCACGTGGAAATGCTATTAGCGTTTGTACTTGCTCATATCCTGACAGGATAACTTTATTGTATTTTTCAGAGGATTCAGATACAGACTGCCCGACCTTCTACCGGTTTGGCGTAGACGCAGTTTACCACTTGGACTCAGTGGAGTAAGTGCCTTTAGAGGACCCACCACCCGTAGGGATCTTAGACTAGTAGGTTTGACTGGACTGCGTTACAGCTTATTATTTTGGATTGTGGTATATATATATTTTTGGGATTGTATAATGTTTTAAACTCCGAACTTTTGGTTGTGACTCTGTGACTTGCATTTATTTCCAACTTTCTCAATAACATTATATCTTTATCTTTTCGTGCGTATCTTCCTTAGATTCATGTGATTGAGTTATATATATATATATATATATATATATATATATATATATATATATATATATATATATATATATATATATATATATATATATATATTCCTCCGTGCAGAGATGACAGGTACATGTATATTGTTGATGTTAGATTTTATAGATGACCTATACAGCATTCTACCGCCGACACTGCGGCGTAGGCTGGACGTACCCACGTGCTCGTGCCCCTAAACAGGGTGTGGGTCGTGACAATTAACATTACCCGTATTCTATATTTATAGTTCCCTATAACTATCATTATATTCGATTTGTGAGAGTTTAACTGTTGGTCATATATTCCAATTTTAATTGATCATATGCCATGTCTTAGCATCTATAGTTCATTAGGCGAGAAGACCGTTATTAGATGTTGGCTATTTGACCACTCTCGACCGTGAGCACTTATCGATCTGGAATAGAGATTAATTCACTATAGATTGGAGCCCATGTCGAGCTACTTTCTATATGACTGTTATATCGTATCGGATTGCAGTTATTACTATTTATTTGTTACCACGGCTTGTCTCATTATTCTCGATGACATGTTACTATTTTTGGATGTCGCTATTTATATATCCATTCACGTCTTTACTTCTGCATGTTATTTACTGTATTCATTTTGAAATATATGTTATTTATCTTGCTATGTCATTTTGAGGACTTGGTTTCCTTTTCGGTTAGCTGATTTGATATTGTTGTGTTTCTTTCAGAGGATTGTTGATGATCAACTCTCCATATGCCGGTATCTTCTCATAGTATGTTTTCAATTAATATTTTCTTCTCCGCTATATAACAGTACTATAGACCCATATTAATTGTACGTTCGGGCCTATTCAAACATGTATTCATATGTTCATTTTGTCATTCGTGTTCTATGGATTAATACATATATAATTTGATAGAGATTTATAGATATATTTACTTGTCTCTAGAAAACGTATACGTACTCGAGTTGGACTTGAGTCCGCTTTATTCGTACCTAGTCATTGTCACGTATCCTGGTCTACGTATTTTGGCACTAGGACATGACATTCATGCACCAAATTAGAATTTTGTTGATTCGAATGATCTCGTAACGATGAGATCGATATACGTATCTATACGAACAAATTTGAGTTTTAAGATAGTTGACTTTTGCTTAATTATTTTGTCCTGATTTACATGTCGCTAATTCTCAAGTTCCAATACCTGGAAATATTAGACTTAATATGATGCTTTAGATTGCATAATTCATATTTAGGTAGATTAGGTTATATAGGAACTAGTTAACGCAATTAGTACATAATTTACTTAGTAAGTAACCATGTACTTTAAAAACATTACTTAGTCGATAAGATATTTAATTCATCTTTTGTACTATTCTTGTATTGCAGGGTTGTTCTTGGATAATGTTGATGTGTATAGCTTGAGTAGTATATAGATTTTGATAGCTTAATCAAGGATGATAGCTACTTTACCATCTAGAGGATCAAGCAAATACAAGTATTGGCATTTGTTTACATTTATCATATATTTCTATAATCCATGTTATCTACTCTAGTTAATATTTCTTTTTCCATATTTTCTATTACTCGTACACGAGAGGGAGCATGTGTTCTATCTTCCTTGTTTATGTTCATATATATCATGTTCTTTGCTTTTATTGTTTTTTGTTCTTATTTCTTGTTAGAGATGGGTGGGTGAATACGATTAGTATGCATGTGGTCATGCGAATTGCACCAACTATGTAATTTTCTTATCTTGCATAATAGTGTCATGCACCTCAACTATTGAATGATGTAGATCAGATGGTCGATCACATGCTAAAAGTTGGTATTCTAAAACATATTTACATGTATTGATACATTTCTCGAGATTGACTTACATGTTAGATTCCATAGTGTTCTTATATACCTTAGACTTGCATATTGTCAATAACATATAGTTCATATTCTATCTCCATCATACACTAGTTATGCACAATGTTTCAAAATGACAGTATAGTTTCTATCCATTCACTTGTCCTCTTAGCATATATCATACTATGTAACTATGTTCTTACTTTTTCTTTGCTTCCATCCTGACAAAATAACTAACACAACTATATACGAAAATAACTATCCTACGATTTATAGTCCTTACGAGGGTGGTATGGACGGTTCTATAGATCCAAACATAAGAGCAAATAATGTCACGAAGATCGCATAAATGTTGGCGGTAATTTAGTTCTTTTACTTTTTTTGAAGTTATTTATAACGGGATTGCTCTTGGACACTTGAGTTATTTCATTTGATATTTATTGGTGGACTTTATAGTTTGAGACTTTTGATGATTATTTATTTTAGAAACTTTTAGTTTACTTCTTTGTTCTTTATGATTCTTGTTCCCGTCATAGTATATATATTACATGAATGAGTTAGAATATAGAGATATTGTGATATAATCGGTTGTGGTTGATGAGGATATTACGTAAATATGGTATTGAGGTTTAAAGTATACTACTGTTGATACCACAACGTAGGCTAGACGCTAACGTACTCTTACCAAATTATTTAGGAGTGGATCGTGACACCTCTAACCAAAGGGATTATAGCATAGTGTTTTGTGTGATACAATAGGTATTAACTACGACTTCTTTCTTAGTCTGTAGTTGACACATGCACTTTCTTATTTGAGAAATTATATGAACCGCGTCTTATCTACATTATTTATTTGCTTTATTCATATGATTATACATCTACGTTGGTTTTTGATGCATGATAAGGCTGATTTACATGTAATGTTGTAGATGTACATCACGGTAAAGGTCACCTTAACTGACCATGAGCGACCATCCTTGGAGCTTATAAGAGAGCGGGCAAGGATGAGATTAAGTTCAATCCATATTGCATTAGTAATTACGATAATGTGCTCAAGACAATGGCAAAAGTGGAAGCACTTAAATTTTTTACCTAGTAAGCTATTATAGAAAGCAATTAAGCTAATATCCACACGGTATGTGTACTGCATACAGATTGACATACAACTTGAGGAAGAGTCTCTCCACCATGGCTGTAATGCCTGTGGTTCGTATTGCGTATCTTGGTATACGTATACGTATTTTAACTCGTATTGTATGCCTTCCTGCTGGATTTATTCTAGCATTTCATTGATTGGTTTATTCTTGGGTTGGTTCGGCTTGGCTTGGTTTGCTTTGGTTCATCATGAACCAAAGGTGAACCCTCCTACCTACCACCACCCTCCTTATTTATAACCCCTTCCCTTTCTCTCTCCTCTTTACTTCCTTCCTTCTTCATTTACTCTCCACCACCAACCAAGAGAACCCTAGCCTAGGCAAGTGCAACTTGCTTCATGAAGGAACCCACCATTTTTATTATTCTAAACTCTTCTATGCAACTTTCTAATCCACCTTAGTTCTTGTCATTTTACATTTTCTTGTATATTTTCTTGTAGATCTAGGTCTTAGCCATTTTTGGATTTTTATGGTTTTGATCTATCAAACCTTCTTGTTTTCAAGTTTTGAAGGTTCTATGTTGTAGTAAATTTGATTCTACCCAATTTAGACTATTAGAAGTCCTGATTTTGACTTATTTTGAGTAATTTATGGTCTTTTTGGTTCATGGATTTTCATGGCCATTAGAGGCTGATTGGAGAAGGTGAGCAGTGTTGTTTTCCTGGCATATGCTGTTTTGCTGGCGCATGCTATTTTCTTGGCGCATGCTGTTTCCTGGCGCATGCTATTTTGTAACGCCCCAGTCCCAAAATACGTAGGACCAAGTACGTAAACATGCCAGCTGTATTCATACGAAGTACAGGGTCTTGTATTATACATAAGCTGTAAAGTGCAGAAATCAAAGACAAAACTAAATCTCATCCACAATAAAAAGAATAATAATATAAATATCAACTCGAAAATTTATGATACAATCGTTGGTCAGAGACAAAGTCCACTACTAACTATCTCAATGAAAGAAATGTACAAGAAATCGAGAGATAAAAATGGTAAGACGAACCAAGCGCAATTTTCTTCGAAGGAATGGAGAAGACCACGCCTCGGCTAGGATACCTGCGGAAGACATCAACACACACCTGGGAAAAAACTAGGTCCTCAGACGGACGTAGCAAGATACAGGAAGAACAAGCTAATATGAACTGTCAGAATAATAATATATAAAAGACTATCCTAGACACAAATATGCAAAAGAGATTCTAACCGCCTAATGTGCAATTTAGAGGATAACTTTCATACGCACGGGTGGGATTTTAGGCTATGTGTACGTAACTGGCATCCAGTCATCTGTATCCGTCCGTAACGTCTAAAACGTCAGAGGGCATCTGCAAATAAATCGCCACAGTTCCATCCGGTGACTGTGGTTTACCTGTTTAGATTCCCATACGCACTAGCGACTGTCCTTCTCCAATATATCCCATACTGTTCAAGTCATGTCCATGGCTCATCCAGTTTTGTAACTGCTTGAGTTTCTAAAATCCTAGTCATAGCAGTTACGATTATCTATCCGTCACACGACTTTAGAGATAGCTAGTCAATAAGTCGTGCCCTAGTAACATGTCTCAAACCTTGTAGTTTGAGTGTCACAGCCAAAGGAAGATATAAGGATATCCCCCAACAAAAAGGTAGTCCGCTAACACTAAGTCAATATGCATAAAATAAAGTAACGACTAATAAAGTCGCTTGCACCCAAGTATGGCTTGGACGCGCAATTTATATCAAAGAAAACTAACAATATAAAATAAAGTAAATAATGCAGTAAATAAATAATTGACAGTTAATTAGCAAGGTATACTTGCCTGGGTCCTAAGAAATGTGGTGGCGAAGATCAGACAGGAAAGTAGTTGGAACGACAGCTGCCGAGGAACTAAGGTCGAAACAAACATCTCCGGATGCTGAAAATAGTCTATTATCTAATTATAATTAATACTGTACCTATTAGATTTATTTAATAAATTCTGAAGTTAGAATATGACATAGGTTTTCGTATCAGCTTTCCGAAAAACTAAACGGATCGCATTTTCGTTTCCGAAATCTCCCGAAATCACAAAAATACTGAAACACGTTTATTTTTCGGACATCTAATACTCAAATAGTTTTACAGAAATCTACATAATGAATTTTGTCTATTAAAATATGTTTTTGAAAACCTTACCTCGATACGCTTCTTTTAAAAAAACTGGAGGCGAAACGGAGTTCGGAGCTAGGAGATATCGTCGTTCCAAGTTGCTCTTGCTGCTAAAAAGCGGGGCTGAATTCTAATGACAAATTTTAGAGATTTTATTAGACTAAAAATAATTTTGAATTATGGCTGATAGAAGGGGGATGTATTGGGTTTATATAGGTATTTATTTCAGATTTATCTCCTAAATTAGATAGGATTTGATTTAAATAAATTGGAGTTTGCTTTGTTAGGATATGATATAGATAGAGATATTTTCCTAGTAGAAGTAGGATTAGTATTTATTTAAAACCCCCTTTAATTAATCTTCCTTTTAATTTAAATTATTTTAAAACCGATTCAATCCAAATCCAATCCAAATCCAACTCAATTAAATCTAGATAATTTCAAATCCAAATAAAATATAGATGATTCCCATATTTAAATCAAACTTATTTAAATTAAATCAATAAAATCTAATCAAAGTTTAAATTACCAAAATAAGTTCAAAATATCTTTTCTAAAAATAATAATAATAAATAATTTCAAAAATCCAAAAAATATATGAATAAAAATTTGTACATCCATGCAAATAAGGTATTTACATAAAATATAGTTTTCTAAATTAATTTGAACTAGAAATAAAATAATCTTTTATAAAAGTAAAAGATAAAGGTTTTGGCAAATATTGTGAAATGTTCTTCTGATATGAAAATATTTGTTTATACTATGTATTGAAACAACATATTTATTCTATATTCATAAGAAAAATAATAATAAAATATTTGTATATGAATGAACAAATATCTCGTATTTACGTCTTTACGCATTCGCACTCGAGGTACGATACAAAAATAAAAATCAATACCAAAAAAAAGTAATAAAAAAATAGTAAAAATTTAGGGGGTTTACATCCTACCCAACTTACAAGAATTTCGTTCTCGAAATTAAAAATAAGTAGGGGGTTCGAGAAGGTACAAAGTTATATCGATCAAATCACGACGTTCAACACAAACATGCATTAGAAAATCGTGATCTCGATAACTATGGAAATAAATTACGAATTTAATTTAGGGAGTGAATGATGGTCACGATAATGAATCTAGGGTTAAGGGAAAGGATGAGTAACTCGAGATGGGGATATAGTTCCATTGGTTGGTCGGTGGCTAACTATCTTGGCAATAGATGGTGGGACTACTAAGGGAATATCAAGTACGAGCGTTTTGTCATTCCAAAGTAAGTGAAAGACAAAGACTATTAAGAGTGTGAAGAAGCTATTATCGAATACGAATATATGGTCCAAAGGCGACATGAATAGTTCAAAAGAGAATTGCCAAGGCAATCGTGGATGAGACTCTAGAGGCCAAGTTTAACTATGTCTCCATCAATGTTAGAACGATATGTAAAAAGCGAACCAAAGTGCACTCGGTTGATCAGACCATCATGCACCGGTTCTAATTAGACAATGTGTTAGTGAGCGCGCGCTCAATAGCATAAGTCATCAACAAGCTCGATAGATGGATAAGCTTGCAAAACTAGTTTATAGTAGCAACATTAGTCAAGATGGTAAAAATATAGGCACATGAGATTATTATTGAAAGAGAGTAGAATTATTTCGAACTTCTTAAGGATCTAGGTACCTATGTAGTCATCCTACGGTCTACTTGTCTAAGACTTGGTTAAGGTCGTAAGGATAGTTAGGTCGTAAGGCATTCTACCAAACTTACAAGAGTTAAACTAATAGTGTGATGGGACAATGGGTCAAGCAATCAAGATAAAGCACAAAGTTAAGCATTTAAGGAATTAAGTAGAACAAAATCATATATCGGATCGAAAGAATTGAGTCGAGGTTGAGTCCCTATCCTTGGTCGAAAAATATAACGGTATCATGGTAAGGGTTATAGTCTAGTTTTTATGACCCGAAAGTCATATCATAAAAAGAGAGTACCAATGGACGTGTTTGAGTGGGACATAATATACCTACATGAAGGTGAGCTCGTCTAGGTCTTACATATAAAATTTGTTGGAAGGTAACAGCTGGTCTCGTGCTCCGAATATCAATGTCACGATAGGGGACACCAAATGATCAAAAATAGAAAGTGGCTGTTCATGAGGTGCTAATTAATGCAAACAAAATAAAAAGGATCAAGTTAAAGCACAAAATAAAGAAAATTAAGAAATCTAGTAGATCAAAGTAAAATAAGTTAGGAACAAGGTTTCTATAGAGAAGATAGTCTCCTAGATGGGGTATGATCAAGATACAGTTCTAATTATTTTTGAAATTCTCAAACGATTAGACGGTCACGGTAAAAGGTCTAGATTGAGGGAAGGACAGGTAAGTCAAGATTGAGATAAAGTCACATGGTTTGGTAGATGGCCAACTACACTTGAGTATATACAACTATCATGGTCATGAATGATATGGCAATTAATATGGACTACTCTATCTCATTAGGGCTATCTTGGTTGTCTACCATTATAAGTCTAACTTCTTGACCTCGAGCTTTCACAAAGTTTCTTAATAAGAATTTCTCGAAAAATAATCTACCAAATTTCTATTCATTCTACCTCATCCAATCATAATCATAACTTAAAATATAAATTCATTTAATCAATAATTTTTTCATCACATCATTAGTAACTTTTCCCAAAAGTTGTAATAAAACTCAATATTCGAATAATCCTATCAGTCATCAAATCCCTTTTTTTTAACTAAATTTCATAGCATATCATAACTTTAAAAAAAATTCAAATAATCCTCGAGATAACTCTTAACATACAAGTCCAAATCTAAACTCAACAAAAAAAAATTTAATACACTTATCAACCATAATCCTACGTATCACTTTTATCAAATTGATTTCATAAATCATACATACTTCCAAAAATCAAAATTTATTTTTTCTTTCTTTTTTTACCACAATATTTTTTTTTGATATCCAATATCGAAACCTTCAACTCAAAATCAAAATAAATTTATAATCCTCAATCATATGACACAAGTTAAAATCTAAAAATTTATCAAATTTTATCACTCGTCCTCAAAGTTTGGTTAATCGTAAAGTATACAGCAACATAAACATATCTAAGACCCCTTTCAATTCAAATTTATATCCCTCCAAAGATGTGTAGCTATAACTCAATTTAAATCATAAATATTTTCAAAAGATCTTCAATTTCAGAACTCAAAAATCAATTCAATTTATTTTCTCAATTCTACTATCCTCTTGGGTATACCACTTAGTAGTAAAAAATTGAATAATCTTTTGAAGATGGTAATATTGCTACTATCCAACTTGAAATTAACTATTCCTTAAGGTTAAAAATGCCTTTATAACTCAAATAAGACCTCAATGCATATCAATTGTCCATATAATCCATGTGTTTGACCTATGAGCATATACCAGTGTAGTCATCTTTCTAACCGACATTAAAGGATAAGATTACGGTAGGAGGAGTTCTAGCAAGAGACGAATCAAGGAAGTTGCCTGAGAGATCGAAATGGAGTCAAGGGAGGAGATCAAGTAGGTGGATGAGATTCAAGACTCTAATCCTATATTGCAGGCCAGTTCGGTACAGTCATATAATCGAAACGGCAAACTTGACCTGCATGGGCCACCACAAAAACATGTAACCAAGTACGTAAACATGCCAGCTGTATTCATACGAAGTACAGGGTCTTGTATGTATACATAAGCTGTAAAGTGCAGTAATCCAAGACAAAACTAAATCTCATCCACAATAAAAAGAATAATAATATAAATATCAACTCAAAAATTTATAATACAATTGTTGGGCGGAGACAAAGTCCACTACCAACTATCTCAATGAAAGAAATGTACAAGAAATCGAGGGATAAAAATGGTAAGATGAACCAAGCGTAATTTTCTTCGAAGGAATGGAGAAGACCACGCCTCGGCTAGGATACCTGCAGAAGACATGAACACACACCTGGGGAAAAACTAGGTCCTCAGACGGACGTAGCAAGATACAGAAAGAACAAGCTAATATGAACTGTCAGAATAATAATATATAAAAGACTATCCTAGACACAAATATGCAAAGGAGATTCTAACCGCCTAATGTGCAATTTAGAGGACAACTTTCATGCGCATGGGTGGGATTTTAGGCTATGTGTACGTAACTGGCATCCAGTCATCTGTATCCGTCCGTAACGTCTAAAACGTCAGAGGACATCTGTAAATAAATCACCACAGTTCTATCCGGAGACTGTGGTTTACCTGTTTGGATTCTCATACGCACTAGCGACTGTCCTCCCCCAATATATCTCGCACTGTTCAAGTCATGTCCATGGCTCGTCCAGTTTTGTAACTGCTTGAGTCTCTAAAACCCTAGTCATAGCAGTTACGATCATCTATCCGTCACATGACTTTAGAGATAGCTAGTCAATAAGTCGTGCCCCTAGTAACATGTCTCAAACCGTGTTGTATGAGTGTCACAGCCAAAGGAAGATATAAGGATATCCTCCAACAAAAAGGTAGTCCGCTAACACTAAGTCAATATGCATAAAATAAAGTAACGACTAATAAAGTCGCTTGCACCCAAGTATGGCTTGGACGCACAATTTATATCAAAGGAAACTAACAATATGAAATAAAGTAAATAATGCAGTAAATAAATAATTGACAGTTAATTAGCAAGATATACTTGCCTGGGTCCTAAGAAATGTGGTGGCGAAGATCAGACAGGAAAGTTGGAACGACAGCTGTCGAGGAACTAAGGTCGAAACAAACATCTCCGGATGCTGAAAATAGTCTATTATCTAATTATAATTAATACTGTACCAATTAGATTTATTTAATAAATTTTGAAGTTAGAAAATGGCATAGGTTTTCGTATCAGCTTTTCGAAAAACTAAACGGATCGTATTTTCGTCTCCGGAATCTTCCGAAATCACGAAAATACTAAAACACGTTTATTTTTCGGACATCTAATACTCAAATAGTTTTACAAAAATCTACAGAACGAATTTTGTCTATTAAAATATGTTTTTGGAAACCTTCCCTCGATACGCTTCTTTTAAAAAAACTGGAGGCAAAATAGAGTTCGGAGCTAGGAGATATCGTCGTTCCAAGTTGCTCTTGCTGCTAAAAAGCGGGGCTAAATTCTAATGACAAATTTTAGAGTTTTTATTAGACTAAAAATAATTTCAAATTATGGCTGATAGAAGGGGGGTGTATTGGGTTTATATAGGTATTTATTTCAGATTTATCTCCTAAATTAGATAGGATTTGATTTAAATAAATTGGAGTTTGCTTTGTTAGGATAGGATATAGATAGAGATATTTTTCTAGTAGAAGTAGAATTAGTATTTATTTAAAAACCCCCTTTAATTAATCTTCCTTTTAATTTAAATTATTTTAAAACCAATTCAATCCAAATCCAATCCAAATCCAACTCAATTAAATCTAGATAATTTCAAATCCAAATAAAATATAGTTGATTCCCATATTTAAATCAAACTTATTTAAATTAAATCAATAAAATCTAATCAAAGTTTAAATTACCACAATAAGTTCAAAATATCTTTTCTAAAAATAATAATAATAAATAATTTTAAAAATCCAAAAAATATATGAATAAAAATTTGTACATCCATGCAAATAAGGTATTTACATAAAATATAGTTTTCTAAATTAATTTGAACTAGAAATAAAATAATCTTTTATAAAAGTAAAAGATAAAGGTTTTGGCAAATATCGTGAAATGTTCTTCTGATATAAAAATATTTGTTTATACTATGTATTGAAACAACATATTTATTCTATATTCATAAGAAAAATAATAATAAAATATTTGTATATGAATGAACAAATATCTCGTATTTACGTCTTTACGCATTCGCACTCGAGGTACGATACAAAAATAAAAATTAATACCAAAATAAATTAATAAAAAAATAGTAAAAATTTAGGGGGTTTACATGTTTTGCTGGCGCATGCTGTTTGGCGCATGCTGTTTCCTGGCGCATGCTGTTTCCTGGCGCATGCTGTTTTCTGGCGCATGCTGTTTTGTTGTCGCATGCTGTTTTTTGGCACATGTTGTTTCCTGGCGCATGCTATTTTCTGGCGCATGATGTTTCCTGGCGCATGCTGTTTCCTGGCACAAGCTGTTTTACTGGCGTATGCTGTTTCCTAGCGCATGCTGTTTCCTGGCGCATACTATTTTCTGAGGTATGCTGTTTGCTGGCGCAAGATGTTTCCTGGTGCATGCTGTTTTGCTGGCGCATGCTATTTTCCTGGCGCATGCTGTTTTGCTGGCACATGTTATTTCCTGGCGCATGCTGTTTGCTGGTGCATGCTGTCCCTGGCACCCCCTTTATCTCTTGTACCACTTATTTTGCCATGACAAATCTTGTTACCTTATCCATGTTGTTTCTCTTGATCCTTAGTATAATATGGGATAATTGTGGCATGAACACGACATGATACATAAACCTGACCCGATACATGGGCACAACATGGCAATGCATGATACTGGTCCACCGTGGTGCACTCCTGACAAGAAAACCTGACATGCTATTACGACGGCTAACATGACATGACATGACAAGTATGAATAACCTGGACACCGTGGGCGATTGTGCTTGTATAATTAAACCAGTCTGGTCTTGCATCATATTTAGGATGGGTCTCCTGAGTACCACGGTCAGGGGTACCCACTGAAAGGGACTAAGGTTAATAACTAGAATAATACAGTAGTCATGAAGAGATTTTCCAGCTACAGGCAATCCCATTACCTGGGCGCTCTTGGGACCTGTAGCCTGCCGTCGAGTAGGGCACATTTCCAGCACACTGTCATGTGTTGCACCCTCTAAGTCACCTAAGGGTACATGTATTTCCAGGACGATGTACCCACTTGAATTCAACCCCTAATATTCGACCTGGGTAACCTGGATGGTCTGCAGGGCTTGTGGCTGTGGAATAATCTCATTGCATCTTGCTAGTAACTAGGCCTGTGATAACCTAGTTAGTTAAAGTATCAAGCCGTACTTATTGCTTGGTCGTGATTGTTGAATGGGGAATAATCAGTCTAGTCTTGTCTTGTTCCTGTATAAGATTATTACATGTCCTGCTTTTCTTATATTATGTTGCTGATAAATGGAAGAAACCAAGTTCGGTTCAGATTTAAGGGTTACAATCCCGGTCCTTGTTTGGTTTAAGGGTTCTAACCTGGCTATCTGAATAGTTCCATAGTTAACTTACCGTATATCCTCGGGATGCTATATCTTTCTAATTTTACTATATTTTATCTTCTGTGCTATTGTTGGTTTTAGTTTCTAAGTGAAGCTTCCTTTGTGGCACTTGCTCTTTCTAGGATCCGATCCAGCTGGTTTTGTATGGCCAGATTTCGGAGCAGATCCTGAGGATCTACCGACCTTCCAGCCAGATGGTGACCACCAGGCGTAACCCTGACAACGAGTGGGTTTCTTTTTGTTCCTCCACTTTATTGTAAAATTATTCTTTTGAGGCGTTTAGCCGACGAGCACTTGTTAGCTCAGTTGTATCTTTATTTACTGTCTGCCTACGGGCTGTAACATGATTGACAGATCCTAGGGTTGATCATGTATGACTGAACTCTTGCTAGTCTTGACATTTTGTACGACTAGCTTCATGATCATCCAATATGTGATGTATGGGACGCCTGTTTATTATATATTTGGTGCTCTGACATCTTGTAACTATTATTGCTTGCTTGAGATTGAGACAATAAGCTTGTTCATGACCATAGGAGACTATTGGCTTGTAGTTAAACCCTCATGTATCTAGACAGCCATGACCGTATAGCGAGGTGGGTTACACTTCAATATACGTAGCTAGCTATGTACGCCCCCGCTCTCTAGTATTCTGACTATTGGGGTGTGACATAGTTTAAGTGGTGGCCCATGCAGGTCTTGTAAATCAAGATATGTGAGGGTTTACCGAATAGATGTCTCAATCAGTACTCTCCCTTGATCTCTGTTCGTATCCTCTGAATCCCTGGATTCTTGACCTGAACACATGATTATAATCGTTGGATTGTCTTGGTCCTTCCTTATTGTTCCCTATGTCCTCTTCTTTAGCGACATTGTACCTGGCCATGCCGATCAGCAAGGCGGAGCACCTCCCGCGGACCAGCAATAACCTGGAGATCAAGCCCAGCATTCAGGAGTAGCCTCCAGAGTCATGCCTACTGGAGGAGAGCCACCAATTCAGTCCGTCCAGCCTGCAGAGCCTGATGATGGCACTTTGGTGGGTCACATCAGGTCACTATTAGCCTCCCAAGATCAGCGAGGAGATGCCTTGCACCAGGCGGTAGCAGATGCTTTGACCAGAGGAGGTCATCAGGGTAATAGCGCGGCCAACAGCTTTAAGCGCTTGAACCCTCCATTCTTCGACGACAGTGAAGATGCTATCATCGCAGATGCTTGGCTTCAGGACACAGAGGTGACTCTAGAAGCAGCCAGGACCCCAGAGAACGAGAAGGTGGCCGTAGTGTACCTGCAGTTGTTAGATCTTTCCCGCAGCTGATGGGCGGTGCAGGCCGTTGGATTAGTGGCACCCATTGCTTGGGCAGTATTCAGAGAGCGATTCCAGACCAAGTATTTTGATGCTGTAGCTCGGTACGATCTGCAGACGAGGTTCACCAATCTGAAGCAGATGGGCAGGATGGTCGATGGATATGCGGTCGAGTTTTCGAGACTCAGTCGGTTTGCTCCCACCTTGGTGGCAACAGAGTATGATAGAGCCCAGCAATTCCAGCAGGGGCTTCACTTGGAGATTTTATTGGCTGTTGAGCAGTTTGAGCATCAGACTTTTGATACAATCTTGAGAGCAGCTAGGAGGCATGAGTATACCTCCCAGAGGATCATGGATAGGACCGGAGGTTGGAAGCTATCTCACGGCTAGATGAACCAATCTTCAGCACCAGTCCCGACAGTCAGGGCTTTGACTATTGGGGCTCCGAGGCTAGCGGCCTCAGTAACGTCGGTTCAGCATTCAGCCCCGACGTACCCTCAGCAGCAGAAGCAGAAGCCCTCTTCTGCAGTGGAATGTTCGCATTACGGGAAGCCAGGACATGTGGTAGCAGAATGTTGCAGGGCGCAGGGATTGTGCCTGGCTTGTGGAGCAGCATATCATAGGGTTGGATCCTGCCCGAATAGGGGTGGTTCATCATCGTCCAACCTTTCTAGCTCTTCAGTGAGAGGACCAGCACCAGTCCAGCAGCAGCAGTATCAGCCTCCGAGGCCCTTACCGCCTCAGTCCCAGGCATTCCAGCAACAACACCCCCAGCAGTATGCACAAGCCCAAGCCCAGGTCCAGAGCAGGCGGCGAAGATTTCAGCAGAGGGGACCAGCACCCCGAGGGCATGGTCAGGCTATGGTGATGACCGCAGAGGAAGGATTGGCACTAGGAGAGGTAGTGGCAGGTACTATTCTCGTCAACTCCTTTCCAGCTTCATCTTTATTTGATTCTGGTGCATCGCATTCATTTATGTCTGCACGATTCGCGACACGGATAGGATTGGAGCCCGAGTCATTATCAGTAAGGCTCAATATACTTACTGGTAACGGACTTGTGGGAGTAGATAGAGTGTTTTTTGTGTCGGATCGTAGTTAGGGGTAGAGAATTTTCTGCTAGATTGATAGAGTTCCCGATGGCCGATTATGATGTGGTCTTAGGGATGGATTGGTTGAGGAACCAGTATGCTAGAATAGACTGCCATATTGGCAGGGTTGTTTTTAGCGTTCCAGGCGAGCCAGAGTTTTCCTTTTCTCGAGGCGAAGTTGAGCCTTCTCCTCCAGTGTTACGGATGGCAGTAGCAGCAGTACAGTTACCTCGGATAGTTGAAGAGTTTCCAGATGTTTTCCCAGAGGAGCTACTAGGAATACAACCAAAGCAGAAGATCGAGTTCACCATAGACTTGATCCCCGAGACAGCCCCAGTGTCGGAGAGAGTCTACAGAATGGCGCCGTCAGAGTTGGAGATATTGTACAAGATGATTGAAGAACTTAGGACCAAGGGATTCATTCATGCAAGTGGATCGCCTTGGGGAGCCCCGATGCTTCTTATAAAAAAGAAGGATGGTACGTCCAGGTTATGTGTTGATTATCGTACCTTGAACTCAGTGACAATCAAGAACAGATACCCTCTCCCGAGGATAGATGACTTGTTTGATCAACTCAAGGGGGTAGCAGTATTCTCGAAGATTAATTTACGATCAGGATATCATCAGATCAGAGTCAGAGAGCAGGACATCCCGAAGACAGCTTTCAGGTATAGGTATGGGCATTGGAAGTTCCTTGTGATGCCATTTGGAGCAACCAATGTGCCGGCAGTATTCATGGACCTCATGAATCGTATCTTCATGTCTTATTTGGATCAGTTCGTGATTGTGTTCCTAGACGACATCCTGGTCTACAGTAAAAGTGAGGCGGAGCATGAGCAGCATCTCAGAATTGTTCTTCAGATTCTCAAAGAGCACCAGTTGTATGCCCTGTTCAGTAAATGCGAGTTCTAGCTCGATCGCATTTGTACTTGGGTCATATCATCACCAAAGGAGGGGTAGAAGTGGATTCCCAGAAGATCGTGGATATTGAGACATGGCCAGTGCCCAGCACAGTTGCAGAAGTCTGTAGTTTTCTTGGATTTGTCGGCTACTACCGACGATTTGTTTCGGACTTTGCTCGAATTTCAGCGCCCTTGACCCAGTTGACCCGCAAGGATGCACAGTTTGCTTGGACAGCAGAGTGTTAGAGTTTTTTTGAGCAGTTGAAGCGAGGCTTGATGACGGCTCCCATTCTCACACTTCCAGATAGAATCGGAGGATTCTCGATATATTGTGATACTTCAGACAGAGGTTTGGGATGTATTCTGATGCAGCATGGGAAGGTAATAGCTTATGCGTCATGATAACTTCGTGATCATGAGAGAAATTACCCAACCCATGGCTTGGAGCTGGCAGCAGTAGTGTTTGTACTTAAGTTGTGGAGGCACTACTTGTACGGAGATAGGGTAGAAATTTTTACCAACCACAAGAGCCTGAAGTATGTATTTACCCAGAAGGATCTTAACATGCGTCAGAGGAGGTGGCTAGAGCTACTTGTGGATTATGATGTCAACCTGCGGTATCATTCTGGAAAAGCCAACGTCGTTGCAGATGCATTGAGCAGGAGAGCCGGAGTTTATTTCCTAATAGCGCAACCAGAGTTGTTAGCAGATCTTTAGAAGATGGGTATAGAAGTTGTTCTCCCTTCCAGTGTGGCATTGATGGCCAGTATGCAAGTTCAATCCACTATAGTCGAGAGGATCCGGATGGCGCAGTCAGCAGATCCCAAGCTTCAGCGACTCAGAGAAGAGTGTGAGGCAGGACGGCGACCAGAGTTATGCATCCATGAGGACGGTACACTTCGACATGGTAAGCGTCTTTATGTACCCAGTGGAGATATCAGGAAGGAGATCATGGTAGAAGCTCACAGTTCCCAGTATTCCATTCATCCCGACAGTACGAAGATGTACCGTGACATTCGTCAGCACTTTTGGTGGAACGGCATGAAGAAGGAGATAGCCCGTCTCTCGGTGTTTGGTCTGCCAACAGGTTAAGGCCGAACATCAGAGGCCAGCTGGACTTCTTCAGCCCTTGCCAATTCCAGAATGGAAGTGGGAGCATGTAACCATGGATTTCGTGACTGGATTGCCTAGATCCCCAGCTGGTCGAGATGCTATTTGGGTTATAGTTGACCGGCTCACGAAGGTGGCTCACTTTCTCCCATTCAGAGTTGGTCAGTCGACGGCTCAGCTAGCAGAGATGTATCTCAGGCAGATCGTCAGGCTTCACGGTGTGCCAGTCAGTATCATCTTGGACCGTGATTCCAGGTTTACGTCTCACTTTTGGTGCAGCTTGCAAGAAAGTTTGGGAACTCACCTCCAGTTCAGCTCAGCTTATCACCCGCAGACAGATGGCCAGTCGGAACGCACGATCCAGACTCTTGAAGATATGTTGAGATCTTGCACACTTGACTTCGGTGGTTCATGGGAAGATCACCTACACCTGGTGGAATTCTCGTACAATAACATTTTTCAGGCCAGTATCCAGATGGCACTGTTCGAGGCACTGTATGGTAGGAAGTGTCGATCTCCGCTAGCATGGGACGATGTGGGAGAGAAACAGATGCTCGGTCCGGAAATGATTGCTCAGACCGTTGAAGTGGTCAGAAGAGTCAGAGATCATCTTCAAGTTGCCCAAGATCGCCAGCGCCATTGGGCCGATTCACATCGGCGCCCTCTTGAGTTTTTGGTCAGCGACCATGTATTCCTGAGGATTTTGCCTAACTGTGGCATCATTCGTTTCGGTGTACGGGGAAAGCTTAGTCCTAGGTATATAGGGTCGTTCGATATTCTGAAGCGAGTAGGAGATGTATCATATCGTCTTGCTCTTTCACCGTTGCTATGTGAGGTGCATAATATATTCCATGTATCCCAACTGCGACGGTATATCCCGGACCCGAGCCACATCCTAGATCATTCAGAATTGGTTGTTGGTACCAACCTTTCGTATGAGGAGAGGCCCGTGTCTATATTGGACCAAAGAGAGAAGATACTCAAGAACAAGACTATCAAGTTAGTCCGAGTTGCTTGGGGTCATCACTCTTTGGGTGAGTCAACATGGGAGCATGAGGATGATATCCGATCGCGATATCCCGACCTGTTTGACTCGTGAGGTATAATATCTTTCTTATGCCTCATGCCTTCGATTCCTTGCTTGCATGAATAATTAATTGATTGCTTGATTAGTATAGCTTGCCTGTGAATAGTATAGCTTGTTCTTGTCCCTCTAGCCTCTTAATTAAATTCCGAGGACAGAATTCTTTTAAGGTGGGTAGAGTTGTAATGCCTGTGGTTCGTATTGCGTATCTTGGTATACGTATACGTATTTTAACTCGTATTGTATGTCTTTCTGCTTGATTTATTCTAGCATTTCATTGATTGGTTTATTCTTGGGTTGGTTCGGCTTGGCTTGGTTTGCTTTGGTTCATCATGAACCAAAGGTGAACCCTCCTACCTACCACCACCCTCCTTATTTATAACCCCTTCCCTTTCTCTCTCCTCTTTACTTCCTTCCTTCTTCATTTACTCTCCACCACCAACCAAGAGAACCCTAGCCTAGGCAAGTGCAACTTGCTTCATGAAGGAACCCACCATTTTTATTGTTCTAAACTCTTCTATGCAACTTTCTAATCCACCTTAGTTCTTGTCATTTTACATTTTTTTTGTATATTTTCTTGTAGATCTAGGTTTTAGCTATTTTCAGATTTTTATGGTTTTGATCTATCACACCTTCTTGTTTTCAAGTTTTGATGGTTCCATGTTGTAGAAAATTTGATTTTACCCAATTTAGACTATTAGAAGTCCTGATTTTGACTTATTTTGAGTGATTTATGGTCTTTTTGGTTCATGGGTTTTCATGGCCATTAGAGGCTGATTGGAGAAGGTGAGCAGTGCTGTTTTCCTGGCGCATGCTATTTTTCTGGCGCATGTTGTTTTGCTGGCACATACTATTTTGCTGGCGCATGCTGTTTTCCTGGCGCATGCTGTTTTCTGGCGCATGCTGTTTTCTGGCGCATGCTGTTTCCTGCCGCATGCAGTTTTCTAGCGCATGCTGTTTCCTGGCGCATGCTGTTTTGCTGGCGTATGCTGTTTCCTGGCGCATGCTGTTTGCTGGCGCATGCTGTTTCCTGGCGCATGCTGTTTTGCTGGCGAATGTTGTTTTGCTGGCGCATACTGTTTCCTGGCGCATGCTGTTTGCTGGTGCATGTTGTCCCTGGCACCCCCTTTATCTCTTGTACCACTTGTTTTACCATGACAAATCTTGTTACCTTATCCATGTTGTTTCTCTTGATCCTTAGTGTAATATGGGATAATTGTGGCCTGAACACGACATGATACATAAACCTGACCCGATACTTGGGCACAACATGGCAATGCATGATAGTGGTCCGTCGTGGCGCACTCCTGACAAGAAAACCTGACATGCTGTTGCGACGGCTAACATGACATGACATGACAAGTATGAATAACCTGGATACCGTGGGCGATTGTGCTTGTACAATTAAACCAGTCTAGTCTTGCATCATGTTTAGGATGGGTCTCCTGAGTACCATGGTCAGAGGTACCCACTGAAAGGGACTAAGGTTAATAACTAGAATAACACAGTAGTCATGAAGAGATTTCCCAGCTACAGGCAATCCCGTTACCTGGGCGCTCTTGGGATCTGTAGCATGCTGTCGAGTATGGCACATTTCCAGCACACTATCATGTGTTGCACCCTCTAAGTCACCTAAGGGTACATGCGTTTCTTGGACGATGTACCCACTTGAATTCAACCCCTAATATTTGACCTGGGTAACCTGGATGGTCTGCAGGGCTTGTGGCTGTGGAATAATCTCATTGCATCTTGCTAGTAACTAGGCCTGTGATAACCCAAGTTAGTTAAAGTATCAAGCCGTACTTATTGCTTGGCCGTGATTGTTGAATGGGGAATAATCAGTCTAGTCTTGTCTTGATCCTGTATAAGATTATTACATGTCCTGCTTTTCTTATATTATCTTGCTGATAAATGGGAGAAACCAAGTTCGGTTCAGAAGAAGGGTTACAATCCCGGTCCTTGTTTGGTTTAAGGGTTCTAACCTGGCTATCTGAATAGTTCCATGGTTATCTTACCGTATATCCTCGGGATGCTATATCTTTCCAGTTTTACTATATTTTATCTTCTGTGCTATTGCTGGTTTTAGTTCCTAAGTGAAGCTTCCTTTGTGGCACTTGCTATTTCTGGGATCTGACCCAGCTGGTTTTGTATGACCAGATTTCGGAGCAGCTCCAGAGGATCTACCGATCTTCCAGCCAGATGGTGACCACCAGACGTAACCCTGACAACGAGTGGATTTCTTTTTGTTCCCCCACTTTATTATAAAATTATTCTTTTGAGGCATTTAGCCGACGAGCACTTGTTAGCTCGGTTGTACCTTTATTTACTATCTGCCTACGGGCTGTAACATGATTGACTGATCCTAGGGTTGATCATGTATGACTGAACTCTTGCTAGTCTTGACATTTTATACGACTAGCTTCATGATCATCCAATATGTAATGTATGGGACGCCTTGCTATTATATATTTGGTGCTCTGACATCTTGTAAATATTATTGCTTGCTTGAGATTGAGACAATAAGCTTGTTCATGACCATAGGAGACTGTTGGCTTGTAGTTAAACCCTCATGTATCTAGACAGCCGTGACCGTATAGCGAGGTGGGTTGCACTTCAATATACGTCGATGGCTATGTATGCCCCCGCTCTCCAGTATTCTGACTATTGGGGCGTGACAATGGCATACTCTTATATAAGGAATGCTAGGAAACCCAATTAGGAAGAGGGATGAATGGAACCTTGCTTCCTTATTATGTGAGATTCGAGGCTTGACTACGTCATTCATTGCTGAGGTGTGTGGAACTTGTGCCCTTACAGACATCTAACCATGTAGAGAGGCTGGGAGTTGACGACGCTTCTTTGATACACTTACCTGTAAAATGATACTAATGACACATATATAGGTGTTTTCAGGGAACCAATTAGCTACAAGAAGAGCTGCATTCGTGCTAATGGGCTTCAATTAAGTGTCACTAGATCATTGTGGACCATGGTATTTGGGTATGCTCTTGCACAAGGGATTAAGAAAGATTCAAATTAGACTGTTAGAAATTATTGTACCATGTCGATTCATGAGATGAAGAACATAATACAAATTGCGGAAGCGTACCTGAATCCATTGCTAGACTTGATGGATCTTGAAGCGAACGTCTCTGTATTAGGTTCGATCTTCCAACTTGCTACGACCCTTAATGACAAAGAAGAATCTGAATCCTTTGTCCCTCTCTTTCTGTTGATGGGGATGCTGAAGAGAAAAAGAGAAAATGTCTCTTTTGGTGGCCGTATAAGTTGGGGACCATAACCCTAATGAATACATATATTTATATGTTTTGATATTTCTAATTTGGCCCCTCGTCAAATTAGAATTATCTCCGGTATCTACACATTAATTCCATGACAATTATACCCTTAAGCCAATTTTCAAATAGACCACTTTAATTTGGCTTAATTATTTAGATAGCCAAAACACAATTAATTTTACATGTGTGGCCCCTTAATTATTGAATAATTCCAACAATCTTCCACTGGGCCACATATGTAACCTTATAATTGTGTTAACCTTAGTAAGCTCATAAATTGCTATCTTAATCCTTAGGGTATATCTGGACAATCTCGTCCATTAACCATATCAACATAGGATCAAAGTGGCCTTCGTCACATATAGCGTAACTAAACCATCAATGGTCACATATACCAATATAGCTAAATGACATAAATCAATCATGGATGCGTAGCATAAAAATTACACGCAATGTGATCAATACATGTCTATTTCCAACTGGTCCTCCTTAACTTTAGTGAGATCAATACTTTAACATAATGAAAACATAATGAACTGAATTTCCATATATATGGTCATATAAATATCCAAAATACTTTAATACACAAATATGTCCAAAACCAAATAGCGCCAAAATACATAAAATACAAACTCCCACTATATTGCCATATTCTTAATTAACACCCATATGAGCAGTATGCTCATGAAAGACCTTAGGTGATAATACTTTTGTGAGCAGATCTGCTAAAATGGAGTTTGTCCTAATGTGCTATATGGACACTTTAACCATTCTGAATTCTTTCCTTCACAACTAGAAACTTTATGTCAATATCCTTGCCTTATACAAGTTTCTGTTGTTATTAGAATATAGTACTGCTGATTTATTGTCACATCATAATTTATGTGTTGTTTCAACACCGTACTGTAGGCGCAGCCTTGTGACAAAATTTCACAACCATATTCCCTGAATAGATGTCCCACAGCATGTTATAAACCTTGCTGCCATGGTAGAAGAAATTATGAGTGCATGTTTGATACTCATCTAAAATATATCTCCATTAGTCAGCATAACCTGATGTGGATCTCCTGTTGTGTTGGCATCCAACAAAATCGGAGTCGGAATACCTTATGATCTCCAGAATTATCCGATCTCCTACAAAGAGCATATAATTTCTTGTTCTCTATTAGTTACTTAAGTAGTTTGGCTGCTACCCAATGATCCATCCATATTTGCTTAAATATCTGCCTGACATCCTAATATGTACGCAATATCCTGACGCGTACATACTTGAGCATACATTAGACTCCCTACAACTGATCATGAATGGAAAATCTATTGTATTTTCTTAATTTTAAGGCTAATCTTAGGGCACTTGACTGAGACTGAACTTGTCTCCTTTAACGAAAGGGTTGTCACCTTGTTTGCATTCCTGCATGCCAAATATTTTAAGCACTTTATTGATATAAATTTTTTGTGATAATCCAAGAATATCCCAAGAATGATCACGGTATATCTGGATCCCTAATACAAAAGAAACGACACGAAGATATTTCTTCTGAACGTTATTTGGTAGAAATTTTTAGTGTCGTACAATATACCTATATCATTTTTGGCAAGCAGTATGTCATCAACATATATAACTAAAGAAAATTGTTTACTCCCACTAAACTTGTGATATACACAATCTTTAATAGTGTTTATCTCAAAAACCAAACGAGATAATCATTGGTAAAACTTTAAGTACCTTCGACGAAAATCCTGCTTGAGTCCATGAATAGATTTTGTCAATTTGCAAACCATATTCTTTGGATCTTTCGACACAGTTTTCTGCATGCACCATAAATTGTTTCGTCGATGTTACCATTGAGAAACACAATTTTGATATCCATTTAATGTAACTCAAGATCAAAATGTGCAACAAGTGTTGTGATTTTTTTAAAAGAGTCTTTCAAATATACCGAAGAGAAAGTCTCTTTAAAATCAATCGTTAACTTTTGAGTAAAGTCACTAGCTACAAGGTGTACTTTATACCTCTCCATATTATCCTTTAGAATCTTTCTTGGTTTTAAATGTCCATTTTCAACCAATGAACTTCGTATCTTTTGGTAATATGACAAGTTCCTAAACTTTATTGTCTTGCATAGACATATACTCCTTATTTATTTTCTCAATCCACTTTTAAGAGTTGGAACTTTCCATGGCCTGACAGAAGATGATTGAATCATCTTTCAATATTCCATAGTTTTCCTCACGTTCCTAGAGAAATATGACAATATTATCCAAAATTATATTTCTCCTTTCTCTGGTGGACCATCTTAATATTATCGGTTCTTGAGGTTGTTGAGTTTGTTTCTTAGAAATAATTACCTTATCTTGAATGGGGTGCCGCTACGTTGTCGTTGTTAAGGTATCTCAACAACGACTTATAGAGGTAATTCGACATTGTCTTATTGAGGCTCCGAATTCACTTCTTGATCATGACAGGTATAGAATCCTGCACATCGTCAAAAGTGATAGTTGGAATCGTAATTGATTCCTTCTTAACGACAATGATCCTGACTTTATTTCTTCCCCAAACTCAACATCCCCAAAAAATATTATACTTCTTGTCTCAAAACAAAATCTTAGTGTGGGACCGTATAATTATTAACCCCTCGATTTATCAGCATAGTCAATGAAGTAGCTACTTATAATTTAACTTTGGTCTGTCTTCCCTTTACACATTCAATACAGACATTGAAGTCTATAAAGTCAATAGAATCCAAATTTCATCAGACACAAGTCGTTCAACTCTATTTCTAGAGATGTGACCTAATCGCTTACGTCATAATGAGGCTACATTTTTATTATTGTTAATTTTGTGTTTAGTACCACATGACTCTACTTGCAAGGTTTTATTTAAGATGCAATAGTTTCAACTGAATATACGCGATCATAAACCTTAAAGGAACCATTATCAATAATTTTTAAATTTAAAGATAGACTAAACTTATTGTTTCCAAATGAACAATGATAACCAGATTTGTCCATTAAGAAAACTGAAACTGAATTTCGTCTAAAAGACGGTACAATAAAAGTGTCTATCAAATCCAAATAATAATCGGTTCCTAAAAATAACCTAAATTGTCCTATTGCTTTCACTTCTACCGAATTGCTGTCACCCACATAGATGTATCTTTTACCATCAATTGACTTTCGGTAACTCAGGCAACCTTGCCTAGAACATTAATGTGGGTAGTCCCACCAGAATCTAACTATCATGAGTTTCTTGGTACTAAATCTAAATTAACCTTAGAACAGATCAAATTTAGAAATGTACTTTTCTTTATACGCCATGCGAGGTACTTTGTATATTTCTTCCTTATGTGTCCTGTCTTATTACAAAAGAACAATCCTTAGTTTTATATTGTTGTTTCTTTTGATCTGGACCCTTAGCAGCTAGTGTATTAATTTTTTTGCCCTTAAAGTTTATCCCATTAAACATGAAAATTAAATTCTTATTGGCAGATATTTTAACAACATTAACTGTAAAGAGAACAAAGCAACAAAAAAAAAAAACATGCTCTAACAAATAACCAAAGCGTAAAATATAGTCAAACAAATTCAAATAATGGTGAACCCCATCTCAAGATACCTAGTACATCATTAATATCAAATCTTTGGATAGTGATATTAACTGCAAGTGGTATTCTTGGTGTAATGATCAAACGTTGACAATAAATAATGTCAAATAATAAGCCTATCTTTGGATCGGGTTATTATTCACATGTAAACCGTATAATTGTCACACATTTATTACCACAAGTATGTGTGCAATTCGGCCAAGTATTAACCTTCATGTGGGCCGGCTAATACTCGCATGAATTTACACATACAAACATCTAACATCCCTCATAGACTATCAACGCAAGAGAGGTCACTTTGGCGACATCTTGTTTCAATAGGACTATTTAGAATATTAGACGACTATTGCTAGTCACAAAAGGCACCAAAAAAATTTTGAATGTTGGCTAAATTTTACAAAACCGAATCATGTCCAAAACTTTATGTACATGCATAATTAAAATATTACAACTAAAATAGGATAATCATAAGCATGTGAATCTCTTTACATGATTCAAACAAATATTCTTAATTTGACTAAACAGAGTATTGTCAACATAATAAAATTCACGTTGAAAATATGCATCCAAAAGAAAACTGAAAATATTAACTCCGAAATATATATCCAAAATTGAACATATTTGGTCTAACCTGAGCATTATCATCACCTCTTTCCTCTTTAAATATCAAAATATCTAAAGATTTTTTTTTAAAAGAATAACCAAACTTTAGACCAATTCACATATACGAAGATAAATAACGAAACAACTCGTCCTGAAACTCATCCATCGACTGCCGGAAAACATATACGAAGCAATTAACATAAACACAGGATGATTTACGTATCGAGCAATCGATGAACTTATCAACAAAAACAACCCCAAATTCACATTCATGACTGTGAGCCCTTGACCCAAAATTTCCATTTTTTATCATTATTATTTTTGCTAAGTAATTATTTAAATACATAGAAATAGTTATAGCCAATATATATATATGTTAATATAAATATAAATGTATAAATTAACTTTGTAATATGAAGAATGAAGGGTTTTTGCAAACACTGAATTATTGAGGACTGTAGTGCAAAACACTCAACCTCAAACTATTTTAAACCAAGCGGCCACTTAAAAGTTGACCCCATCTAATATCCCAAACACTAGGGTTCTAATTGCAAAGTTAGTTTTAAACTCAGAACAGTAAATACTGTTCGAATTCAAATTTGATTCGAAGAACAGGAGATATACTCAGATCCTGGGAATCCAATCTAAATCAGAGATTGATCCTATCAGAACCCGAGTATATATATATATATATACATCGAGGGTTGATCAACCCTTCTACAAACCCTAAATTCTATGCCACAAGTTGTTCTCTGCTCCTCTTCAAGAGGGAATAGAGGAGTTGAAGAAACCAACCATCGACAGGTAACCTTCCCCCTCATAATTTGATCAATTAGAGCTAATAAGCCTTGCCAGCAACTGTTATAAATTAATGCAAGATTGGAAGGGTAGGTGTTCGACTGATTGTCATACAAGAACCTGGGTATCACGAACATAGGTATCCTTGTATAGCCTGTACTTGTATAGGGATGGTAAAGGGTTTTCTTATAAACATTAGAGATCGCAGGGTCATGCCTCCTGCATATGCAGACACTGACACCATGTCACAACAGGTTATAGATTGAGTAGCTGACCCAAGCATTGTCCTGCAACCCTGTGTCTAGCTTATGCATCCCAATGGTATCACAACTCTTCGAGGGATCAATATAGGACCACACATAGGATAGGTGACAGGTTGCAGGCTACAGAGCATAGGACCTTGAGGATGCATAAGACAAGACATGCACGTCCATATCCAGTCCCAAGGTAAGTGTTTTAGCCCCTCTTATGATATTCCCAGTCTGGACTACTTAATACCTTCCTAATGGACTGGTGTACCAAGACACCAGGATCTAGTTGAACCCTATACATATACTCAGGTGTTGCCCTGCTTTCAATCGACCTTACCTGCAAATGGGGCAGCCATGTACTGCTACTAAGTACCTGTGTCAGCGAGATAGGAAAGGAGAATAAAATGTCAGGGACTCATTAAATTCATGATCCAAACAAACCAAGAATAGGACCCTATGGAGGGAGAGGTTCTATACCACCGTGTCCCAACATATGAAACTGTCCCTCTGGGAATAGTCCTTACAAATAAGGGTTGTCCTTTATGTGGAACACTCCCACTGATTCAAATATGTGTTAAGTACCCAGGGTTAGTGGTATCATGACACTTGGGATTCATGAAGTAAGCTTCACTTTGAGAAGCATATTTCCCCTTGGACTCAAGCCCAAGTGTCGAGCAGATGTCTGCATATGGGTCATGTGCAGGGGAATATCATATATGTGTATAGTATATTATGTTGCATCCATAAATGCAATATTCCTTACATTTATCGTGCAATGTTCACTGCTTTGGGCTCCTTCCCATTGGACAGAATACATCTAGTGTGCAATCAGTACGTGGACTTGAGGTACCAATCTATACACAGGATTTGCCTTACCTGTGTTCAGTCATATTCACCTTGCAACAGAGTCCTGCAACCTATGCACCACTGTGTAGTTGGGAGTATAGGAATTTGAATAGAGACAGGGACTACCTGAAACTGTGATTTTGGTAATGGACCCTAGAGTTTCCCAGTCACTGTATCCTTCTGCCCTGTTTTAAGGAGAATGTCCAAATACAGAACAATGGTTCATTAGATTTTAGGAGATATCCTGCCCATGTCAAACTCTTAGTGTGTGTCCCCATTGAACTCTTGCAGTCAAGAGCTTTTCTTGTCTTCTATATAAACCAGTTAGATATATAAGTTAAAGGTTATAGAAATAGATGGAGGTTCAGGCATGAAGCTGAATGTAGAAAGTAATAGGCAGCCTAGCTCACAGGTGCATCAGTCTATATCACTTATGATCCTGTCAGTCTTTACCTACAACTTCCCTTCATTATTATCCCTGTGCATACAGGAGACTTTGAGAGTGACCTAAGGTGTGTGACAGGTTTAATCTATCCTACTAGTAGCAAGGGAGACATTGCACTAAGTATGCAGGGTTAAGACCAGGGGCTACAGGGTTCATAAGACTAGATAGCAATCCCCTCTAGTTTATTTGACTGATACACTAAGAGTATCATCATAAATGTATGGGCGCTCTGTTCAGAATTAGAGATAGGAGTACAAGTACCTATGGGATTGACCTGGGTCTAGTTTCCAACCCAGAAAATGAGAGGCCTGTAGGGTTCACATAGAAACAATTTCCTGTATCAGGCTTGACACTTGGAGAGCATCAGCACACCCTACACTCGGGTTGTGCATTAGTTGGTTGTACAAGGAGGAATCCTGAACTTCCAGTTAAGGCACCTAGGTACCAATGGCTAGTTGCATCAAACCCCAGAGAGTTGATATCCTACTGAATGACAGTATCATAGGTAAATCAGGACTGGAGGATTCGAGTACAGGTAATATTCTGTATTGTTGAGTGCAACCTGTGCACTGATGTGCACAGGCAAAGGAAGATTCCCTGAGTAGAGAGTGCAAACTGTTAGATTAATCTGTAGACCATTCAAGGAGGATTCTATTACACCACACTCGTACCACTAAAGCAAGGGGGACTTGGTAAGAAAGGCTCATACAAGAGATAAGCCTATAGGTAGGTTATTTGTGTTGGGTAGCAATAAGATTGTTAGAGAACAGGTAAAAACTATACCAATAATAGTATAGCAGAACAGAGGGTGGGTATCACCAAGGGAATAGGGATTTGTGTAACAAGGGTGTACATATAGTCAAGTTTTGGTAGGATTGACAGTAGGACAGGGGTTCCCACACATTAATACTAGACAGGAGAAATTGGATTAGGATTAGTTTAAACTAACCTTAAACCATTAAGATCACTATGTGCAAGCGTAATTATAATAGATAAAGTAGACTCCTTGATTAATTTCAACTGTTGATTAGAAATTGATTCACAATATAGGTTACTTGGACTCTGACTCAGTGCTCCAACCATACTCACAGCTCAGGACGACAGGCAGGTGCACTTTCTGATTGCTTTCGATTCATAGTAGTCTTTTCATTTCATGTTTATATATATATATATATAAAAATATATATATATCTTGCTGCTTATTAACACGCTCGTCACACGGAGTAGTCGGAAGAGAAAATATCTTAGTAGACATGTGGACTACCCAGAAATATCCCCCGTGTCTTTTGTAACGTCCCAGTCCCAAACTATGTAGGACCAAGTACGTAAACATGCCAGCTGTATACATACGAAGTATGTCGGTCTCGTATGAATACATAAGCTGTACAATGCAGTAATCCACGACAAACTAAATCTCATCCACAATGAAAAGAATAATAATATAAAAATCAACTTGGATATTTATGATACAATCGTTGGGCGAAGACAAAGTCCACTACCAACTATTTCAATGAAAGAAATGTACAAGAAATCGATAAATAAAATGGCAAGACGAACCAAGCGCAATCGTCTTCGAAGGAATGGAGAAGACCACGGCCTTGGCTAGGATACCTGCGGAAAATATGAACACACACCTGGGAAAAAAACCAGGTCCTCAGACGGACGTAGCAAGATACAGGAAGAACAAGCTAATATGAACTGTCAGAATAAAATAATATATAAAAGACTATTTTAGACACAAATATGCAAAGGATATTCTAACCGCCTAATGTGCAATTTAGAGGACAACTTTCATGCGCATGGGTGGGATTTTCGGCTCATGTGTACGTAACTGGCATCCAGTCATCTGTATCCGTCCGTAACGTCTAAAACGTCAGAGAGCATCTGCAAATAAATTGCCACAGTTCCATCCGGAGACTGTAGTTTACCTGTTTGGCTTCCTATACGCACTAGCGACTGCCCTCCCCCAATATTTTCTACACTGTTCAAGTCATGTCCATGGCTCGTCCAGTTTTCTAACTGCTTGAGTCTCTAAACCCTAGTCATAGCAGTTACGATCATTCTACCGTCACACGACTTTAGAGATAGCTAGTCAATAAGTCGTGCCCCTAGCAACATGTCTCAAACCGTATAGTGTGAGTGTCACAGCCAAAGGAAATATAAGTATATCCCCCAACAAGAAGGTAGTCAACTAACACTAAGTCATCATGCATAAAATAAAATAACGACTAATAAAGTCGCTTGCACCCAAGTGTGGCTTGGACGTGCAGTTTATAAAAAGAAAACTAACAATATGAACAAAATAAATAATGCAAAAAATAAATAATTGACAGTTAATTAGCAAGGTATACTTGCCTGTTGCGACTCCTGGTGAGCTGCCTGGTGTGGTACAATAAAGGTGGCACAAGATTGGCTTCGGTGTTATAACTACGCAAAGGGGCCTCCGATGGTGGCACGGATTGTCTCAATGGGTCCAAGATGGTTAATTTAGTTAAGGTGGACATAAGGTAGTTTAGAATTTGGCAAGAGGCTATGAAGGATGGAATTAGGCACGGGCAGAAGGATAGTCGAAGGGTTTGTGAAAGTAAAATAGTTATAATGCTTGAAGCTATATTTTATGGTGAAAAATAATTTTAGATAAATAGATACTTGAAAATAGAAATCGTTTTTAGGCTAAACCCTAAATTTGTCAAAAATAAAATCATAGGTAGAAAACTATATTTTCATTAGTTAAAAATAATTATGAATAATATTTATAAATCTAGAAAACCAGTTTTAAGACAAAAGTCAAATTTTGTTTAAGTAAAACTTAGGTAAATAGTTCTATTTTAGGATACATAACTAATAAGATATTTTTCAAAATAATATTTAGTAATCACAATATGGGCCTATAAAATAAGTAAATACAATATATATTTTATTCAACATCTATTTTTTTGGAACTACTTATATAAGTAAATTTATATAAAGAAAAAGTATAACGAAGTAGCAAACCTTTGTTAATAATCACAACAATAATAATAATCTTAATATTTAATAATAATAACAAATCATAAATTTACTATTCATAAACTGTTTATAATATTAACAGTAACAATAAACTATTAACTAACAATAATAATAAAATAATAATAATTAATATAATAGTGATAGTAATAATTATAATAAATAAACAACAACAGAAAAAAATATAAAAAATGATTAATAACTAAATAACAATAATAAACACTCTGTTCCCCTTTGTATTTGGAAAGAGGAGAGAGAGTGCGTGAGCGGAGGGAAAATCGAGGGAGTGAGCGGAAATGCGTCGGCGGAGAGAGGGATGGAGCCGCCGGCACGATGCTGGCGGAGGCGGCGCGCACGCACGCTGTGGCGCACGCGGAGATGGCGCAGGAGGAGAGCGGTGGGGAGTGCCGGTGGTTCCAGGCGGTGGCGCTGATGTCTCGGCGATGGGGTTTCCGGCGAGGACTTGGGCTGACGAGGGGAGCTAGGGCGGCGAAGAAGGGGAGAAGGTCCGAGAGGGGTGGGTCAGCCATGGGCTGCTGAGCGCGGAGGCTCGGCGGTGGCCTCGACGAGGGGAGCGACGAAGTTCCGGCACTGGGGAAGAGACGCCGCAAGGAAGCGGCCCCGGCGAAGGGGTTCGCCGCTCGGTCGACGGAGGGCGACCTCTACGACGCGAGGGGTCCGCGCGGAGGAGTGGTGGAGAGGCTCCGGCGCCGAGCCCTAGTCGCGCGGCCGGCCAAGGCGCAGGGCGTTGACGAACTCCGGCACGGCGGGGGTCCACGCGGTCGGTGCAGCACCGAGGTCTCCAGCGATGTCGGCGCGTATGCCGACGACCCCTCAACGGTGGTGCGGGGCGCTGGATCTCGCGGGGCCAGGCGAAGGCAGCGAGCGAGGTTTGCCGGAGGATTGACGGACACGAGGGAATGACGGACGTGGGTGGAGCACGGTCCGATCAGGTTAGGGTTTTCCCCCTTTTCTTGCTTCCCAATTGTGTGGTGTTTGGGCGGCGATGGCCGGAGTGGGAGTGGGTGTTTGGGTTGGCCAGGGTGGCAATGTGGTGAAAAGGGTGGTGTAGGCGGGGCTGTAGTTCGGATTAGTGATGATGATGGCGATGGTAGCGGTCGGTGGTTACACTGGTAGCGATGGGTTCGGTGGTGAGGGGATTTTGGTAGTGGTGGTGATGATAGGGACGATGGTGGCAGGAGGTCGTGGTGGGGTCTGGACGAAGGACATCGGATAACAAGGAAGTCGGAGGCTGGCTGGTCTGCAGGGACTCAAGGACAGGGGTCGTACGGTCTGTGTCGGGATGCCGACACGGATTCAGAAATTGGATTAGGTTTAGGAATTTTGAATGCGTCCGGGGTGTCGGACGCGATGGGATAATTGTATTTGTATTAGAAATATACATAGTGGATGGGAAGGGAGATATTGACACGGACACAGTGCACATATTTTTGGATGGAGGATCTTTATGGAGTAAAGGAAATTATGGAGGCGTACCTACCTATTTATAGGATTTGGAAATTCCTATTTGGATATGATTAGGAGTAGTTTAAACCCAAAATAGCTAATTCAAAACTTAATTTAAAATCAATCAAATCCAATCCAAATACAAATCTAATTTAAATCTAATTAAATTTTTAGTTTAAAATCAAATGGAATAAATCAAATTTTTAAATATTTAACTATTTAAATAAATCCATAAATTCGAATCAAGATTTAAATTGCCACAAAAATTTCGAAATACATTTTCCAAAAATACTAATAATAATAATTTTAAAAATAATAAGTATTTAAATATCTTTTTGAATAATAAAATATTTATATTAATAAATTTTGAAAATCAATTTAAATATTAATAGGAACTACTTCAAAAATACCTTTGAAATAATTTAAGATAATTAATAAATAATTTCGAGAATTAATTTATACATAAATTATATCTTACGCCCTTTTTTTTATAATAATAAAAATAAAGTAATTACTATATATTATTTTGAAACTATGAAAATGGAAGAAAAAATGTTTTCCTAAAAATATGTACGCTCGCACATATTTGCACTCGTCGAGCAATTTCGAAAATCGAAATTTTGCGCGCGACGTATAATTCGACTACGCGACGTACAATACAAAATTTTAAATCGGTATCAAATTTAATAATAAAAAATAATAATAATAAAAATTTAGGGGTTTTACATCCTACCCAACTTACAAGAATTTTGTCCTCGAAATTAAAAATAAGTAGGGGGTTGAGAGGGTACAAGGGTATATCGATGAGGAATAATCAATTCACGACGTTCAAAATATGCATTAGAAAATCGTAATTTCGATAACTACGGAAATAAATCACGAATTTAATTTAGGGAGTGAATGATGGTCACGGCAATGAATCTAGGGTCAAGGGAAAGGACGAGTAACTCGAGATGGGGATATAGTCCCATCGGTTGGTCGGTGGCTAAATAGTTGGGGGGATAACTAAAGGTGATACCTTGGGTCTATCTATTAGGTACGAGTCTTTGCCAAAATAAGTGAAAGATGAGAACCAACATGAGTTCAAAGAAGTTGTTTTCGAATACCAATATGTGGTTCAAAGGCGAGTGAGTAATTCAAAAAGAATTGCCAAAGCTGTCGCGGATGGGATTCTAGAGGACAAGTTTAGCTATGTCCCCATCCGTGTAGAAGGATAATAAATGTGAACCAAAGTGCACTCGGTTGATCAGACCATCATGTACCGGTTCTGATTAGACAATATGTTAGTGGGTGTGCACCCAATAAAATATGTCATGATCAAGCTCGATAAAGGAATAAGCTTGCAAAACTTAAGCTAAACTAGCAGCATAAGATAGTCAAAAATAGTAAAAACATAGGCACGATTAACATTGAAAGAAGTGGAACTAGTTCAAACTTCTTAAGAACCTAGTAATGTCTTAGGTTGGTGCCTATACAGTTGTCCTAGGGTTTACTTGTCTAAGGCTTGGTTAAGGCCATAAGGAAGGTTAGGTCGTAAGGCATTCTACCCAACTTACAAGAATTAAACTAGTAGGGTGATGGGACAATGGGTCATGTTCACCTAATATGGGTTACCTTATTAATCTCTATCAAGCACGAAAGAAGGACACGAATCACGATAGAAGAAATCAAGCAAGATGCAACTCGAGGAGTCAAGCGAGAAGGCGGTCAAGTATGTGGATGAGATCCTAGACTCTAATCCTATACGCAGGTTTGCTTGGTACGGTAAAGTAACCAAACAATTTATCTTGACCTGCATGGGCCACCATAAAAACATGTAACACCCCAGTCCCAACTACGTAGGACCAAGTACGTAAACATGCCAGTTGTATACATACGAAGTATGTCGGTCTCGTATGAATACATAAGCTGTACAATATAGTAATCCACGACAAACTAAATCTCATCCACAATAAAAAGAATAATAATATAAAAATCAACTTGGATATTTATGATACAATCGTTAGACGGAGACAAAGTCCACTACCAACTATCTCAATGAAAGAAATGTACAAGAAATCGATAAATAAAATGGCAAGACGAACCAAGCGCAATCGTCTTCGAAGGAATGGAGAAGACCACAGCCTTAGCTAGGATACCTGCAGAAAACATGAACACACACCTGGAGAAAAACCAGGTCCTCAGACGGACGTAGCAAGATACAGGAAGAACAAGCTAATATGAACTGTCAGAATAAAATAATATATAAAAGACTATTCTAGACAAAAATATGCAAAGGATATTCTAACCGCCTAATGTGTAATTTAGAGGACAACTTTCATGCGCATGGGTGGGATTTTAGGCTCATGTGTACGTAACTGGCATCCAGTCATCTGTATCCGTCCGTAACGTCTAAAACATCAGAGGGCATCTGCAAATAAATTGCCACAGTTCCATCCAGAGACTGTGGTTTACCTGTTTGGCTTCCCATACGCACTAGCGACTGTCCTCCCCTAATATTTCCCACACTGTTCAAGTTATGTCCATGGCTCGTCCAGTTTTTGTAACTGCTTGAGTCTCTAAACCCTAGTCATAGCAGCTACGATCATTCTACCGTGACACGACTTTAGAGATAGCTAGTCAATAAGTCGTGCCCCTAGCAACATGTCTCAAACCGTGTAGTATGAGTGTCACAGCCAAAGGAGATATAAGGATATCCCCCAACAAGAAGGTAGTCCGCTAACACTAAGTCATCATGCATAAAATAAAATAACGGCTAATAAAGTCGCTTGCACCCAAGTGTGGCTTGGACGCGCAGTTTATAAAAAGGAAACTAACAATATGAACAAAATAAATAATGCAGAAAATAAATAATTGACAGTTAATTAGCAAGGTATACTTGCCTGTTGCGACGCCTGGTGAGCTGCCTGGTGTGGTACAATAAAGGTGGCACAAGATCGGCTTCGGTGTTACAACTATGCAAAGGGGCCTCCGATGGTGGCACAGATTGTCTCAATGGGTCCAAGATGGTTAATTTAGTTAGGGTGGACATAAGGTAGTTTAGAATTTGGCAAGAGGCTGTGAAGGATGGAATTAGGCACGGGCAGAAGGATAGTCGAAGGGTTTGTGAAAGTAAAATAGTTATAATTCTTGAAGCTATATTTTATGGTGAAAAATAATTTTAGATAAATAGATACTTGAAAATAGAAATCGTTTTTAGGCTAAACCCTAAATTTGTCAAAAATAAAATCATAGGTAGAAAACTATATTTTCATTAGTTAAAAATAATTATGAATAATATTTATAAATCTAGAAAACCAGTTTTAAGACAAAAGTCAAATTTTGTTTAAGTAAAACTTAGGTAAATAGTTCTATTTTAGGATACATAACTAATAAGATAGTTTTCAAAATAATATTTAGTAATCACAATATGGGCCTATAAAATAAGTAAATACAATATATATTTTATTCACCATCTATTTTTTTGGAACTACTTATATAAGTATATTTATATAAAGAAAAAGTATAACGAAGTAGCAAACCTTTGTTAATAATCATAACAATAATAATAATCTTAATATTTAATAATAATAACAAATCATAAATTTACTATTCATAAACTGTTTATAATATTAACAGTAACAATAAACTATTAACTAACAATAATAATAAAATAATAATAATAATTAATATAATAGTGATAGTAATAATTATAATAATAAATAAACAACAACAGAAAAAATATAAAAAATGAATAATAACTAAATAACAATAATAAACACTTTGTTCCCCTTTGTATTTGGAAAGAGGAGAGAGAGAGTGCATGAGCGGAGGGAAAATCGAGGGAGTGGGCGGAAACGCGTCGGCGGAGAGAGGGGTGGAGCCGTCGGCACGATGCTGGCAGAGGCGGCACGCACGCGCGCTATGCCGCACGCGGAGATGGCGCAGGCAGAGAGCGATGGGGAGAGGCGGCGGTTCCAGACAGTGGCGCTGATGTCTCGGCGATGGAGTTTCCAGCGAGGACTTGGGCGGAAGAGGGGAGCTAGGGCGGCGGAGAACGGGAGAAGGTCCGAGAGGGGCAGGTCAGCCATGGGCTGCTGAGCGCGGAGGCTCGGCGGTGGCCTCGACGAGGGGAGCGGCGGAGTTCCGGTACAAGGGAAGAGACGCTGCAAGAAAGCGGCCCCGGCGAAGGGGTTCACCGCTCGGTCGGCGGAGGGCGACCTCTCCGACGCGAGGGGTCCGCGCGGAAGAGTGGTGGAGAGGCTCCGGCGTCGAGCCCTGGTCGCGCGGTCGGTCAAGGCGCGGGGCGCTGACGAACTCCGGCACGGCGGGGGTCTACGCGGTCGGTGCAGCACCGGGGTCTCCAGCGGTGTCGGCGCGTACGCCGACGACCCCTTGTGAAAGCCAATTTTTTGTTATATAAATTAATGTTAGTATACTACTATTATTATTATATTTTTAGTATTATTTTTAGTGTTAAAATTAATTTCGAAAATTAACAGGGATTTTTGGATTCGAACCCAGACCCGAGCCCGAACCCAGACCTGAACCCTTCTCTCTTAATTCTGATTGGACTTTGGTTTATTAAAAAAAAATTGTGGACCTGGTCCACGAAGGACCAGCACTCCCCTACATTTCTTCTCACTACTCTCCCTCACACACACGTTCACCCCTCCTCCCCTCCTTTCTCTCCATTCTTTTCCTCCCCACCACAAACTCTAAACCCACTTCTTTACTTAAGTATTCTTTCCCAACCCACTCTTTCACAACTCTTCAACAGAAGAGAACTCCCGTCTCTCTCGAGCAACGTTCTTCCTCACCCAACTCCCCTCCTCTTTTGAGTAGCTCGCGAATCCGAGCTCCGCAGCTCCCCGGCTTCCTTCCCGACCCAATCCAACCCATCGGCGCCCCCTCTCCGCGGACTCCCCGGCCCCGCGCCCTTCGTCGGCCCCTTTCCGCACTGCCAGCTCCGGCCCGCCCCAGCAGGGGCCGCCGACTCCGCCCCATCGCGTCCCCCGGCGCGCCCCGACTCTCCAGCACGTAGCTCCGGCCAACCCCTCTGGCCGACCCCCTTCGACCCCGACAGCACCCCTCTCCGGTTCCCCGCGGCTCCTCGGCTTCCCCGGACCCGCGCGCGCTCTGTCCGCGTGCCCTAGCTCGCAGTTTCGGCGACCCCGGTTTCCAGCGCCTCTTCGGCGTTTTCGCAGCGTCTTCCCGCACTTCCGCGGCATTGTCAAGCGTTGTCCAACGTTTCGGCTGATCCCGACCTGCTGTTCGCGGATTATTCTTTCTTTATTCTATCATCTGAGAGCTCTAGCCGAGCAACCCGAGGTATAACCCCTGTCCCGTCCTATTTTCTTTAGTCTGTGATGAGAATGGTCCCCGATTCCCTCCTGGGAATTCGGTTTTTAGCGACGTCGTAGTGTTGGAACCTTCGGAAAGGTTCTGTTGGTTGTTTTGATCTTTCCGAACTTTTCGGAAATTGGATTTCGGTATATTTTGGGCTTTTCGGATTTTTTCGGTAGCGTTCTGTGATGTTTTGGTTGGATTCGGACTTCCGAAATTATTTTGGGTCGTTCCGAATTAATCTGTGGATTGGTATATTTTGGGATTCCCTGGTTTGGAATTTGCAGAAAAAAGATTGGCATATTTCCCAGTTTTTGGGTTGACCAAAAACAGAGGAGATGCCGCCAGATTTTTCCGTAAATTCAATTATATTTTAAAAATGATTTCAAAATAGATTTTGGAATTTTATTAAATATTTGGATTTTTGGGCGACGATCGTATCGGTCAATGGACCCCGGCTAAGTGCAAACGAAACCGGCTTCGCCCGGACGTTGAGGCATTAGCCTAGTTGACGATTGGACCATATCTGAGACTCGATAAATAACTACTTTAATTTTTATCATTTAGTTTTATTCATATTTAATTTATTTAAATTTTAGGAATAACGGCAGTTTTGTCTTATTTTAATTTATGTAAATAAATTGTAATGGACATAAGCCCAGCTGGTTGTTGGTTCTGTAACTGTAATATGGTAGCGTAGAGTTTTTTTTGGTTGTTTACTGTTTTTACGAGTTTTTTTTGTAGAATACGAATAAATCTAATAAAATTATTTTCGTATAAAAATTAATAAATATTTTCTCACCTAAAATCTACAAGTTTTAATATTAATAAACGGTCATGTATTTCTCACAGAAATAAGAAATTAATTTTATATTTATAGTTACTAGAATACCAAGTTTTAATCAATTAATCTGGTATCGACGAGTTTTCCAAATACAAAGTTTAAAACGATCTTTTCCCTCGTATTTAATTCAACGCACCGATAACCGTAATTCTGGTTGTATTTTGTTAAATAAGAATTAAAATGGATTAGGACACAATTAGAGATTTCAACTAGCGTAGCTAGATTGGTAACCCTGGAATCAGAGTCAATTTTTCGAATGTAGGAAATCGAGGACGATTCTGAATTCCCGTCTCGAAGTCTTCATCCTCTCCAGTCAAGTCCATTTTGAGGCAAGTATAGTTTGTATTAATTTTACAGTTATTTTAATAATCACTTTACTGCAAGTTTAAACTACGATGCAAACACGAACTCTCTATGAGAGTACTGATTGTGACTACTGTACTGATTGGGGACTGGGGGAATAGAGTAATGTTTATGACCAAATCCAACTGTAACTTAGAACTGTGTGAGCTTACCCCTCTTACACACGGGGATAAGTCGTACCGTATCAATAGGATACTACTGAATCATCCCAAGCCGGTCATATTCATTGCATATTCACATCACACTGTTTTACTGCTAGAAAACTGTTTAATTTCTAAACTGTTTAAAAGTGCATGATTCTATTATTTATTTTAACTGTTTAAATTAGCATGAATTGTACTTTGCTCCCTCCTGACTGGAGATACGTTTTTAGGGGACATTGAGGATGCTGAGCTGTTATACAGCAGTTACTACGACCCTGTTCTGTACCCTGTAGTGCTGCCAGAGTCCCCATTGGAGGACGTTGGGACTGATAGATAGATTTTCTTTTTCAGCATTGTTGTTTATTTCAAACTCTGTTATTTATTTCAGTATATTTTCCAGTTGTATTTCATTTCAAAGTTTAATAAAGTTACCTTTTCGAATTTGAGTTGTGACAAATATAGTTGTTGTTGTATGGTTACCTGCTAATGGAACAGCTTACTGCCGTCGTCTCAACAACGGTGCAGGCTGGGCATGATCCGGTTCGATCCAATTATTTGGGATCGGGTCGTAACACCCCTCAATGGTGGTGCGGGGCGCTGGATCTCGTGGGGCCAGGCGGAGGCGACGAGCGAGGTTTGCCGGGGGATTGACGGACACGAGGGAACGGCGGACGTGGGTGGAGCACGGTCAGATCAGGTTAGGGTTTTCCCCCTTTTCTTGCTTTCCAATTGTGTGGTGTTTGGGCGGCGATGGCCGGAGTAGGAGTGGGTGTTTGGGTTGCCCAGGGTGGCAATGGTGGTGAAAAGGGTAGTGTAGGCGGGGCTGTAGTTCGGCTTAGTGATGATGATGGCGACGGTAGCGGTCGGTGGTTACACTGGTAGCGATTGGTTCGGTGGTGAGGGGATTTTGGTAGTGGTGGTGATAATAGGGACGATGGTGGCAGGAGGTCGTGGTGGGGTCTGGACGAGGGACGTCGGATAACAAGGAAGTCGGAGGCTAGCTGGTCTGCAGGGACTCAAGGACACGGGTCGTATGGTCCTTGTCGGGATGCCGACACTGATTCAGAAATTGGATTAGGTTTAGAAATTTTGAATGCGTCCGGGGTGTCGGACGCGATGGGATAATTGTATTTGTATTAGAAATATACATGTTGGATGGGAAGGGGGATATTGACACGGACACGGTGCACATATTTTTGGATGGAGGATATTTGTGGAGTAAAGGAAATTATGCAGGAGTACCTGCATATTTATAGGATGTGGGAATTCCTATTTGGATATGATTTGGAGTAGTTTAAACCCAAAATAGATAATTCAAAACTTAATTTAAAATCAATCAAATCCAATCCAAATACAAATCTAATTTAAATCTAATTAAATTTTTAGTTTAAAATCAAATGGAATAAATCAAATTTTTAAATATTTAACTATTTAAATAAATCCATAAATTCGAATCAAGATTTAAATTGCCACAAAAATTTTGAAATACATTTTCCAAAAATACTAATAATAATAATTTCGAAAATAATAAGTATTTAAATATCTTTTTGAATAATAAAATATTTATATTAATAAATTTTGAAAATCAATTTAAATATTAATAGGAACTACTTCAAAAATACCTTTGAAATAATTTAAGATAATTAATAAATAATTTCGAGAATTAATTTATATATAAATTATATCTTCCGCCCTTTTTTTTATAATGATAAAAATAAAGTAATTACTATATATTATTTCGAAACTATAAAAATGGAAGACAAAATGTTTTCCTAAAAATATGTACGCTCGCACATATTTGCACTCGTCGAGCAATTTCGAAAATCGAAATTTTGTGCGCGACGTATAATACGACTATGCGACGTACAATACAAAATTTTAAATCGGTACCAAATTTAATAATAAAAAAATAGTAAAAATTTAGGGGTATTACATCTTTCGTGAATGATAGTAGCTGCACACGACACGTGCAGTGTGCCGTATTTACCCCCTAGTCGTTCATATGTCGAAACAGATATTTTACACCACATAGGTAGTTGTCTTTTATTTATTTTTCTTTTCTTCTCCACCGTACCATTTCATCAGTACTTTCCAGTGTTCATATCTCATATGTTATTTTTATGTCTTGTTAATTCTATTGTGTTCTCGCATTGCCGTCGGTTTGTGTACTTATTCCATTCCTGACTGGAAGCCATTATTTTTTATGTTAGCTGTGGCTTCACTTAGCTTGGGAGATTCGGGTGTACATGCAGACAGAAACCTAGAAATAGATAGCAGTTGTATTCAATTTCATTAATTATAAAATCTTGTATTTTCTTTAATTATAAATGTTGTAAATATTGTAATAAATTTAGAAATATGGATGAGCATCAAATGTTATATTTTGAGCATTTATTTCTTGCGGGCTTGACAGCGTTCTACCGCCGACTCTGCGGCGTAGGCTGGCTTGGACACGTCTCGTATCCGGAAAAGCGGGTGCGGGTCGTGACAATGACAAAACCCCATAATCCTCGAAGTTGCATCACCACCTGCAAAATTCTCGATTGAATAATTATGTAATAATTACTTCACAACTCCCACACGATTGATTTGATTGGTTTAAAAACCATAAATAATCTAAAAGTAAAAGAAAAAAAATTAGACGATCGGTCCATCATGACACAGCTCTATACTAAAATTCACCAAAAACAAACCCTAACCCAAAAAATACAGAGGAAGTTCGATAACATGATTAATATAAGATTTTACCAAAAAATAGCGGAATTCTCTTGGGATTTGGGAGAATTCTTCTTCGTTTCGCTCTTCTCCATCATCGGGAGGATAGAGAAAGTGTGGAGAGAGAGAGTATTGTATGAAAATTTAAAATATTGTTGGTAATAATTTGAACATTCTCTCTTTCCTTGATCGATCAATAAAAACTTAAAATTAAATGAGATGTAATGATCTAGGGTTCTTGAAAATTAGCAAAAATTAATTCTAAAACTTCGATCTCATAAAACAAACATGGAGGCTCTGATACCACTTGTTAGAAATTATTGTACCATGTCGATTCATGAGATAAAGAACATAATAAAAATTACGGAAGCATACCTGAATCCATTGCTAGACTTGATGGATCTTGAAGCGAACGTCTCTTTATTGGGTTCGATCTTCCAACTTGCTACGACCCTTAATGACAAAGAAGAATCTGAATCCTTTGTCCCTCTCTTTCTGTTCACTACTAAAATAAGGCAAATTAGTGACGTCATTATACGTCGCTAATAATGGAAAATATGTCGCTAATCGTAATTAACGACGACTTTAGCGACGGAAAATGAAGGTCGCTTTTAAGCTAGTCGCATATGGCACATTCGTCGCCCTACGTCGTTGTTTGCAACGTCACCGCCGTGTCGCTGGGTCATCGCAAAGTTAGTGACGAGAGCGACGAAAACTTTATGTCACAAAATTAGCGACATAGTGTGACTACTTAGCGACGTTTAGTTCTATTTACGTGATGATGTGGCATGCCTGCCACGTCAGCAAGGTGGCGACATACAGCGACGTAACGCCGCTAATTAGCGACGTATAGCGACGTCCCGTATCCGTCGCTATATGTCGCTATCCATCGCTATCCGTCGCAGAATACTAAAAAAATTAAAAATATATAATGTGTATTTTTGTTATGCTGTGTGTTTGTGTTTACAATGTGTGTGAAGTGCAGTGTTCGAACCATCGATAGTTTCGTTTACTGTTCTAAGTTTTATCTTGGATAGAAAGAGCAACAGTTCAGGGTACACTTCTCAGAGCTTCCTCTTCACGTCCTTTACCTTCTCGGGATCATGTACGACGTCCCGAGAGAGTGAAGGATGTGAAAATGAAGCTCTCAGAAGTACACCCTGAACAGTTGCTCTTTCTGTCCAAGATAAAACATACAATAGTAATCGAAACTATCGATGGTTCCAAACACTGTATTTCACATACACTGTAAACACAGACACACATCATTACAAAAATACACATTATATTTTTTTAAAATTTGGGCAGCACCTCCTTTGTATATCAGATCATCTCTTATAACCCAGTGTAGGTATATTTGTCATCCCCATCGCAGATATCATCATAATTAACAGTCTCCTATCATAACAGTCTACAACTAATAGATGAATAACAGTCTCCCATCATAACAGTCTACAACTAAATATCATACATGTACCCAATAAAAATACCAACAAATTAAATATCACAAATATACATGTCCAACAAACATACATGTCCAGCAAAGTCAAATAATAATGAAAATCAGTGTACAGAATGGTCAATGGGCCCATAGAGCCAATATATAAAAAGATGATAAAAAAATTTACTGGATCACTGAGGACCCCTGCCGCGCATCTGGGATAGCATGTACTCATACTGTTCCTGTGTGAGCTGCACCGTAGGAACAATAGGAGGCAGTGCAATGTCTGGAGTCAGCGCCGTTGATGGACCGGGAGGACGTATCTGCTCCAGCTCTTGCAGTCGCTCACCATGCGCAGCAAGGGTACTCACCATCCTCTGACTACTCTCCTCAATCGAAGCCGATACCTAAGTGAGTGAGACAGACATGGTCCACTGCGATCCCTCCAGCTCGACCTATCTACGCTCTGTTCGCTGCTTAGACTCGGTGAGCGTGTACAAGCTGGCAGCTGTAGCCTGCTGCAGACTCATCAGCTCCTGTATAATGCGCTCGACCGCAATAAATCGTCCGGTGATCATCGGAGGGTCAGATCGTCGCTCTGCGGTAAGGTGATCAGAAATCTGCTGCTGCAACTCGCGACGTAGCTCGTCGATCTGACGACGAATATCCTGAGCTCGTGATAACGCCTGCGAAGCCGGAGACTGCGTACTGACAGAGGGGGCCCGGGATGACTCCGAAGCCAAATACGCGCCATAGGATCCCGTACCATAGTACGTATCCTTCTGAAGACCGCCAACGGCGGTCATCCATAGGTCGTCCGGCGATGGAGCTGTAGGCGGCTGGGAGGAAGTACCAGCCCCTCCCTCTGCTGGCACGCTAGCAGCAGCAGCCGCCTCCTCTTGTAGCCGAACAAACTCGACCTAGAATAATGTTTGCTAATATGTAAGTGTTTGCTAAAGTCTATATTGATATCTATTTTTCTGTTTTCTAAATTATAGAAAATTAATATAAAGAATAGAACGTACATATGCCTGCGTTGCCCTCTCGTCAATGAACTCCCCAGCCCTTCGATGGGTGACCAGGAAGACGGTCACCATGTTCGGGTGCTCACCCTTTTTTACCTGTTAAAATATATTATCTATTATTAGTATTAAACATTCTATCCAACTATATATAAAATAATGTCCGTCATAGGAAACGTATCTGACGACGAAAATGCTCCGTCATCGGAATGGAGCCACCACACCACTTACTGGCGCTCGATCGCGCCACCTTGGCCTTGTCAAACCGCTCCTGGTACCTGGCCTCGGCGAATCTAGCCTTCATCGCAGTCCACTGCTCTGGCATAATCCAACCATGGATCGGCTTTCCGGAGCGATCACGAGACTTCTGGTCGTGGATCGCATCACGGATGAGCTTGCCTGCGACGGCAGAAAATTGGGCCTCGATCTTTGCCGTCCGGTGTGGTGGATAGAAATAGGTCCTCTACGAGAAGTAAAATAAAAAAGTTATACAATATATACAAATGATTATTAAAATTTAAAAATAAATAAAATTTTTACCTTGAAGTGGGCCAACCAAAATGCCTTCCTATCTGCGGAAGCATCTGAGTAGTTAATCCAAGGCCCACCATAGTTCTGCCTCAGAAATAACCCCAGCTGTCTCTGTACTGCAGGAGGCCGATATCTATACAATAATAAATTTCATGAATATATATGTACATATAATCATTTGAGAAATATATATTAACTAATTAACTTACTTCGTAGGCCCGTCCGTCCAAATCTCCATACGCGTCTCATCCGGGGGAGCGCATGGAGGGTCGCTCTCACCTCCTGGCAGGACAGGATCAGTCTGATCGCCGTCCTCCATATGTTCGACGTTGGCTCTCCCCATGGAGCCGTCGGCATGAGGAATGCTGGACGCGAAAGGAATGCTGAAGTGGGATCAGGAATACTGGACGACGAGGGAGGAGTCGCTAACCTGCTGGAACTGCCCTGTCCCGGTAATGGACCGGGAACAGAATGGTACACTGGCGTACTCGGAGATGAGGATGAGGGTACAGAATCTGTATCCCCAGTCCGAGGCAGACGGGACTGCCTAACATAATATCCTCCGTGTCGTCCCAGTCTAGTCATACCTGATAATAACATATGACAATAAAACAAATATACATATTTATATGATAGACATCAGAGATTTTTCAAAAATATCATAGTCACAGATAAAAGTGTCACTAAAGTGTCACAGATTTGTATGATAAAAGTGTCACTAAAGTGTCAAATATGATGATAAAACAAACGTACATATTTAATCCTCTTCTGAAAATTCATCTAGTTCGTTTAGCTCTTCTTCTTCTTCTTCTTCTTCTTCTTCCTCCTCCTCTACATCTTCACTTTCATCTGCATCTTCCTCTTCAGATAATTCTACTTCTTCTACACAATTAGATGTGTAATGAGGAACTTCCGTCGTGTCCACTTCTATAATATTTGTTACAAGAGGTAGTTCATCCTCCTGATAAGCTATATCGTCAACCTCAAAGGTATTTCTAGATTTGGTCTTGCATACTGCCCACCAGTCCGACCTTGTTGTTCTCCGTTTAGGATAACTTGTGAAGTACACGAGTTGAGCCTGACTTGAAAGGACAAATGGTTCATAGGCTCGATATCGACGCCGATAGTTTATATCCACAAGACCATGCTTGTCTACTTTCCACCCTTGACCATCAATCGGATCGAACCAATCACACCTGAATAACACAATCTTAGCAGGCTCTATTCTATAACTATATGTCAGCTCCACAATCTCCCGTAGGACGCCATAGAAATCGTTGCACGTACCAACATCTTTGTAGTTCGAAGATCTGATACACAAACAACTATTTTTAGTGGAATCGAGATCCACAAAGTTGTCTCTGATCGGACAAGTTGTTGACTTGAACCTAAACCCATTAACACAGTAGCTTGTCCATATTTTTGTAGCATAAATTGGTCCCTTGGCTAGCGTTCTAATAGACTCATTCTCAAGTCTTGCGTATGGACGATCAACCTAAATACCACGAAAAAATAAATTAAGCTCATTCTCAAGTGCATATACAGAAAGGTAATTACAGAGTTCTCAAGTCTTACATATGCACTCAACCATGATGGAAAATAACGTCTCATTTCTTGTTCTAGTTCTTCTTCTGTTATGTGTGACCTACCTGACCTCACATCATCATTAAATATGCTGAAAACAACAACGTTCAATTAATTAAATAGTATAATAATCAACACTATTAAAATAATATAGACGTATTAATTACTTATCCCTCCAGCTTCTCTACTTCATCATCGTCCCAGTTGAGTAATACATACACCTGAGCAGCCCTTAGCTCATCATCGTTCAGATATCTCTTCTTCATTTTACCCGATGGCTTTTCTGGGGCATTGAATACCTTCAGTATTGTATCATTACATTTATGATCTCCGTCGTCATTTCTGGAAGCTCTCGTTCTATTAGTTGCAACATGAGGCTTGAAATACATCGAACAAAAGTTTGTGATCTCCTCGATAACATAGGCTTCACAAATAGAACCCTCGATCCGTGCCTTATTTTTTACCTTTCTTTTTAGGTGATTCAAATGTCGCTCGAACGGGTATATCCATCGATATTCGACGGGTCCACCAACACGTGCCTCATAGGATAGATGAATCGGCAAATGCTCCATAGAGTTGAAGAATCCAGGAGAAAACATCCTCTCTAGCTTGTATAGTGTTACAGCAATGTCCTTCTCTTGCTTTTCTAGACGATCAACGAGCAATTTCTTAGAACAAAGATCCCTGAAGAATATGCTAACCTCCGTCAATAGATCCCAAACTGCCTGCGGTAAGAATTTCCGAAATGCAATTGGAATTAACCTCTCCATGAATACATGACAATCATGGCTCTTCATACCCGTCAATTTATTTTCCTTTGGATCGACGCATCTTCTCAGATTTGACACATATCCGTCTGGAAATTTTAGGCCCTGGATCCACCGACAAAGTCTCACTTTATCCTCCTTGTCCAGTGAGAAAATTGACTTCGGCAGGAACTGTTTTCCATTCTCCTCTATCAAATGCAACGTAGGGCGTTTGCATACTTCTTCTAAGTCCAACCTGGCCTTGGGATTGTCTTTCGTTTTTCCCTTTACGTCCATCACAGTATTAATTATGTTATCAAACACATTCTTCTCAATATGCATGACATCATGATTATATCTTATCATATTGGTACTCCAATATGGCAGATCCCAGAATATGCTCCTCTTTGTCCAGTTATGATCTCTACCAAAACTATCGCACTTGTACCTAGTTGTAGGATCTTCGATAGTACTTGAAAAATCTCTAACCTCCTCCCATATCGTGGCTCCGTACCACCTTGGCGGTGGATCACCCTTTTCTACATCGCCGGCACGGAATGCATTCTTGTTCCTTCTGAACGGATGATCTTTTGGCAGAAATTGCCGATGACAATCAAAGAAGCACGGTTTTCCTCCGTGTTTCAAGCGGAAAGCCTTAGTAAGGTCCATGCAATACGGACATGAGAGACGGCCATGAGTGCTCCATCCAGATAACATTCCATAGGCCGGAAAGTCGTTGATGGTCCACATAAGGGTTGCCTTCATCTGAAAATTCTGCTTCCTGGAAACATCGTACGTGTTAGCGCCTACTTCCCAAAACCGATTCAACTCATCTATCAAAGGCTGTAAGTACACATCATTGTTCCTCTTGGGATTGTTCGGACCAGGAATTATAACGGTTAGAAACATGTACTGAGTCTTCATGCACATCCAACGCGGTAGGTTATACGGAGTGACAATCACATGCCAGCACGAATATTAGGATCCCGAAAGACCAAAAGGAGTAAAACCGTCAGAAGATAGCCCCAACCTGACATTACGCGGATCTGAAGAATAATCAGGATGCACTCGATCAAAGTGCTTCCACGCTTCTTCATCAGATGGGTGATCTAACACTCCTTCAATCTGTTCTCGCATGTGCCAACTCATATTTTTGGCCGTCTCTTTCACCATAAATAATCTTTACAACCGCGGCGTTAAAGTTAAGTAGTGCATTGAATCGGTCGGTCTTCTTGCAACGGTAGACCTTCCTGTACTAGTGGTCTTATAGCGATCTGTACCACAAAATCTGTACACATCTGCGTCCTTGTCGTCTTTGTAGTACAGCATGCACCCATTGCGACAAGAATCGATTTTCTCGTATCCCATCCAGAGCGATCTCACCATCCTCTTATACCGATAGAAGTCTTTAGGTAACTTAGCACCCGTCGGCAAGTTTCCTATAATCAACTCCAACACTCGGTTGTAGCATTCTTACGACATGTTAAAATCTGACTTAATGCTCAACAGTCTTGTAACCACCTCCTACGGTGAATGATCCTCACAACCAGGATACAATGGAGTCCTTGCATTCTCCAGCAACTCCATGAACTTTACAGTATCGACATTCGGTGCCTCCTCAGCTGCATCATGAACGAAACTAGGTCCCGCAGCGTCGAAAACCATGTTCACGCACCCGTCGTCGTATGCATGATTATCTGGAACAAAATTAGGTCCTGTATGCATATACGGCTCAACGTAAGGCTCCGGCTCTGATGCTAAAGATACAAGTTCTCCGTGTGCGGTCCACTGATAGTAATTAGGTGTGAAACCCCTCGAGTACAAATGATATGTCACTTCCACTTCTGGATAATATTTCACGTTATGACATTTCACACACGGACACTTAATTTTGGTGCCGTCCATGTACTGAGGGAACGCCTTAGCAAACTGCAGGAACTGCTCTACTCCCGCTATGTATTCATCCCGTACACCACACATATCATCAGGACGACGATTGTACATCCATGAACGATTCTGCAAGTAGTAATTCATATCCATTTAGAAATAATTCTGCAAAGATGGACACACATTATCCAATAGGCACAAATTCGTATATTATGTCTTATTATGGGACACACATTAGTAGCGGACAGTTACTAATAACCATGCTATATCGCACATAAGTTCTTGTGCATCCAACGTGTACACATACGCTATCGATTCTTACTGAACATTAACCAAGCTAAAACTATCCAAAATCCCCTATCAACTACAAATCTTATAATACATATCTTACTAGTATATACTGATTTAGGATGACCCCTGCCTGCCTACTGGCTCTTGTACACACTCATCTCACTCTTCATAGCTGCTTCCTTTAAAAAACAGGGACAGACACTATTTCCTGTACACAACTATATGCCCACACCAATTTAAGCTCTTTCTTCATACACACAGATAATTAACATACACACACACATATACCTTACTCCCCCCTAACCTTACCACTAGTCCTTGCCTTAAGAAGTTATAATCTTAAGAAGTTGTAAGGATCGATTCTTCGGATGAATTAATCGATACGTGCATTGTATTCACTTTTTTTATTTACAAAGTATTAGGATTTTTCTAGGTGGTCAAAGACAATATATTACGGTTGTGTGTTTGGTTTGTATTGGTTCTCGTAGCATGATTTGTGGTTTGTTACTTTGCAGGTTAAGATGTCGACATCCGTTGAATTTCGTTATACACGTCTCTAAATTCCTAAACATCACATATTCTAATTTATGACTTCTTTTTTTGGGCTAGATCTAATTCTTGGAGACCTTATTCATCAATTAGAACTTTGGAAGTTTGTAGACCTAATACTAATTTAACAGTCTGTCAAGGATTACTCAATTCCCTTTTGGTTAACTTAGAATTTGGAGGTTTGCATACCTAATCCACTTTTTTGTTAACCTAGATATTCCAAAACTAGTAGCCACTACCAATGTGAAGAAACAATTCCAGTTGAAGTATACATAAATTTGTACAATCTCACAAGTAGGAGTCTGGAAGAAAAGACACTAGTTTGAGACTGAGCTAAGAACGTTTTAACGAAAATGATTAAGGACCCTGCCATCAATGTTTTAACGGAAATAATATTTTGACCGCCCATGAGAGGTGACTATCCTGGCCCACGAGAGGTAATTGTCCTGGCCCGTGCTCATGCCATGACACGAATCAAATTGTCCCAACAAGTAGGTTAATATGAGTTGAACTAGTTATATAAGCTTACAATCTTTGTAGAATATATGACATAGTACACAACTACATATATGCTACCTAGAGATTTTGTATGTTTACCAATATAATTAGTCAAGAAGCAAACATGTTAATTTTGATTGCATGTAAAGTTCAAACAAAAGTCAGGATCCGGTGTTGTATTATGTCACGACCCGCACCCTAGAGTAAGGGCACGAGACGTGGGTACGTCCAGCCTACGCCGCAGTGTCGGCGGTAGAACGCTGTCATAGGTCTCATGCATCTAACATATTGTATCTCATTTCATATTTAGTCCTCAAAAGGGTGTTATATTGGAGTTGGTAATTTAGTCTCATATCGGGTATGATGTGGGATCATGATGTATAGATAATTGGGATTGGCTCAGATTTTATATAAGAATTTCCTTTTAAGGTATATAGACACAGTCCAATATCGTAGTTCTCAAGCTGGGGTTAGAATGTCTCCATAAAGAGAAATGAGTGTCCAAAAATTCACAGGCAGAAGGCATATCAGACATAATTTGGAAGTTATGAGATTTCCATAAGGAGGTATGGACGTCAAAAAATTCGCATGTGGAAGTCGGACCAACCTAATATGTGTGTCCGTGTGTGTGTGTGTGTCCGTGTGTCCGTGTGTGTGTGTGTGTGTGTGTGTGTCTGTGTGTGTGTGGGGGGAGAGAAGGAGGAGGAGGAGTTAGGTTAGGGTTTACCGGAGAGGAAGAGTAGCTCGGATTGGGGGAGGAGGAGCTCGAAGAGGAGGAGCTCGACGGGGGGGAGGGGTAGGGGTCGTCGGGGGGGAGGGAGTCGCCGGGAGGGGGGGAAGGGATGCGCCGAGAGCTCGAAAACGAAATTTTTGAGTTTTCAAGTGGGGAAAAAAAGAGTCCTGTGCCCTAAGTAAAAAAGTTAGCGACGTCAACAGTGGACGTCGCTAACCGTCGCAGCCATTTTAATATAGGCGACATATTTTAATAATATGTCGCTAAACGTCGCTATTCCGCGACGTAATGTATCTAGTGTCGCTGAACGTCGCTATTCGGCGACGTTTTGCGATGTCAATAGAAGGGAGTCGCTATATTATATATTTAGCGACGGAATTTTATTCCGTCGCTAAACAACGTCGCTAATATAGCATATTTTAGTAGTGGTTGATGGGGATGCAGAAGAGAAAAAGAGAAAATATCTCTTTTGGTGGCCATATAAGTTGGAAACCATAACCCTAATGAATACATATATTTATATGTTTTGATATTTCTAATTTGGCCCCTCGTCAAATTAGAATTATCTCCGGTATCTACACATTAATTCCATGACAATTATACCCTTAAGCCAATTTTTAAATAGACCATTTTAATTTGGCTTAATTATTTAGATAGCCCAAACGCAATTAATTTTACATGTGTGGCCCCTTAATTATTGAATAATTCCAACAATATCAATAATGGGTCCAAGGGACTGGAGTTTCTCATCACTTTATTGTTTTATGATAGAGGTTATCCATATTTAGTTCCTAGCATGAATTGACTTAAGATGCCTTGAATACTGGTATTTAGCAGTAACATGCCGCATATGCAAGATGATATTCTCAGACTGGGATATTCATTAGCTATCAATAAAGCTAGTTGGATGTCCAGATAGAAAAGGGTATACTTGGCATATTTTATAAATATTTTAATTCTCTCTCTCTCTTATGTTATTTTTTTCATGTCCAGATTACCTTTCTACCAATCTGGGAGGGAGAAGCAAGTCTGCATACCTAAGAAATTGCATCTTTATGATTCCTTAAGGTTAACTAAGTAACTAAACAATATGTTTAGAGTGTTATTGATGCATGTATTTAATGATTCTATTCTGATAGATTCCATTTCCATCCAAAAATCGGCTTCCATTCATTATATGTGAGATCATGCACCCACTAGGTGCAAGTGGGAGAATGTTGGATTTGGATCGAACTGGACCAAGTTCGGATTGGGCTAACCAGGGTGCGCACATGACTTGCATCATATTGGTTTGCGCCTAGTTAGGGAACATGGACTAGGCTCCAAGCTTAGGGTTTCCCACTTTACTATGCCACTTTATATCAAGGAAACATTATATGAAAAAAATGAATCCTAGAAGAATCAAGTATAGCCACCAACTTCTCGATCAAGTCTAAGGCCTCGTTTGTTTCGCGGAAAGAAAATCAATTATTTGCTCTTTTCATGGACATGGATAATCAATTTGAAAAATTATAATTTTCATCAAAAAAAAATTTCAGTGTTTGAAAATGGCAAAATTATAGTCTTAATACATCTTTGAGCAAGGATAATTTAGTTCTATTTTTTTTGGTAATAAATGCATGAAATTAGAAGGAAGAATGAACCCTTGGACGGGTGGAGGTAACTATTTTCTTTCATATTTTTTTCTTTCCTTTGGAACTATTTTTGTTTCATGTTCCTTTCCTTTTACTTCCAAACACATAAAATTAAGGGTTATTTAGTAATAGGTTCTCACATATATATGATTAGGATTGTGGTCTCGAAAGTGACAAACGTTAGGGTCTGCTTGGTAATGGTGTTTTCACCAGCTTTGGGGTATTTTTAAACCGACCGTTTATGAAAATCCATGCTTGTTAATTTTTTGGATCCAGTGGATTTGGTCGGCTCAAAAACCACCCAAAATCGGTGTAATGTATTTTTGGGTGGCTTTATAAACACCCCAAATCAGTGGATTTTGGGTGGCTTTATTATTTTATTTCATTTATATTCTTGCCAAAAAAATATAAATATTACTAACGACTAAATCCTTTTTTTTTTCTTTTTTGCTTTTTTTTTCTTTCCGCGGCTGCTCTTTTCTTCTGAAGGAAAATCCAAGAACTTGTCTTGTACTTGTCCTTGGAGCTCTATTGGGTGCAGAGTTATTTTCTGAGACAAGAATGCATGAAAGGTTTTTTGATGCAGGGGTTACCTTCATGTCCATAAACTCATATTTTATCAAACATAACATTTATTTATATATGGACATAAATATAATTTTATTATTATAGAACAATTTCAGAATCGCTGGTTAATGAAGGCTCAATTGCTTTGGTGGTACTCCAAGTTATACCTAATTAACAAAATGGTACCTAATTTATTATTGCTTACTTAGAAGTAACACAACTTCTAATTAAGGTATATTACGGTCCCTGTTGCCAATTTTCGTCAAATGGCTAACAGAAAAGCCAACGTGGCATCCCAACTCAGTTAAGGAGTGTACACGTGTGCAGTCCACGTGTACACTCAACAAATAAGGGGTGGGGCCGGAGAAGTGGCTCAATTCCCGCCCTCTCCAACTCTCTCTCTCTCTCTCTCTGTATCTCTTCCTCTTCCCAGGACCGACGAACGTGCTAGAAGGGGGCGACGACGATCTGCTGAAGACGAGGAGAGGCGACGACGATCTGCTGAAGACGAGGAGAGGCGACGATCGGCGAATCGCAGATGGGTACCTCTCTTCCCCCCCTCCTCTGTCTGTCTTCTTCTTATTTTTCGTCGAAGAATGATTTTAGGGTTTTATTCTTTTAATTTCATTCTGAAAACCCTAAATGAAGAGCACGAACTGAATTTAGGGTTCTGCATGCAACGAAACACAGTTCGTTAGGGTTTTATTCTTTTCATTTCATTCTGAAAACCCTAAATGAAGAGCACGAACTGAATTTAGGGTTCTGCATGCACCGAAATAATTTGCACGAAGTTTGTTTAGGGATCATCTTCTTCGATTCTTCAATTTAGGCTTTGAAACTTTTATTTTTATTACGAAATTAGGGTTCTTTTGTTAAAATTAGGGTTCTTCCTGTTCAACTATACAGGCACCTGGTCGAAATTAGGGTTATTTTGTTAAAATTAGGTTTCTTTTGTTAGAATTAGGGTTCTTTTGTTAAAATTAGGGTTATACCCTGCCTGTACAGGCACCTGTGCCAAGTGCATAATTGTGCACTGGCCTAAGGCAGGTCAAACACCTGTTGTGGTGTCACCTACTCACTGCTAACACCAGTAATTCCCTTACTTGATGCCACCAAAGCACATGCTAAATGAAAGCCATAATTGTGTATCCCTGTAATATATACACACACCCTGTAATATATACACACACACCCTGTATATCTACCTGTCCATATATGCTTACATACACCAATGTGCATATGACATGAATATATAGTCTTCTATTATATATAATGTAATTGATCTACATGATTTTATGATTTTATATAGACATGAATATATGATTATATGTAGACATGAATATATGATTATATATAGACATGATTATATGTGACATAGTTTTATCTAGATGATTCATATGTGGGTTAAGTTCTTATATAGAGGAAAGATGATGTATTATTGGATATATAACCTTTATCTAGACATGGATATATGATTATATATAGACATGAATATATGTGACATGCTTTTATATAGACATGAATATATAGCCTTCTATTATATAGAATGTAATTGATCTACATGATTTTATATAGACATGAATATATGATTATATGTAGACATGGATATATGATTATATATATACATGAATATATGTGACATGCTTTTATCTAGACATGAATATATAGCCTTCTATTATATAGAATGTAATTGATATACATGATTTTATATAGACATGAATATATGATTATATGTAGACATGGATATATGATTATATATATACATGAATATATGTGACATGCTTTTATCTAGACATGAATATATAGCCTTCTATTATATAGAATGTAATTGATATACATGATTTTATATAGACATGAATATATGATTATATGTAGACATGGATATATGATTATATACATACATGAATATATGTGACATGCTTTTATCTAGACATGAATATATAGCCTTCTATTATATAGAATGTAATTGATATACATGATTTTATATAGACATGAATATATGATTATATGTAGACATGGATATATGATTATATACATACATGAATATATGTGACATGCTTTTATCTAGACATGAATAGCCTTCTATTATATAGAATGTAATTGATATACATGATTTTATATAGACATGAATATATGATTATATGTAGACATGGATATATGATTATATATATACATGATTATATGATTCTGTGCTAACAGGTGGTTTTAAAATTAATCTGCAATATTTTGATGGGGAAGTAGTTTCAAAGTGGTTTGAGGTTGAAACTGTGTCATTCAAGATGATTAATATGTGGGTTAAGTTCTTATATAGAGGAAAGTTGATGTATTACTGGAAGGAGGCAGGTAAGGAAGTTAATTCTGGTCTACAACGACTTGACAATGATGCAAGTGTCATTGAAATGGCTCAAAATGCTATTGAACATGGGAGTGGGGAGGTAGATGTGTATGTCATGCATATGGAAGATGAAGAATCTGAGTACCTTGCTGACTCAGAAGTGAAAGTTGTTGATGAAGAATCTGAGTACCTTGATGACAGTGATGAAGGCCTACATGATGTTGATGTTGGTGAACCTGAAGAATCTGAGTACCTTCCAACCAATCTCGATATTCAGGCCTTGGCTCTGTTGATGGAGGCTTAGGTGTGGGAGCTTCCAAACAAGATTTCTCAGCAAGCCAAAGGAGCACAGCAGCAGCCCCAACTCATCCAACTTCAACATTGCCAAAGAATGGTCAGGAGAAGAAAGCAAAGGGCAGAGTGGTGCCATCAAGATACAATCTACCATCTAAGAAAAGCAAAAACTGAATGACAAGTGTCTAGACTAATTTGGACAACACTAATTTTGTGGTTCACAACTGAAAGATTTTGTTTTAGTCCTATTTCTTTCATAGGTGAACCAAAAAGCATGTAATGACATTTGATGTAATTATTTTGAGCCGTGTTTCTATCACCTGGACAATTGTGTGGCCATTTAGAAGGCCTAATATGTACTGGATTTATGTTTCTGGACAATTGTGTGGCCATATAGAAGAAGGCCTAATATGTACTGGACAAGTGGTCAATTATTTTGTGTGGTAATGACAGTCTTTTAAATGCAGTTCTAGTCCTACTTTGTGTGGTAATGAGATGTCAATCTGGACAGTCTTTTAAATGCAGTTCTAGTCCTACTTTGTGTGGTAATGAGATGTCAATCTGGACAGTCTTTTAAATGCAGTTCTAGTCCTACTTTGTGTGGTAATGAGATGTCAAACTGGATTTGTGTATTTCTACTTTTAGTCTATTACGTTCTAAATGCAGTTTGTAGTCCTCTAAATGCAGACTTTGTGTGTTTCTATCACCTGGACAGTCTTTCAAATGCAGTCTTCTAAATGCAGTCTTCTAAATGCAGTTGTACTCTGTGTGTTTCTATCGCCTGGACAGTCTTTTAAATGCATTCTTCTAAATACAGTTGTACTCTGTGTGTTTCTATCGCCTGGACAGTCTTTGTAATCTCATGTGGCTAATATTAAATGTAGTCTTTTATGTGGCTCATAGACGTGAAGGCTCATATGTAATGCAGTTTTCAAAATGCAGTGGTTGTAGTCTTTTAAATGCAGCTCAGTATTTGTGTGAAATGCAGGTCACTGGTTCTAGTCCTACTGTGAAATGCTGTTGCAACATTAGTTAAAATTTGAATAGATGTATATATAATTGGAATGGATGTATATATAACTTGTGTGTTTCATATTGAAATGCAGGTCACTGGTTCTACTTTGTGTGTTTCATATTTTGTGTGAATGTAGTGTTTGATAACAAAAACATGAAAATCCACCATGTAGTGTTTGATAACAAAAACATGACTCAAAAGATGACTTCTATTATACAAAAGAGAACCATTACAATAAACTTGAATCTGTCACCATGAAAATCCAGAACCATTCAATACACCATTCAATACATCATTCAATACAACATCAAAAAGGGTCACAATTCCAGAGGATGAAAATCCAGAGCTTGTTTACAGCTGCAAAGCCATTACAACTTCGATCCATAAACTATAAGTTTACTAGTCATTACAACTTCAACTTTTAGTCATTACAAGACAAATACGAGTTTACAATTACTCCATCTTAAATCTTCCAAATTTCTTCAAAATAGCCCCATACATTTCAAGTTGTCGTTGCGCTACACGGTGTTCAATTTTAACTTCCAATATGATCTCCTTCATGATATCCTTGCCTTGTCCCGAAGAAGTAGTAGCTCCATCATCCACCATTTTCTTCTTTGTCTTTGAGGCCGTAGCTTCTTGCATCCATTCAATGTATTCACAACCGGAATTTTTCCTCTACAAGTATTGAAAAATAAATGACAATTATAAGTTACACATTACTAGCAAGAAATAATAATTAATTTATATTAATGTACAAAGAAAAGTATGTTTCACTTACACTAGTAGATAATGGACAACAGTAGAATTTTTGACCTAAGCTCCTAGGAACCTTTGATGTTCGTATTTTGCAAAATCCGGCTTCGCAACGACATAACCGAAGTTCATCAGTCCAACACCAAAAATCACATCCTCCCTCTTTTGCACATTTTAAAAATTGGCGCCCACGATTCCAAGGTGTATTTGCAGTGAATAATTTGCACAGAGAAGTTCCTTCGCAATAACATGGGATCTTGGCAAGATCCCATTCCTTTTCACTTGCTTCGTTTGCTGCAATTTTGTCAGAATAAACATTTTCAGATCGGCTCTTCTTTTATTTTAGGGTTTCCACAATAAATTATTGTATGACTTACATAATAAATTACTTTAGGGTTTCCATAATAATAACTACTGGTTAGGGTTTTCCTCTAGTGTTTACTCTACTTCGAGGTTTTTCAAATTTTAGGGTTTCGGTAATAAGGAGAAACAACGTGAGATTCGAAAATGATGAAGAAGAAGAAGAAGAGAGCAAGGGAGAGAGGTACCCATCTGCGAATGCTCTGGTAGCTTCGCCTTCAGCCGCACCGCTCGTCTCCTCGACGTCCGCGTCTCTCGGTGGCCTCGGCTTCTCGTCGGAGTATGTCGAGCGAATAGAGAGAGAGAGACAGATGAAGAAAGGTTATATTAAGTTGAGTGTACACGTGGACTGCACACGTGTACACTCCTTAATTGAGTTGGGATGCCACGTTGGCTTTTCTGTTAGCCATTTGACGAAAATTGGCAACAGTGACCGTAATACACCTTAATTAGAAGTTGTGTTACTTCTAAGTAAGCAATAATAAATTAGGTACCATTTTGTTAATTAGGTATAACTTGGAGTACCACCAAAGCAATTGAGCCGGTTAATGAATTACCAAGCATGAATTGAACTGGTTTAAAAGCTGTTACTTAAAACCACCAAAAATCGGATCCCTCATAATCGTTCATTTTCGCTACTCTAAAAATACCTCATAACCGCTACCCCATAATAGCCAAGCATATCCTTAGAATTTGGGTCTCGAAATTACTGTTCACTTTGGCTAATGAACAGCTAATGAACAGTGATTTCGATACCCAAACTCTAACATGGATCATTTTTACTCTAACATTGGTCATTTTCGATATTTAAATCCTAATTTTCATATTTATGTTAGACCCTATTATTAAATATCCCTAAAATTAATGGTTTTCCTTTTCCAAAGTTCCGATTCTTCGAACCAAACGTGACCTAGAAGGAAAATCGTTGCACGGGGACAGACAAAGAGGAGTTCTCGTACAGTTCTCCTCACAACGTTGACCTAAGAACTTCCAATGAGTCAGGACGATGATTGAAATAGAAGGAAACGTATAGAACCAATGAAGCAACAATGTCCATTACAACAACAACGAACTCAGCGGAGTCTGCACTCCTTCGGAAGGCCCTCGGGGAACCGCATCGCGTCGCCGCAGTAGTCGTATATCATGTACTTCTTCTGCAGCGCCGCCATCCTCCGGCGGCTGCTCGAGTCCAGCTCCTGGTTAAACCATGAAGACTGGCCAGCCATCGAGTCGTCCGAGCACGTCGTCGTCGACATGCAGGCGTCGGCGTTGAGGTACCGGTAGTACGCGGTGAACGGTGCTTTGCTCCAGTCGGTCTTCACTAGCCCTCCTCGCGTGGCCCAGTTCTCGGCGTCCCACAGGCTTGCGTAGAGCCTCATGGGTTGGTCGTCGGGGAACGAGACTCCGATCGACTCGTGGTTCTTGAAGTCTCTGAGAGGGACGTCGTCGACCAAGAAGCTGCGAAAGAAGCATTGATCGATCAATGGTGCTAATTGATTAGGTTTTGCATTGATTATTGGTCACTTTAAAGCAATGAGACTTGCCCCCGGTTGTGATCCGGAGCGTGACCATAAACCCACGTGACACCGAACCGTTGTCCCCTCCTGCTATTATCGGATCACACTCCCTTAAAACCCAGATCAGGAGGCCAATGGAAGGATGCCACGTGGCTTAAGGTCACAAATCGCGGATAAAATAACAGTGTCCTATGTGATTACATGATGTGTTTGGGATTCCAAAGGATGGAGTAGCTGTGGAAATCTTCGGTGGGATCGAACCAGAGGTGGAACTGCATCTCCTTGTTGCCCTTCCCCTGGCTGAACACATTGGTGTGGAGGGTGTAAGGATCTCCGCTGAGATTTCCCAGGAATTCGAAGTCGATCTCGTCGTGCGTCGGACCGAGCGATGATAACTACGGAAAAGAGAGAAGACGAAGTTAGCAATCATTTTTACCAGTGGCGGAGCTAGCATATAAAATTTAAGATATAGATTGAGGGACACGGGGATACTAGTCACGTGCAGTCTGAAATACCAAATTTTTGAGAATTTACTTATCCAAACAAGAAAATAAAACATAAAAAATATTATGGCATATCGATCCCTACCAATACGACAAGACATCGTTGGAGTTTTGAAAAAAATATCATGTAAATTAGGTCATCGTTAGCATTTACCTACGTTTGCTTTGCTAAGAAGTATGCTTAGGAGAAAAAAAAATGACATATGGCATATAGATCCCTACCAATACGACAAGACATCGCTCTTGAAGCTTCTTCATCCATTAAATTTAGCAAAGAAGAATTTATACGGCAATGAATGAAGTTTGCTTTTTCGGTCTCTATTTACTACATATGGCAAAAATTAGAAGAATATTTGATAAAGAAGACCTGCATAAAAGTACCATTCCCAAAAAGTATTATTGATTGTATTTATAACCGGATTTGACTCCTACGAGTCTTCCACTCAATCTCTAACTATGACCATGTTCGACTCATTAACCTTCATCTATTCTCTCGCCAAAAAAATTGACTTATAGTATCTTTGACTATGTAATAGTGGCGAAGAGAGTCAAATTTACACTTTTCCGACTTGCTATGGCAGGATAATAGTGCATTCGTTCACGTCCGATTCAATGCAATTTTGCTTGCTCGAGTCACTAATATATAGTTGGTGTTTAAAAAAGACAGATGACATATTGATCCCTACCAATACGACAAGACATCACTCTTGAAGCTTCATCCATTAAAGACTTAGCAAAGAGGGATCCTATGGCAATGAAGTTTGCTCTTTCGACCTCTATTTTACTGCATATGGCAAAAACTAGAAGAATATTTGAGAAAGAAGACGTGCATAGAATGATTGAAGTCCCACTCCCAAAAAAGATTATTCATTCTATTCGCAATCGGATTGGGCACCTTGGTGTCTTCCACTCTATCTCCATCTTTGACCATGTTCGGCTCATTAATAGCCTTTATCTATCCTCTTTCGGGAATATCTTGTCAGAAAATTGACTTCTAGGTCTCGTTTGGTTCACGGATTTAAGGAACCAAGAAGGAAAAGTTGTTCATTTCCTTTGTTTGGTAGCCACAAACTTGGGAATCAATTTCCTGACAAGGGAGAAAATTGGTGGGAATATGGTTCCACTCAAGACCCATGGGATTGATTTTCCCTCCTCCTTTCCCAACATTTATTACAAAAGTTATGACAAAAGTAACCATGTGTCATTGCTTATTTTACCATTAATGTTATTTTTATAATATTATTTTTATTTTTAAAGGTAAGGATATTATTGGAACATTGTTATATTTTGCTTTCCTTTCCTAGATAGTTTCCTTGTTTTACCAAACAACGGAAAGAAAATGTGACAGGAATCCTACTTTTCCATTTCCATGGAAAATACAAGGGAATTCATTCCCTTTCCGTGAACCAAACGAGGCCCTAGTATATTTGACTAAGTAATAGAAGTCCTTTTCTAGTTAAAGAGCGAAGTGAGTCAAGTTTACACTTCTCCGACTTGCTATGCTAAGATAATAGTGCATTCGTTCACATCCGATTCAAAACAACTGCATGCTTGGGTCACCAATATATAGTTGGTGATTAGATTAATTTGAATTTTTTTTTCTCCATGCAATGTAGATAGGGGTGCAACTCGGACAGGTTGGGTCGGACTTGAGTTCAACCCGAACCCAACCCGATGAATGATAATTCTAGCCCGTGCCCAAGTCCAACCCGGCCTCGGGTTCAACATATGAAGCCCAAGACCGAGTCCGGAGGAAGCTCGGGTTGGGTCGGATCCATCGGGTTTATCGGACTCTAATATAATATTTAAAATAATTTAAATAAGATTAATATTAATCATGTAATCAAATTACAATTAAGCACCAACCATTACAAAATACAAACTAACATAAAATTTAGAAGGAGTTGAAGAGTTTGGGTTGATAAATTTAGGATTTAAATTTTTTATTTAAAAAGTATGAAACAATGTATATATATATATATATATATATATATATATATATATATATATATATATATATATATATATATATATATGTCGGGTTTCGGGTTCTTTGGGTAACCCGACACATGAACCCGAGCCCAACCCGATTTTTGATCGGGTTGAAATATTTTAACCCGAACCCAAGTCCGAGCCCAAGCATCTTCGACCATAATCCAACCCATTGACTGGTTTACCCGATCGGGCTCGGGTTTAGCCCGCCCAAGTTGCACCCCTAAATGTAGATTATGGCAACCCATTTAAGTTGCAGAAAATTACATATACAACATTGTACTTAAGAAAATTTGCTAGTAAAGCATAGTTGTCTGAAAAATTGCAAACATAGATCGACCCAAAACGCTCTTTTAAAGAGCATTTCTATAACATTTTTTGTTACGTTTATCCCATCCCCAACACCCCTATTATATACCCATATCTCATTTACTTTCCTCACCCACCTAACCGTCCATGTGGTAAGGATTCATCTTTAAAAAAAAAAAATTAATCCGAAAAATGCCATTTTAAAGGGCATTTTTGTGACAGAAACACGTTTTTGTGATATTTTGGTACAAAACATAAAAATGCCCTTTAAAAGGGTGTTTTGTGTCTGTGTTGGTAATTTTTGAAACTTACTCTCAGTGCAATTTCAACTAAATGTAATGTTGTATATGCAAATTTCTGACGTTTCCATGTTAGGCAAGGCAACCCGATATATATACCTTTTTGAATTTAAAGTTAAGACTGTAGACTCACGTAGAAGGTGGTGACCGTCCCCGCGGAGTTCCCCGGGACGAGCTTCATCTCGACGTCGAACCTGCCGAAGAGATACTCGTCGTTGGACTTGAAGCCGGAGCCGGAGTACTCGTCCATGGACAGGGAGAGGAGCCTCCCGTCGTCGTCGAGGATCTTTCCCCGGCCGTCGCCCCAGTGGATCTCAACGTCCTCGTGGAAGCTCCCGCCACGAGCTACGGCTACGAACGAGGAAGCTATGATCAATAGAGACGACGCAGCAATCAATAGCGTCGAAGACATTGCTGGGGAGAGCATTTTGGAGAGTGATTGATCGATTGGCTCCTCCAAAGCAAAGGGGTTATTGATGAGAAGTTCTTGGCTTATAGGAAAGGTTGGGGTTGTCTGGCCGAGCGTAAGTGCGCTGCTTTGACTCGCTAATAATAGAAGAAATGAGTTGTAAGCAGGGATACAGGTAGTCCGAGCTAATTTTGGTTGCTCCTTGTCTTTGACTCCAAAAAGAATGGATATTGTGTTCGAAAGTGTTTGTTTCTAGAATTGCCGACGAGTGAGCTTGGATTCCAAGTTCCACTGCTGACTCTTAGGGAGGGTTTGGTTAAGTTTTTGTTGCTTGGAAATTGGTTTTGAATTCCTTACCCATGTTTGGTATGTTTAGAATTGGGAATGAGGAGGGGCTTAGGAGGGAAAGCTATTCCCATTGACTTGGGAAAGCTATTCCCAAGCCCCCCCTTGGGAATAGATTTGTTTTCCTAGGAATGATACTTGCCTATTTTGTTTGGACGGTTATACCCTCTTTTTATTTTCAAATTTTCAACTTCTATCCCAAACATGTAAATCATCATGAAATTAATGGAAGGGTATTAAAGGAAAACTAAATAAATTTATTTAGTCGACCCCTTTGTAAACCAAACATGGAGATAAAAAATTTTAAAAATTTGAACTACCTATTCCCAACCTAACCAAACATGTGTATGGGAATGTTGAATTCCTTTCCCATGGAAAAGGAATTGAAAACCTATTCCTAGGAATACAAAAACTTGATCAACGAGCCCTTAAGCTACTCAAGACATTTCCAATGTTCACTCAAAATATGGACATGGAAAACTGCTAGTTCAACTGACAAGAAGGAGTTGGGGTGGACCATAAAGTCTCTATTGGCAGAGAGCTGGAGACTTAGGGGCCTGGGGAATTGTCCTAACTAGGAGGGTTGTCCAAACCCGATGGCTTGTTTGGCTTACCCCAAGGCCGGCCCTAAGTACATGAATGCACGCATGGATAACTTTACAGAAAATTTCATACATGATAAAGAATCATAAATAAATGATAAAAAAGATTGAAAGTTTTGAAGAAAAATTCATATAAAGATACAAGTCCTCGTTACTAATGGCGACATGAATGTATGCACTTTTGTCGCCGTTAGCAATGGTGATATCAAAGCATTTCTGAGATGAAATGGCTAGTAATGGTTACATGAGTGAGTGCATTCGCTCATGTCGCCATTAGTATCTCGACGATATAGTTGAGAAAGCGCCAGTAGTATTGACGACATAGCTGCATATTTATTTATTTTTTTATAACGTTCACTAACAAACACTTGTAACGTTCTTGTTCCTAGACCGAAAATGCAGCCAAGTCACCAATATTGTTATTGGACGACATGAGTACATGCACTCATATCGTCAATAGTAATAGTGACACAGCCACCGTGTTGCCGTTGCTAATGACGACTTGTATCTTTATATGAATTTTCATAAACCTCTTCTTTTTTACAATTTATTTACAATGTTTTATCTATATACAATTTCTAATAATTTTATTCTTTATTTTTTTTTAAAGACTACAATTCGTCAGAATCCCATGGTCAGCTCGTTGTAGTGAGGGATTCCTCCATGGGAACTCTTGCCACCGAGGATGGAACCAAGAATTTCAACCGCCTTGGCTCAACTAAAATTACGTTATACTAGTCAAAAAAAAAAATTTGTTGTGGACAATTAGCTCAACCTCTCAAATCAATATATCTCAATGTACATCAACAAGCCATCCCAACCTCTCTTTATATAGGAAGAGAGAGGTTGGGAGTTACAAAATAAAAAGTCACTTGGAGTTACAAAGGTGAAGAGTCACCATGATGAGATGAATAACAATGAATTACAACACTCCCCCTTGGCTCTTCACAAACTCTGCTTGTAAACACCTCTGAGCTTCTTTGTCGGTCTGTAGCTTGCAGATTCAAAAATGACCACCTACTTGTGCCTCGTTAAAACCTTGCCAAAGAAAACCCAGTGGGAAAAAAAACTTTGGTCGAAGGACAAAAGAGTACACACAGGTCAGTGTGATGGGGGTAAACTTAACCATTGCAAAGGTGCCTCGTCAAAACCTTGTCAGGGAAAACCCAGTGGGAAAAACCGCTGATCGAAGGACAAAAGAGTACACGATGGTTTAGAAGTATACACTGGATACTCCCCCTGATCACAATAGTCCTTAGTGAATAAGAGATTTGAAATGTGCCTCGTTAAAAACCTTGCCAAGGAAAACCCAATGGGAAAAAACTTGGTCTAAGGGAAAAAGAGTACACAAGCATACATCAGGATGCTCCCCTTTTCATTCGCACTTGACAGGGCGCGGGATATGCACACAACAGGGCGTTTGGGGGTGCTCCCCCTCACATGCACACAACAGGGTGCGGGAAACATGTTTCACTTAGGCTAGCTCTGAAAGCTTCCTAAGTCCAATCGCTCTTACATGTTTCTGGAACGAGTGTTTTGGCAGTGACTTGGTGAACAAGTCTGCACGGTTATTCTCCGATCCAATGTGTTGCACTTCAATCTTCTGAAGCGCTTGTTGTTCATGTGTAAAGAACAACTTGGGCGATATGTGCTTGGTAGCATCCCCTTTGATGTAACCATGTTTCGCTTGATCAATAACAGCGGTATTGTCCTCATAGACGACAACAGGTTCATCTGGGTCATATGGAAGATCACATGTACTTCGAATATGGCCAATAACAGCTCGAAGCCATACACATTCTCTAGTCGCCTCATAAAGCGCGAGTAGCTCAGAGTGGTTCGTTGAAGTAGCCACTAAGGTCTGTTTGCGAGACCTCCAAGAAATCGCCGTGTTCCCAATGGTAAAGACGTAACCAGATTGGGAACGCCCCTTGTGCGGATCAGATAAGTATCCCGCATCGGCGTAGCCAACAAGGGTCGCGTTGCTTCGAGTGCCAAGAGCGTTGGACTCACTCAAAACCGCGTAGGGATAGAACAAGCCCAAGTCCGTAGTACCCTTAAGGTAGCGGAAAATGTCTTTTATGCCATTCCAATGGCGGCGTGTTGGCGCGGTGCTGTGTCGAGCTAGATAATTCACAGCAAACGAGATGTCCGGTCTAGTACATTGGGCCAAGTACAATAAAGCACCTATTGTACCCAGATAAGAGCACTCAGGACTCAATATCTCTTCGTCGTCCTCCTTTGGACGGAATGGGTCCTTAGTAATGTCTAGAGAGCGGACGATCATGGGAGTAGCGGACGGCTTAACGTCAAAATGACTAAAGCGTCTCAACACCTTTTGGGTGTAGTTCGTTTGATGGACAAGAATTCCATCTTTACGGTGCTCGATCTGCAGGCCGAGGCAAAACCGTGTCTTCCCAAGATCCTTCATCTCGAATTCCCTCTTCAGGATATCAGCAGTTTCTGACAAGTCTTTTTCGGTTCCTATGAGATTCATGTCATCTACATAGACCGCGATGATTGCGTATCCTGAAGTGGATTTCTTTATGAACACGCATGGGCAAAGTTCGTTATTAACGTATCCCAAACCGATCAAGTATTCGCTTAGGCGGTTATACCACATTCGCCCGGATTGTTTCAATCCATATAGCGAACGCCTCAGTCTAATCGAGAACGCGTTCCGTGGTCGAGAACTACTTGATTCAGGCATCTTTAGTCCTTCAGGGACTTTCATATATATCTCTGTGTCTAGATCCCCGTAGAGATAGGCTGTGACCACATCCATGAGCTGCATATTCAGTTTTTCGGAAACTACTAAACTGATTAAGTAGCGGAACGTTATGATGTCCATTACGGGAGAATACGTCTCCTCGTAATCAATTCCAGGACGTTGTGAGAAGCCTTGCGCCACAAGGCGAGCCTTGTATCGCACAATCTCATTTCTCTCATTACGCTTCCTTAGGAAAACCCATTTGTGACCAACTGGTTTAACATTGGGTGGTGTTGGAGCAACGGGTCCAAACACACTTCTTTTCGCTAAGGAGTCTAGTTCAGCCTGGATTGCTTGTTTCCATTGTGACCAGTCCGTTCGTCGTTGACACTCGGCAACACTACGAGGTTCCATGTCATCATTGTTCATAATGTCAGTGGCCACTGAGTATATGAACACATCATCGATGACAGTTTCGTTTCGCTTCAAAATATCGTCTAAGCTAGCATACTCGACGGATATTTCGAGGTTATCGGCATGATTAGGAATAGGCGTTTCATCTGGAACGCGCTCTTCTAATACATCGCCGTGATCCTTAATGATCTCATGTGGCAAAACGCTTTTAACAAGATTTCTCCGCTTCCGGGGCAGAACATCTTTGGAACCAACCGGTCTTCCCTTCTTCTTGGGAATAACGGCGGACTGGACGGCCGATGGCAGCGTCCTTTGCTCGGCGGGTTCGACCGGAGCAACATGTTTCACAGGAACATGGCGTCTCTCAGGGACGTCTATCCTTGCAGGCACATTTGCAGCAGGTATAATTGATCTCGTGACTTTTGCTAGGTCGCTAAATGCATCTGGCATTTGATTTGCAATATCTTGCAGACCTAGAATCCTCTGCACTTCCTTATCACTATGTGCAGAGGGGGGATCATGATGAGCAAAAGCGGGCACATGCCACGCTAATTCACGTCGTTCCTCATCAACGTTAGCGTGCATTTCTCCCCCTAACGACGGGAAGATTGCCTCATCAAAGTCACAATCCGCGTGTCTCGCGGTAAAGAGATCGCCCGTCAAGGGCTCTAAATAGCGAATGATAGACGGGGAGTTATAACCGACATATATTCCCCGTCGCTTCTGAGGTCCAAATTTTGAACGCCTTATCGGCTCAATTGGAACATTGACTAGGCACCCAAACACGCGTAAATGTGAAATATCAGGCTCACATCCAGTAACCAGCTGGTACGCGGAAAGTGGTTGGGTGGCCATGGGCCTCAGACGGACCAAATTTGCAGCGTGCAAAATTGCATAGCCCCATGCAGATAGTGGGAGTTTGGTGCGCATAACCAAGGTCCTCGCTATCGCTTGCAGTCGCTTTATAAAAGCTTCCGCTAGGCCATTTTGGGTATGAACATACGCAACAGGATGTTCAAGATTTATTCCCAAAGTCATGCAATAGTCATCGAAAGTCTTCGATGTAAACTCAGCGGCATTATCAAGTCTAATAGACTTTATCGGATAATCCGGATGGTGAGCCCTTAACTTAATGATCTGGGCGAGGAGTTTAGGAAATGCTGCGTTTCGGGTGGACAACAACACTACGTGTGACCATCTAGTCGATGCATCAACCAAAACCATGAAGTATTTAAATGGTCCGCATGTTGGTTGGATTGGTCCACAAATATCTCCATGAATTCTCTCAAGGAATTGGAAAACCAATCTGGTAGGTTTCACATGGAGTGGCTTGAGATTCGTCTTCCCAATCGAGCAAGATTGGCATAGGCTTTTCGGATTTATAACGAAATTCTTTCCTCCAAGAGGATGCCCATGTGATGCATTCATAGTGCGAAGCATCGTATTTTGACCCGGATGACCCAGCCGGTCATGCCATAGCATAAAAGTCCTCTCATCAACTGGCGCTCGGCGAATGATGAGATTACTCTCGATGTGTTGTATCGTAGTGAGATACAAACCACTTGAAAGACATTTCAACTTCTCCAAGATACGCTTTTGGCCGTACTGAGTGGAGGTAATGAAAAGATACTCGAAGCCATGTTCTCGAGCAGTTTCAACATGAAATCCGTTTTCTCGAATATCCTTAAAACTCAATAAGGTACGACTGGACCTTGGAGAATATAAGGCCTCTGATACTTCAACGGGAGTACCATTGGACAACGAAAAACGGGCTTTGCCAAAACCTTGAACAAGGGTTGAGGGTCCCGAAATGGTTGTCACTGAGGTTACTTTAGGCGTATAGGAGATAAAGTATGATTTATCTCTCAAGATAGTGTGAGTCGTTCCACTATCAACCAGACAATCCACTGCCCCGTGGTCCATGCCTATAAGTAAAGAAAATTAAAGTTTGTCACACGTTTGAGGAAAGTGCTCAAAATAGAACTTTAATTTATCGAGAAACAGAAAATACAAACCACCAAAAGTTTCATGACTTAAATCAAACATAGATAGAAAATGGAGATTTATTCTTCCATTTCTGCTACAAAATCGGGGGTCTCAAGATTTAGATTTTCGTACTCGTTGACCAGATTTGCTTCGGCCCGGCGCCCCTTGTGATAGTTATTAACTTCTTGGGGGGTCGCCCTGCAAGTCCGTTGCATATGACCATAAGCACCACATTTGTAGCAGAGAGTAGGCGCTTGACCTTCCACTCTCGCTTTGGGACGACTGGCCCGTTGGTTCTTACCATGAGACTGCCTAGGAGTCAAAGGTCCTTGGTTCTTGTTAGAACCTCGCTTTGGATGGCGATACTTAAACTCGCCTCTATTCCTTGGCTGGGACGACTGGCCCTTGTCTCGTTTCCACCGTGGATTTGGTCCACGGAGAGCGTTTGCATCAGGCATTGGAATTGCCTTTGTTCCAGCAGGACGAGAATTATTGTTTCTCATTAAAATGAGACTGTTCTTCTCGTCTAGTAAAAGCTGGGTGATGAGCTCGGGAAACTTGGTGAACTTAGACTGACGGTATTTCTTCTGGAGCAAGTTGTCAGTTGAAGGAAATGTGGTGTATGTTTTCTCCAATAGATCACTGTCGGTTAATATCTCACCGCAGTATTGGAGAAGTGATCGAATCCTGCAGACTTCATTGTTGTAATCAGTTACACTCTTGAAGTCTTGGAAGCGCAGGTTCAACCAGTCATGGCGTGCTTCAGGTAGCCATATGGTCTTCTGGTGGTCGAAGCGCTCTTTCAAAGAGTCCCATAGCGTCTTCGGCGAGGAGATTTCAATGAACTCCGACTTCATAGCATCAGATAAATGCCTGCGGAATAGAATCATCGCTTTGGCGTTTATTGAGCGAGTGACTTCCACTTCACGCTCTTCCTCGTTATAGATGACGTCCAAGAGGCCCTGCGCATCTAGATGGTTCTGGATGTCTTGCGTCCAGTCCAAGTAGTTCTTGCCAGAGGCTTCAAGGATGGGAAAATCAATCTTGATCGACATTTTTCTACAACAGGAGAAAAAATCTTGATCAGTCAACATATAAAACGACAGGTTTATATGGATTTGGTTTGTATAAGTAACAACAAACAATCGTAAAATAAAAACAACGGTTTTGAAAAAAACGATTTTTGTTTAAAAATTATCTTATATCGATCGACGGGCCGATATAGAGAGGTCAATAAGTTTCTTGCAAAAATGCATAATTATAAATACAATTTGAGCAAAAAATAATATTCGGTCAACCCCTTTCAGTAGCTCTACGTGAATACGACCAGGCGGGAAAATGGGGGAGGAGGGTCACCGGGGACCTCTTAAGAACCAAGCCCCGAGTTCTTTCTGACATCATACTCAAATAGGTGAGCCTATTCGGAGAGACTTCGTAAAATTTTTGTCAAATGTAAGAATAAATAAGATTTTTCAAGAAATTCACGCTATTTGCGAACTGTGCAAAATAGGTGACAATTTAGTGCGTGCTCAAAATGAGCGTTGCCTTTGAAAAATTATTAACCAAAAAAAAATTATTTTGGGAGGCCCAAATTTGGCGGTGCCAGAATTTGTTTATATAGCCAAAACCAATTTTTCAATTTTTTTACGCCATTACGCTAAAAAAAACGTACAACATAAGCAAGCAACAGCACACAAAAGAATTGGTGCCTAAGCAAGCGGCACCAAAAAAAAATATCAACTATTTTTCCGACGTCTAATGAAGCGACGCCAAAAAAATAGCAAGAAGAAAAAATACAATTTTATTATTCATCTGTTACAACGATTATTGAATAACATAAAAAAAAATGTTACTGAGGTGCTTGCCAGGGCACAGATGGCACTGAGGTGCTCGCCGGGGCTCTCCAAATCCATCATTACCAAAAAAATGTTAGCATCTAAATTTTCTTCGTCAACATGAAACAAAAAAAATTTCAACAAAAATTATTTTTTCAGAAAAAATAACAAATATTTTGTTTGGATAAGTACTATTTAAACAAAAAAAATCTGAAGTTGTCAGTTTAAAAAAATTTCAGAAAATGTCTTTTTCCAAAATATATATATCAGACTATTTGATAAACACGCCAAAGTATATTTTGATAAAAAAATTTATTCGTATATATTTTTCAAAAAAAATGTCTGAGTATATATTACGAAAGCTTCTACTACCCTTAAAAATCAAAAACTACGTATCTCAAAGATAAAGAATGATGCAATTCTAAGCTTTTATATCACAAAGTTTCTAGAATAGCCTTTAAATGTTTACCTTACAATCCTGTAATTCGAATAAATAATATTCAAAAAAGAAAAAAAAAACTTATTTCTAACAATGGAATAGCAGTAAGAATATGATGGACTTAAAAGTTTTTTTTAATGAAAACTAAATATAAGCACACTTGACAAGTTTTGTTAAAATATAAGTTAAATGTCTAAATAGACAAATATAGAAGTAAATAGCCAGATTAAGGTTCTGGTCCGAAATGTATTTAGAACAATGGGTAGCCCAATCTTGCCCTCAAGTCATGTAAGTGATCACAAGTAACTAGAGTTGATACTTTGTTTATTCATTACTGAACTTGTCTGATGTCATTTAGTGTTATGTCATTTAGTGTCATTTAGTGTTATGTCATGTTGAAAAAGAGAATTTAGATGCTAACATTTTTTTTGGTAATGATGGATTTGGAGCGCCCCGGCGAGCGTCTGCGTCCCGACAAGCAACTCAGTAGCAATTTTGTTTATGTTACTTAGTGAATTATTGTAACAGATGGGTAATAAAAATTGTAATTTTTTTTTCTCGCTATTTTTTCGGCGTCGCTTCATTAGACGTCGGAAAAATAGTTGATATTTTTTTGGTGCCGCTTGCTTAGGCACCAATTCTTTTGTGTGTTGTTGCCTACTTATGTTGTACGTTTTTTTTAGCGTAATGGCGTAAAAATTGAAAAATTGGTTTTGGCTATATAAACAAATTCTGGCACCGCCAAATTTGGGCCTCCCAAAAATAACTTTTTTGGTTAATAATTTTTCAAAGGCAACGCTCATTTTGAGCACGCACTAAATTGTCACCTATTTTGCACAGTTCGCAAATAGCGTGAATTTCTTGAAAAATCTTATTTATTCTTACATTTGACAAAAATTTTACGAAGTCTCTCCGAATAGGCTCACCTACTTGGGTATGATGTCAGAAAGAACTTGGGGCTTGGTTCTTAAGAGGTCCCCGGTGACCCTCCTCCCCCATTTTCCCGCCTGGTCATATTCACGTAGAGCTACTGAAAGGGGTTGACCGAATATTATTTTTTGCTCAAATTGTATTTATAATTATGCATTTTTGCAAGAAACTTATTGACCTCTCTATATCGGCCCGTCGATCGATATAAGATAATTTTTAAACAAAAATCGTTTTTTCAAAACTGTTGTTTTTATTTACGATTGTTTGTTGTTGCTTATACAAACCAAATCCATATAAACCTGTCGTTTTATATGTTGACTGATCAAGATTTTTTCTCCTATTGTAGAAAAATGTCGATCAAGATTGATTTTCCCATCCTTGAAGCCTCTGGCAAGAACTACTTGGACTGGACGCAAGACATCCAGAACCATCTAGATGCGCAGGGCCTCTTGGACGTCATCTATAACGAGGAAGAGCGTGAAGTGGAAGTCACTCGCTCAATGAACGCCAAAGCGATGATTCTATTCCGCAGGTATTTATCTGACGCCATGAAGTCAGAGTTCATTGAAATCTCCTCGCCGAAGACGCTATGGGACTCTCTGAAAGAGCGCTTCGACCACCAGAAGACCATATGGCTACCTGAAGCACGCCATGACTGGTTGAACCTGCGCTTCCAAGACTTCAAAAGTGTAACTGATTACAACAATGAAGTCTGCAGGATTCGATCACTTCTCCAATACTGCGGTGAGATATTAACCGACAGTGATCTATTGGAGAAAACATACACCACATTTCCTCCCACTGACAACTTGCTCCAGAAGCAATACCGTCAGTCTAAGTTCACCAAGTTTCCCGAGCTCATCACCCAGCTTTTACTAGACGAGAAGAACAGTCTCATTTTAATGAGAAACAACAATTCACGTCCTGCTGGAACAAAGGCAATTCCAATGCCTGATACAAACGCTCTCCGTGGACCAAATCCACGGTGGAAACGAGACAAGGGCCAGTCGTCCCAGCCAAGGAACAGAGGCGAGTTTAAGTCTCGCCATCCAAAGCGAGGTTCTAACAAGAACCAAGGACCTTTGACTCCTAGGCAGTCTCATGGTAAGAACCAACGGGCCAGTCGTCCCAAAGCGAGAGTGGAAGGCCAAGCGCCTACTCTCTGCTACAAATGTGGTGCTTATGGTCATATGCAACGGACTTGCAGGGCGACCCCCCAAGAAGTTAATAACTATCACAAGGGGCGCCGGGCCGAAGCAAATCTGGTCAACGAATGCGAAAATCTAAATCTTGAGACCCCCGATTTTGTAGCAGAAATGGAAGAATAAATCTTCATTTTCTATCTATGTTTGATTTAAGTCATGAAACTTTTGGTGGTTTGTATTTTCTGTTTTCTCGATAAAATTAAAGTTCTATTTCGAGCACTTTCCTCAAACGTGTGACAAACTTTAATTTTTTTTACTTATAGGCATGGACCACAGGGCAGTGGATTGTCTGGTTGATAGTGGAACGACTCACACTATCTTGAGAGATAAATCATACTTTATCTCCTATACGCCTAAAGTAACCTCAGTGACAACTATTTCGGGACCCTCAACCCTTGTTCAAGGTTTTGGCAAAGCCTATTTTTCGTTGTCCAATGGTACTCCCGTTGAAGTATCAGAGGCCTTATATTCTCCAAGGTCCAGTCGTACCTTACTGAGTTTTAAGGATATTCGAGAAAACGGATTTCATGTTGAAACTGCTCGAGAACATGGCTTCGAGTATCTTTTCATTACCTCCACTCAGTACGGCCAAAAGCATATCTTGGAGAAGTTGAAATGTCTTTCAAGTGGTTTGTATCTTACTACGATACAACACATCGAGAGTAATCTCATCATTCGCCGAGCGCCAGTTGATGAGAGGATTTTTATGCTATGGCATGACCGGCTGGGTCATCCGGGTCAAAATACGATGCTTCGCACTATGAATGCATCACATGGGCATCCTCTTGGAGGAAAGAATTTTGTTATAAATCCGAAAAGTCTATGCCAAGCTTGCTCGATTGGGAAGACGAATCTCAAGCCACTCCATGTGAAACCTACGAGATTGGTTTCCCAATTCCTTGAGAGAATTCATGGAGATATTTGTGGACCAATCCAACCAACATGCGGACCATTTAAATACTTCATGGTTTTGGTTGATGCATCGACTAGATGGTCACACGTAGTGTTGTTGTCCACCCGAAATGCAGCGTTTCCTAAAACTCCTTGCCCAGATCATTAAGTTAAGAGCTCACCATCCGGATTATCCGATAAAGTCTATTAGACTTGATAATGCCGCGGAGTTTACATCGAAGACTTTCGATGATTATTGCATGACTTTGGGAATAAATCTTGAACATCCTGTTGCTTATGTTCATACCCAAAACGGCCTAGCGGAAGCTTTTATAAAGCGACTGCAAGTGATAGCGAGGACCTTGGTTATGCGCACCAAACTCCCACTATCTGTATGGGGCTATGCAATTTTGCATGCTGCAAATTTGGTCCGTCTGAGGCCCATGGCCACCCAACCACTTTCCGCGTACCAGCTGGTTACTGGATGTGAGCCTGATATCTCACATTTACGCGTGTTTGGGTGCCTAGTCAATGTTCCAATTGAGCCGATAAGGCGTTCAAAATTTGGACCTCAGAAGCGACGGGGAATATATGTCGGTTATAACTCCCCGTCCATCATTCGCTATTTAGAGCCCTTGACAGGCGATCTCTTTACCGCGAGACACGCGGATTGTGACTTTGATGAGGCAATCTTCCCGTCGTTAGGGGAAGAAATGCACGCTAACGTTGATGAGGAACGACGTGAATTAGCGTGGCATGTGCCCGCTTTTGCTCATCATGATCCCCCTCTGCACATAGTGATAAGGAAGTACAGAGGATTCTAGGTATGCAAGATATTGCAAATCAAATGCCAGATGCATTTAGCGACCTAGCAAAAGTCACGAGATCAATTATACCTGCTGCAAATGTGCCTGCAAGGATAGACGTCCCTGAGAGACGCCATGTTCCTGTGAAACATGTTGCTCCGGTCGAACCCGCCGAGCAAAGGACGCTGCCATCGGCCGTCCAGTCCACCGCTATTCCCAAGAAGAAGGGAAGACCGGTTGGTTCCAAAGATATTCTGCCCCGGAAGCGGAGAAATCTTGTTAAAAGCGTTTTGCCACATGAGATCATTAAGGATCACGGCGATGTATTAGAAGAGCGTGTTCCAGATGAAACGCCTATTCCTAATCATGCCGATAACCTTGAAATATCCGTCGAGTATGCTAGCTTAGACAATATTTTGAAGCGAAACGAAACTGTCATCGATGATGTGTTCATATACTCAGTGGCCACTGACATTATGAACAATGATGACATGGAACCTCGTAGTGTTGCCGAGTGTCAACGACGAACGGACTGGTCACAATGGAAACAAGCAATCCAGGCTGAACTAGACTCCTTAGCGAAAAGAAGCGTGTTTGGACCTGTTGCTCCAACACCACCCAATGTTAAACCAGTTGGTCACAAATGGGTTTTCCTAAGGAAGCGTAATGAGAGAAATGAGATTGTGCGATACAAGGCTCGCCTTGTGGCGCAAGGCTTCTCACAACGCCCTGGAATTGATTACGAGGAGACGTATTCTCCCGTAATGGACGTCATAACGTTCCGCTACTTAATCAGTTTAGTAGTTTCTGAAAAACTGAATATGCAGCTCATGGATGTGGTCACAGCCTATCTCTACGGGGATCTAGACACAGAGATATATATGAAAGTCCCTGAAGGACTAAAGATGCCTGAATCAAGTAGTTCCCGACCACGGAACGCGTTCTCGATTAGACTGAGACGTTCGCTATATGGATTGAAACAATCCGGGCGAATGTGGTATAACCGCCTAAGCGAATACTTGATCGGTTTGGGATACGTTAATAACGAACTTTGCCCATGCGTGTTCATAAAGAAATCTACTTCAGGATACGCAATCATCGCGGTCTATGTAGATGACATGAATCTCATAGGAACCGAAAAAGACTTGTCAGAAACTGCTGATATCCTGAAGAAGGAATTCGAGATGAAGGATCTTGGGAAGACACGGTTTTGCCTCGGCCTGCAGATCGAGCACCGTAAAGATGGAATTCTTGTCCATCAAGCGAACTACACCCAAAAGGTGTTGAGACGCTTTAGTCATTTTGACGTTAAGCCGTCCGCTACTCCCATGATCGTCCGCTCTCTAGACATTACTAAGGACCCATTTCGTCCAAAGGAGGACGACGAAGAGATATTGAGTCCTGAGTGCTCTTATCTAGGTGCAATAGGCGCTTTATTGTACTTGGCCCAATGTACTAGACCGGACATCTCGTTTGCTGTGAATTGTCTAGCTCGACACAGCACCGCGCCAACACGCCGCCATTGGAATGGCATAAAAGACATTTTCCGCTACCTTAAGGGTACTACGGACTTGGGCTTGTTTTATCCCTACGCGGTTTTGAGTGAGTCCAACGCTCTTGGCACTCGAAGCAACGCGACCCTTGTTGGCTACGCCGATGCGGGATACTTATCTGATCCGCACAAGGGGCGTTCCCAATCTGGTTATGTCTTTACCATTGGGAACACGGCGATTTCTTGGAGGTCTCGCAAACAGACCTTAGTGGCTACTTCAACGAACCACTCTGAGCTACTCGCGCTCTATGAGGCGACTAGAGAGTGTGTATGGCTTCGAGCTATTATTGGCCATATTCGAAGTACATGTGATCTTCCATATGACCCAGATGAACCTGTTGTCGTCTATGAGGACAATACCGCTGTTATTGATCAAGCGAAACATGGTTACATCAAAGGGGATGCTACCAAGCACATATCGCCCAAGTTGTTCTTTACACATGAACAACAAGCGCTTCAGAAGATTGAAGTGCAACACATTGGATCGGAGAATAACCGTGCAGACTTGTTCACCAAGTCACTGCCAAAACACTCGTTCCAGAAACATGTCAGAGCGATTGGACTTAGGAAGCTTTCAGAGCTAGCCTAAGTGAAACATGTTTCTCGCACCCTGTTGTGTGCATGCGAGGGGGAGCGCCCCAACGAGCGCCCCCAAATGCCCTGTTGTGCGTATATCCCGTGCCCTGTCGAGTGCGAGTGAAAAGGGGAGCATCCTGATGTATGCTTGTGTACTCTTTTTCCCTTAGACCAAGTTTTTTCCCATTGGGTTTTCCTTGGTAAGGTTTTTAACGAGACACATTTCAAATCTCTTATTCACTAAGGACTATTGTGATCAGGGGGAGTATCCAGTGTATACCTCTAAACCATCGTGTACTCTTTTGTCCTTCGATCAGCGGTTTTTCCCACTGGGTTTTCCCTGACAAGGTTTTGACGAGGCACCTTTGCAATGGTTAAGTTGACCCCATCACACTGACCTGTGTGTACTCTTTTGTCCTTCGACCAAAGTTTTTTTTCCACTGGGTTTTCTTTGGCAAGGTTTTAACGAGGCACAAATAGGTGGTCATTTTTGAATCTGCAAGCTACAGACCGACAAAGAAGCTCAGAGATGTTTACAAGCAGAGTTTGTGAAGAGCCAAGGGGGAGTGTTGTAATTCATTGTAATTCATCTCATCATGGTGACTCTTCACCTTTGTAACTCCCAAGTGACTTTTCACTTTGTAACTCCCAACCTCTCTCTTCCTATATAAAGAGAGGTTGGGATGGCTTGTAGAAGGATATTGACATATATTGATATAAAGAGAGGTTGAGCTAATTGTCCACTTGTCTAGGTACAATGTACCACATGGTTTTCATTTGAATTTTGTAACGTTCAGTATTTATTGGCTGGATTAAATTGTCTTCATTCTCCTTTATTCCCTAACCTTAGAGAAAAGCCTTTATATTGAAGCCAATCTCAACACTTTGAAGATATACTGAAAATTACTACAAAACACTCTCTCTCGCTCTCTCGAATTCTTGTCACTCCGAAACTCTTTTGTTCTTGGTTTGTTGCTCTGGGCAGAGCTAAGTCAGGGTCAATCTCCCCGAGTTATGTGCGACGACGGGATACCGGTAGAGCGGGGGTTTTAGCACTAGGAGCATCCGGAAAAGTCTGCACATAGACCCGGATTAACTCTTAGGGCAGTGCTTCGTGCGCGACTTCCCCGGAGGCCGGTAACTTTAACTTATTTAATTTTGTTTGCAGATTTTTAGAGGAGAAATTTCCAACAATCTAAGAGTTAATCCGGGTCTATGTGCAGACTTTTCCGGATGCTCCTAGTGGTAAAACCCCCTTGCTACCGGCTTCCCGTCACCGCACACAGTTTCGGGAGAACGACCCGAACTTAGCTTTGTCCAGAAAAATGAAGGAGGAACAATTTGAGAGGATAGGAGAAGAATGGTAGTTTTCTGAAGATAACGAGAAGATGAAAAATATGATCACTTTATTCTTTTTCTTGTATATATTTTTGTGCCCCTTGAAAGAGAAGAAAGAATGTAATATATAGAGTCATGAGCCAATCCATGGAAATTTTTTGACTCACTATTTTAAGACTAATTTCTGTAGTCCATCTCATTTATGCATAGTATACAACTGCCCAGACATTCTCTTATTCTTGTCTTACTTTCTTTCCTTCTATTACTTCGGAATTTGACCTTTTGGGGGGGACTGTTAGTTGTATGTGTGTTGTGTTCACACACACATGAGCTAGCAAAAGCTCAACTCCCTTACAATAATTTTGACCTATATCAAAATGAATCAAAAACCTAACATGGTGAATGCGATAATACAAAATCATACCTGCTGCAATATTACATGGAAAGGACAACCAGTAAACAAGAGGAATGGTCCCCAATCTCCATGTTCGTTTCACCATTTTATCATGAACTCAACAAATGTATTGCACCAGCAAATTAAGTATACAATCTAAGAGAATATTTATTTGAATTATTTATCATTTCTGTTATTTGCTTCCTTCTTTCTAATGAAAGCTTCTGGTAAAGAAAGGAAAATCAAATATTGCTTATTTTGTATACTTAATTTGCTGGTGCAATACATTTGTTGAGTTCATGATAAAATGGTGAAACGAACATGGAGATTGGGGACCATTCCTCTTGTTTACTGGTTGTCCTTTCCATGTAATATTGCAGCAGGTATGATTTTGTATTATCGCATTCACCATGTTAGGTTTCTACAAGCCATCCCAACCTCTCTTTATATAGGAAGAGAGAGGTTGGGAGTTACAAAATGAAAAGTCATTTGGAGTTACAAAGGTGAAGAGTCACCATGATGAGATGAATAACAATGAATTACAACAAAATTGACAATATAAGAGAACATCAATTAATCAAAACACACTCCTATATCTTTGTGCAATTTTATTTTCCTCAAAACTAGCAAGAGAAGTATTATCGAATTCAACTCGTTCAACATTGACAGGAGGTTCAGGTTTTGTAGTAAGTATATGAATATCAATACAAGGTACCGAAGGTGTGTTACTTGTTGATGATTCTCTTTCGCCTCTCGATCTAAAGTACAAAAAATAAAAAAAATCTTGCTTTTTCTTTTGATTTTCCGTTACAAAGTACATCAAAAAAAAAAGTAGTTCTAAAGTTACGAGAAAATTATATTACTCGAACAGACAGTTGCCCAGGGAGATGCAACTAGAAAATAGTAGTATATTACAATCTCACAGTTTCCAATATGTTCATGTTCAATTCCATAATTATTTTGAAATTCTTTTGAAGTTAATAAAAAAAATATTAAAAAATAATTATAGGTTCAGTCATGCATCGCGATTCTACCATATTATCAAGTTCTTATTAGTTACATTTCACTAATAAAAAATATTAGAGGTAACATAACCAAACTCGTGCATATTTTCAAGTAAATGAGTAATACAGTAGATTGGAACTTCCAATGTTTCAATCAAGAAATTTAATCCTCGGCGAGTAGAAAATCATTCACCGAAACATGATAATATGAGAAAGTCATTTATCATATATATAAATGCTTCAATGTCATACATGTATCCTAGTTATTTTTCAAGACGTCGTATTTTGAACTAGTATTGTCTCTCTCTTAATATGTGTCAATTTCTGAGCAATCTAGATAATACTAATGGAATTAATGAACAAACAAACAGTCCTTTGTCAATGAGTGAAAAAAAAAAAAAAAATTAACTATCTTTCATTTCTTATAAGTCAAGAACATTCTTATGTAATTACCTAAGAGGTAGAAATATAGATATTCATATCATCATATGGAAATTACCTAAGCCTTCATAGGAGGATCATCTAAGAAACTTGGAACCTAACAAAAAAATATTTAGCTTATCAGGTTCTCAATTCTATGATCATTTTAAAAGATAAAATGGAGATTAGAAGGGTATCTCATTCAAAATACAAGCTTTCAAGAAGTATGACTTCCGAGGCCAAGGGGAAATACAAGATTTCAACAAGCATTTAATATGTCACTTTAAAGTTCACTCACAAAGCCTATCAGAACAATGGTGGTGAATGTAAACCAAATACTAAAAATAAAAAAAAAATAAAAAAAACCTAACTGTTGGTCTTTCAGATTAATTCTTTGGATCATAACATCATTGGACTTGTCATAAACACATTTAAGACGATTGTTTGGAAAGCTCAATGATTTGATTGTCATTACTAGATATTTTGTTGTAAACTATGTAATGTGTTTATTGTGGAATAACTAAAAACATGTCACATAAAAAAGCGTGCACATGCCACAATGCAACATTAAGATTCTTATAAGATTTATATGCTTTGGCACTTAGGCCTATTGGCATATACACAGAGAAAAAAAATAATGGATGTGGGCTTGTGTGGGATGATATATTGGATGTGGGCTGATACATATAGAAAAAAAAAATTAGATGAATTGGAGCCCACTATATATATATATATATATATATATATATATATATATATATATATATATATATATATATATATATATATATATATATGAAAATTCTACAATACATCCGTTGGAAATGGATGTATCGATACATCCGAAATCTGGACCGTTGGATGTTAATCCAACGGTTCAGATTAAATTCAGATAAAATAATACAGGAGACATCATTTAATGCTGATTTAGACTTTTGACCTGTTGGTAACTTGCTTTAGCAGGTCATTCTTCACTTTAATTTTTTCAATGAACACCCTAAATTAACTCATATTTACTCTCTCAAAAGTCCATCCAAATTAATCTGAACCTTTTTTTTTTGGTTACAGGCCATGGTAGTCGTGGTGGTGCTGGTGGTGGTGGTGGAAAGAGAAACAGAGATGAAGAAGGAAATAAGAATCGGTTCGGATCGCGTCGAACGTTGTCGAGCCCTCCTAGAACAACGAGGAGTACCAGCTGCGTCGAGAAGAATCGGTCCGCTTCGCATCGGACGTCGTCGAGACCTCCTCGAACAAGGAGAAGTACCAGCGGCGCCGCTCTAATTTTACTGCCCATGCCATTGTCTGAAATTTTATTTTTCATTTAACAAATTAATATTTTGTTAATAAAGCTACATGTCATGGTGGTGGTGGTGAACTGAGGAAACATGCTTCTGATGTCGGGCGGATTATTTTTTAACTTTTCTAAAGATAATATTTTCGAGGAGAATATTTTTTTGGACAGTGAATGGCCATTCTCTTTGCTTTTAACACGGAGAATGGCCATTCTCTTTGCTTTTAATACGGCGAATGGACGGAGAATGGTACTTTTAGGACGGAGAAAGGTACATTTAGGACGGAGAATGGACGGAGAATACGGCGAATGGCCATTCTCTTTGCTTTTAATACGGCGAATGTACGGTGAATACGGCGAATGGACGGAGAATGGCCATTCTCTTTGCTTTTAATACGGCGAATGGACGGAGAATGGCCATTCTCTTTGCTTTTAATACGGCGAATGGACGGAGAATGGTACATTTAGGACGGAGAATGGACGGAGAATACGGCGAATGACCATTCTCTTTGCTTTTAATACGGCGAATGGACGGTGAATACGGCGAATGGACGGAGAATGGTCATTCTCTTTGCTTTTAATACGGCGAATGGACGGAGAATGGTACATTTAGGAAGCCGACAAAAGCTCGTTCTCTCAAATCTCTTCTTTGTGTAAATTAAATCCAAGGAGGACACAATCCCTAATTTTAGTTATTGCTTAGCAGAGTCTGCTTAGTTGTTGTAAAATTGTGGTGTTGCTTCTGTGACACTTTCATCTTTAGTCTCATGTTTTCTATGAATATGTGTTCTGTTTGATTTTGATTTAGTAATCTTTCCGTAATTAGTTTTTTTGTTTCATCTAACAATTTAATATTTTTGTTATAAAGCTACAGGGCATGGTGGTGGTGGTGGAAGGAGAAACGGAGATGAAGAAGAAAAGAAGAAGAAGTTCCGGTTTGCGGCGGACTTCGTCGAGTTCCTCAATCAAGCGGAATTAAACCTCTTATAGAGTTCCTTAATTGAAGTTGATCACGATAACCTTTTGTATTTTTCAAACGGATAGTAGAATCTTCCTCGAGCCCTCCTCAATCAAACAGCTAGTAGAATCTTCCTCGAGCCCTCCTCAATCAAACGGCTAGTAGATTGTTTGCTAGTCTCGAAATTTATTGGTCTTTCCATCTTCCTCACTTTTTGTACTTCTCTCTTGCTATATATACAATAGTTTTCTTGTTTCATAGTACTATTATTCATTCTGAAATACATAGAATAATTTTCTGAAATACAATAGTTTTCTTGTTCTCAAGATGTCTACTCGTGTGGAGGGAAATGTAGAAGACGTAGAAGATTGGATGCCAAATCCAAATGAAACCTTCATTCCGCGTTTGTTGCGCAAGATTGAAGAACATCTGTCGAAGATTTCAGCTGATGTTGCAAAGATCAATTCTACGCTTAGTTCATTAAAACTTGAACAAGTGAATTTATCTCGGCGTTTGGAGAAGATTGAAGAATCTCCAGCTTTGAAGGAGGCATCTTCATCTGGAGCATTTAATAATGTGAAGGTGGTTTCCGTTGTATCTTCTTCCGAAGAGGAGGACGTGGAGCTACAGTATCGTAGTAAAGCATTGGACCGATTTCTCGCATTGGACGCTATAGAAGAAACTGACTTTAGCAGTCCCTCTAAAAGAATGCGTAGAAATTTACATCCGGTCACACCATCGAAAAATTTAATAAGGGGTTCAACCTCGAAGCCTAGCAATTGTACTAGTGTTTCTTCGAGATATTACGACTATATTTTTGCAGATGATAGACCTGACGAGTAAGTAATATGAGTTTTAATTTAATTCCAACAGTTTTTTTCTCCTAATTTATTCGTTTCTTTTCTTAGAGAAATAATATCATCTTGCAACAAAAACTATATGTCTCGGTGGGAGATGAAGACCTTAGCTCCTTTAACGAAAATTAGCAATGGGGTATGTATAGATAGTATATTTCTTCTTAGATGCCATCTATGTTTACTTCGATTCCATCGCTGACATTTTTAATAATTTATTCAGATTGTAGGTATTGTCTCTGCTCTTCTCACCGCGGAGGAATGAAAAAGAACCTCCAATAAAGCTAATGTATGGTTTTTACCAATAAGGATATCGGTGAGTGAGCATTTTATTCTTCAATGCATATGCATTAACAATTTTCTCGTTTGTTTGTCCTTCGTAATGTATTAATTGATGTGTATGTAGAAAGCAACGTTACCTCCATCCGACAAAAAGCCTCATGAACTATGGAAGAAGTTTAAATATTTTCAGGATTACATGGGATCTTTAAGCACTTGTAAAGAGGTATTAATGTATTTATGTTTAAATATTAATCCTAATATTCTGAAAATTTACTAATTTGTTTTACCTAATTATCCTGATTCAGATATACATACCCATTCATTTGGGCGAACACTATACTCTTGCAAGAGTTCTGGTTAAAAAAAAGACTGTTGAAATTTGGGACTCACTTGCATCTAAAGATGATCCGATTCAAAGCAAAACAGTCACAAAAGAAATAGTAAGCTCATATTCATCAATTTTTATGAATTGGGTACAAGATACGCGGTATACTAATATATATTGTATTCTGGTAATTATAGCTTTCAAATTTGGATCTCTTTCTCCAAGAAGAGATTTTGAAGTTGAGAGATGCTAGGTTCAGCTTTTCTACTTTTACAGTAAAACGTCCTTCTTATGTTCCCTGCCAAGGCAATTCTGTTGATTGTGGGATTTTTGTAATATCATTCATGAAAGACCGATGTAGTCTAGACTACCGTTCTCTCCATGTAAGTCTGAAAATATGTCGTCAAAAACTTCAACTTTTTAGAGCAATATTTTTGATGTTATGTTTGTTATATGCAGTTTGATGCGGAAAAGGAAAGACGCGAAGCTGCTGAATGGATTACAACTTCAGAGCACAATGAAGAGCTAAAAAAGAAGTCCAATCTGAAATGATTGAATATGGAAGACGATGATTTTTTTTTCTTCTTCTTTTATATCTAATGTATGGAAACCCCTAATGTATTATCTTCATTTGTTTTGTTGAGTTGTAATGACATTTTTGCCAAACGGCTTCGATTCTTTTTGATTAAGCAGAATTATTTTTGCCCTTCAAATTAATATAATTAAGCAGAAATGAGACTTTTGTCCTTCCATCGAATGACATTTTTGCCCTTCTAATTAATTCAAAACACCCTCGAACCCTTTTATTAAAAAAAAGAAAAAAGAAAACCGTTTCGCATCTTCCTCTTCTTCCATACTCCACTCTGTACTCAAACCTAGGTCATTCTCCTCCAAAATCTTCAAACCTTCCTCCCCATTCGCAATATTCACACCATGTCGGCATCAGCGGCAGAATCATCACCGGCAGCATTACCAAATAGAGAAGATGCACCAGTTACAGAAAATCCAAAAGCGATAGACGGAGAACAACGGAAACCCTATTCTAAGAAAGTTGCAAAAAAGAAAAAGGAAAAAGTTGCTAAACAAAAAGAAGTGCAAGAAGAAGTGCAAACAGAAGGTATAACTTTGATTTTATGTTCGCAAATTATGTATATATTACAAAGAAAATGACATTCTCCGTCATAAAACGCATTTGAATGTTAAATTCTATTCGCCGTTTAATTTGGAACGGAGAATGTCATTCTCCGTCTAACTTGAAACGGAGAATGTCGTTCCCAGTGTTAAAACCCATAAGAATGGCCATTCTCCGACCTAATTTTTTGTTTTTTTTATTTTGTAGAAAGAAAATCTGTCAGGAATAAGGATTCAAGACTTTTCCGTTCTACCTTCAAGCCAATGCTAAATCTTATGGAGGAGGTCAATCGAGATGTTGGCCGTTTACCTGAGCCAGTTATTGGTTCCTTGAAGAATACCGATTTCTGGAATTTTGTCGAGATTTTCTACCAAAACAGAGTCCACGTCTCCGAAGTGGCCAAGGTAACGGAAGGGCTTGAAAATTTAATTGCAAGTTACACAGAAGAAAAAGATGGCGTCGGGTGCTTTGAATTGAGCACCACTGTTAAAATCGTGCCAAGCGTCAAGGATATGGCAGTCATATTCGGTCTACCGCTGAATAAAGAAAGCGTTGATGATGTTTCTTACAGAAGATTGATAAAGGAAAAACAACAGCAGCCTACACCACCAGCATCATTGAGCCTGTGTAGAGATCACTTCACAAGATTGCTGGCTAATACTAAGGGCAAACACTCAGAAGTCACGAATAAGGAAGTGAGAGACAAGTTCTTTGAATTGTTACGACGGCTTCGTGGCGGAGATAATGCTGTTAATCCAGATGATTTGGCCAAGCTAATAATCTTCCACTTGTGCCAAACAGTATTCTTCACAAAGTCTGGCGGTTCAAATTTGCCGTACAGATTCTTAGCCTTGGTAGACAGTGTGGACGTCATCAACAGTATATGCTGGCCAAGGTTAATCCTGGCATATCTAATGGATAGCATAAAGAGGAGTAGAAGCAAAACTGAACAGGAAAATTACTCAATGGCTTTCCACAAATTGGAAGGTTGCACAATATACTTCCTCTATTGGTTTGCAGAACATAGTAAATTTGTGGAAAGAAAGTTCGCCCCAATTCCTGATTACCCAAGATTTTTCACATGGAATGGGTACAAAATCTCAAACTTCCTCAAGGCCGAATATCACAACAAAATGAGATCGAAGATGATATTGGAAGATCTGGTTATACCTGTTGGGGAAGAAGAAGGGCACAAAGAAGATGAGCCACCTATAGAAGAAGTTGAAAAAGAGGGAGAGGAAGAACACCAAGAAGCAGGTGGGGATAATTTTAATGAACAACGGATACTACAGCATCATAAAATGGGCGCTGTGATGGACGACTCAGCAAAGGAATTGGAGGATTTGAGAAGACATCATTCTGATATTCTTGCGCAGAATGAAGAACTCAAAGAAAAGTTGAAAGAGATGGAGGCACAAGGAGCGCAGTTACGTGCAGCCAACTTTGAGAATGTCATACTCAAAGAAAAGCTGAAAGAGCTCGAGGCAGAACGTACAGCCAACGTTGTGATTGAGGGCTCTGTGCATGAATTGGAGGATTTGAGCAGACATCATTCTGATATTCTTGCGCAGAATGAAGAACTCAAAGAAAAGTTAAAAGAGATGGAGGCACAAGGAGCGCAGTTACGTGCAGCCAACCTTGAGAACGAGAACTCAAAGAAAAGCTGAAAGAGCTCGAGGCACAAGAATCACAACAACGTGCAGTCAACGTTGTGATGGAGGGCTCTGTGCATGAACTGAAGGATTTGAGAAAGCATAATTTTGTTCTTAAATCAGAGCTACATGCACAAGGTAAAATCTTTTCTATTTCAAATTTCTGATTTGTATTCTTCCAGGAGAATGACTATTCTCCGTGTATTATAACATGGAGAATGGCATTATCCGTGTTATTTGAAACGGATAATTGCTATTCTCTATCATTTCGATATTGGAAAGGTTATTCTCCGTGTAATTCCAAACGGAGAATGCTATTCTCCGTATTATATTACACGGAGAATGTCATTCTCCGTGTTAGGTTCACATCATACATTTCATTGTTGTTTGTTTTATTTCAGTGCGAACAACCAAGCAACTCAGAAAAACAAATAAAAGGCTCGTTGAGGAGAAAAGGGAGCTTCAAAATAAAGTTGAATCGTTTAATATTGAAGCCAATGAAAAGGATAGAAAAATTATTGATCTCGAAGCCATGGTTAAAATACTTCAGCGTGATGAGATTCAAGCAGCTGCTGAACTTGCTGTTCCAAAAGAAGCCAAAAGAAGAGGAGGATCGGGGGAAAGAGGTTAATAAAAAGCAATACAGTTGGAGAGGCTAATAAAAAACGGAAGGTTAATGCCGCTCCGAAATCCGGAGGAGACGCCAAAATGGCTGAATTAAAGAAGAACCATGTCATACTAAGGGAACGCGATGAACTCAAACTTTGGAAATATGCGGATGAAGAGCTGAAGAAGCAATACATCGACATCGTAATTCCCAGAAAGAATTCTCCAAAGTATGTATTCTGAACCCTTTTTTTCTTTTGTTTTTTCTAGACTTTTTTCACAATTATGTAATGAGAATCTATCTTTATTAATTTAATCTAAACTAAATTTATGTGCAGTGATATTATATACACATTTTATCCGAAAAAGGGTGAAAAAGGAGTTTCAGTCCAGCTGTCGGCAGTAGACATGCAAGACATACTCAACAATGACGACATGGAGGCTGGCATACTGGACATAATAATAAGGAAGCTGAGAGAATTTCAAGGCAGTAAAAGGTGTGCCCCGTCTAGTTCAAAGGACGTGCCATTGATCCAGAAGAAAAAGCCGGCGCCCCAATCACATAAGTGGTCTGCATTCATGATGGCCCACACATTGGTAAGAATTCAAACAGAAAAATTCATATTCATGTGTACACCGATGAAAAATGACAGAAAAAAAATTACTCATGATATTGTGTATTGTTTTTGGGAAACAGACCATCGTTAACCGTGCCAATGAAAAAAATGCAAAACCCGGCGCCTTTGAAGACGTCCAAACAGAGTTAGTAGACTTCGTCATGGGTTTGGAGGACGACATAGAGTTGTTATTCATCCCACTCTTTAATGCATCCATCAAACACTATACTATGCTCACATTCAACTTTATCTCCTACGACTGGACACACTACAACTCCTTGAGACAAAACACGTACAATACGTGCAAGGTGGATGCAGAATTAATGAAGAAAACCTTAGAGCCTATCGTCAGGAGAAAAGTTGATAAGATGAGGGAGAGATGCCCGACGAAGATGGAGTATGAGAGCAAAGTGCTGAATTGTTCTCCAAATTGCCCACAACAACGGGCACCCAACTGCCTCTTGTACACGGCGTACTATATGAATATGTTGACGACTCCTCCCTTCGAAATACCGGGAGGAAATGACAATAAAACTCACCAGAAGATGACAACGATGAGGTTGGCATGGGCTAAGGAGTTGCTTTCAAGCAAATATGTAACACGAACCAATCAATGACATTGTAAAACAACAATGTAATTATGATGTAATTGGGCAAGGAACTTCTGTCTTTTATAAGCTCTGCTTTTATTTACATATGAAACAACTCGAACTCATGCGCCAAGTTGCAGTCATTTTTATAATAAGCTCTCCCAACTTCTGACATTTATTGGCAAAATTTAACAATGAATCTGCCATTTATACCAATGAATCTGCCATTTATATGCCATTAATACCAATGAATTCTTCCATTTATATGCCATTTATTCCTAATGAATCTGCCCCTTCGGTTTATATTCTCCGTTTTATTTGGAACGGAGAATGGAATTCTCCGTTTACTTGAAACGGAGAATAACTTTCCCATTTAAATTAAATCGTTTGAGGATTCTATTCACCGTTTATTTCGGAACGGATAATAATATTCTCCGTCTGTCTTAAAACGGAGAATAACATTCCCAGTGGTAAAACACATTAAAATGTTCATTCGTCGTTTTTATTTAAACGGAGAATGACGTTCTCCGTGTCTTTCGAAACGTAGAATGTTATTCTCCGTTTTGTTTGAAAAGGAGAATGAAGATGAGATTGATGAGAATATGACGAGGTTGGTATGGACTAAGAAGACTAAAATGATGAGGTTGGTATGGGCTAAGAATTAGATTTCAAGAGAACTTCTGTATTTTATAATGTCTGCTCTGCTGTCTTTTATAATAAAATCCATTTTGAGTTACATTTACATTGTGAAAACCACGAAAAGTTTGACTTTTTGAGTTACATTTACATTATGAAAGTCTGAAATACTACATAAAATCCTACTATCAAGAAAAAAGTTGAATGTGAGCTGCGTGCGGGCATCGCAGAGCAATGGAACTCCTTGAGGCAAAGGAATTCCTTGAGGCAGTGAGTTCCTTTGCCTCAGTGAGTTCTTTTGCCTTAGTGAGTTTCTTTGCTCGGAGGATGCACGATGAAGTGACTTGCCTCAAGGAGTCATCCTACGGTTCCTATGCTCTGACGATGCACGATGAAGAACATCCACCACGTGGACACGAACTAAAAGACGACAGAGAACAACACTCCTTCACAGACGAAGCTTTCAATTGAATTTCTTGAGGCAAATCACTTCATCGTACATCGTCAGAGCAATGGAACTCCCTGAACAAAGGAACTCCGTGCATAGTCAGACCAATGGAACTCCATGAACAAAGGAACTCCGTGCATAGTCAGAGCGAATCAAAGTACGAGCGCAATAAATCCAAACTCACACTCTGTCGGAGCGCTCGCACTTTGATTCGCTCTGACTATGCACGGAGTTCCTTTGTTCATGGAGTTCCATTGCTCTGACTATGCACGGAGTTCCTTTGTTCAGGGAGTTCCATTGCTCTGACGATGCACGATGAAGTGATTTGCCTCAAGGAATTCAATTGAAAGCTTCGACTGTGAAGGAGTGTTGTTCTCTGTCGTCTTTCAGTTCGTGTCCACGTGGTATTCATCGTGCATCGTCAGAGCATAGGAACCGTTGGATGACTCCTTGAGGCAAGTCACTTCATCGTGCATCCTCCGAGCAAAGGAACTCACTGAGGCAAAGGAATTCCTTGAGGCAGAGCACCGTACAAAGGCATCCTTCTTCAACATGGAACATGTCGAAGAAATAAACTCCTGGCGGGCGCTTCGACAGAGCGTAGAACAATAATAAACTCCAAACCCATGCACGTCTCAGTCTTCTGAAGGACTTCACCACCGTGCATCGTCGGACCAATGGAACATGTTAAAGAAATGAACTCCTGGCGACAAAGGAACACCGTACATAGTTCGAGCCAATCAACGTGCGGGAGCTTCGACAGAGCATGGGTTGGCAATAAATCCAAACCCAGGCACATCTCAGTCTTCTAAAGGACTTCACCACCAAAGCTTCTTCGAACGAGGAGATCGACAACCAAGAGGAAAGAGTCTTGCCAAGGCGGGGGATCGATAGAGTCCATCTCCACAAGAAAAGCTAAGTGAGATGAGAACAAACTCTCTCTACACTACTGCCATTTATAGGCATGGAACAACTCGGGCTCATGCGCCAAAAAGGCAGCCATTTATATGCCATTAATACCAATGAATCTGCCCCTTCGAATTCTGCCAACTTTGATACCCCCTACTGTATCAAAAATTTTTTCTTGATACAGTAGGGGGTATCAAAGTTTTGATACCCCCTATGTATGACATGTGGGCCCTTCCTGCTTTATAAAATGTGTACACATATATATATACACATAAATTTTAATAGGGCCCACATGTCATACATAGGGGGTATCAAAACTTTGATATCCCCTACTGTATTAAAATTTTGATACCCCCTATGTATGACATGTGGTCCCCTCTTGCTTTGTAAAACGTGTAAACATATATATATACACATAAATTTTGAGATGGCCCACATGTCATACATAGGGGGTATCAAAACTTTGATACCCCCTACTGTATCAAAGTTTCTCTCCTGTATCAAAGTTTTTTCCCTTTTAAATGGGCCCCATACATAACTTACAAAAAAAGTATAAATAAAACAAAATTTTGTTATAGTCAAGATTTGAACCAATGACCTCTTGAATACAAGTCTAGCATTGTAACCACGACACCACAATAGCATTCTCCGTATTTTATTAAACGGAGAATAGCATTCTCCGTTTTGAATTACACGGAGAATAGCATTCCCCGTGTTAAAAACACATTAGAATGTTCATTCTCCGTTTTAATTTGAAACGGAGAATGATATTCTCCGTTTCATTTGTAACGGAGAATTATATTCTCCGTTTTGAACTTCACGGAGAATGCCGTTCCCAGTATTAAAACGATTGAGGATTCTATTCGCCGTTTAATTTGAAACGAAGAACGGTATTCTCCGTTTATTTTGAAACGGAGAACAAGATTCCCAGTGTTAAAAACACATTAGAATGTTCATTCTCCGTTTTAATTTAAAACGGAGAATAAAATTCACCGTGTCATTTGAAACGGAGAATGTTATTCTCCGTTTTGAACTGCACGGAGAACATATTTTCTCCATTTTTGATGTACTACATTTTGAAATTGGAATTTAATGTTCTCCATTTTTATCTAATTGTCTTCTCAAACTTTTGCATTGGAGAACATATTTTTTATCTAATTGTCTCGTGTGAATGACATCTTGCCACATAAGAAAGACATTGTCTTAAGTCAACGACGTTTCATTTTATTCCATTTGCTCATTGTCACTATTTCGCTTTCGTACTTTACAATTACGATAATCGTGACCCGATTTTTTACAAAGTCTATACTCTAGGCTTCGGGATAGGATGACTTTCTGTAGGCTGGCTTGATTTCCCTTGAGAAGGCCTTCCTTTTGTTGCTACCGGATTTGGCTCTTTTAAAGCTTCATGCACTCCATGAACTGCATCAGCTACCATTTGTTCTTCTTCGCCAATATCGGTCACCATTTCTTTCAACTCCATCAGAACAGACGACATCAACTCCGTTCCCCTCTCTTGAATTTTGCTTGATTTTTTACAATAGTATGTAAACAGATTAACTTGTTCATTAATAGCACCATACCTTCTGCTCTCAATAATGTCTGGGTGGATGAATCTTCTTTCTGAGCCAGGTTCGGAGAGATAACTCTCTTTGCAATCCTTGAGCCAACGCGATTTTATCAAGTTCTTTGGAATATCTCCAATTTGCAATCTCTTCATTGCTGAAAAAATATGCCTACAAAGAATCCCCTTAGTCTCCATCCACATGCATTCACAATTTATGATGTTGTCGGCCGGATGAAATACAACCTTCCGATTGACACTGTTTGGCGACAAATACTTTTGGACAGTGCAAACTTCTGCCTCTCATACGATGTGATGATGGAGAACAGTATATGCATCAGAACGTGTGATTTCCTTCCTTACATCTATAAACACCGTTTTAGTGTAAATTGTGACAAATTTACCTTCTATTACGGCCATGCTAGTTTGATTCACAACTAGTATTGAGAATTTATCATTGACATGCTTACCCATCTGGCCGTAATGTAATGCCGCCAAACCGTGGTCACAATTTTGAAGGGCCTTCCAAAGTGGCAGCTTCTCATTCAAAACCTTTTCAGAAATGCGTTCATAGATTCACATCTATTTGTTGCAGTAGAACCGCCAAAATAATTACCACGTAGGAATGTGTTCGCCCATCACTCCCTCGTTCTGTACAATGCAGTGGTCCACTCATTGTTTTCTACATTATAATCTGTTAGCATCTGCTGCCAACGGTTTTCAAATTCTTCGACTGAATAGTACCTGTTTAGAAAACATGGACAGTAACTAAAGTTGTGATATTGTAACAACAAAATACTTCAAAGTAAAGTAGCAAGTGTGCTATGTACCTTTTAATCAGAAGACTCAGTTTATTGTGAAAACCCTCTCAGTGTACATGTTTGGCAGCATTGTTAAGGATATGCCATGAGCACGTTCGATGAACTACGCTGGGCATTAAATCCTTAATTGCTTTATTCATGGATCTGCAACCATCCGTGAGAACTGTCACTGGTAATTTGCCATTCATACACTCTAGGAATTTTTCCAGAACCCAAGAATAAGTCTCTGCAGTCTCATTATGGATCATTGCAAACCCAAACACACAAGTCATCGCATGATTGTTTGTACCCACTAGAACCACCAACGGCATTTGACTTCTATTTGTTTTATATGTAGAATCGAATGCTAGTGAATCTCCAAATAATTCGTAATCGAATCGACATGCACCGTCAGCCCAAAAGAGATGGGTCAATCTGGAATCTTCGTCTACCTTGTAGTCGTAGAAGAAATCTGGGTCACTGACCTCCTTTGATTGAAGAAATGTAAGTGTTGTCGAAGCATGAACATCGTCTAGTGCTCTACTATCTTGAGCTAGAGCGTTGTATAAATCCTTTCTCGTCCATCCAACATTATCCCAGCCACCTTTCTTCTGGACAATTAAATTCCATATCTCTCCAGTCCCCATCCCTGATTGCTTCATAAGCTTAATTTCTTCCAACTCTGCGGGTGTTATCGTACGATGGGATCTCAAAAAAGCTGTTTCATAATCATTCGCCATGTTATGGTTGTGATGTACATAAAAAATTTTGACGGACTACATCTTTGTTTTATGGGTGTACCCAATACGAAAAATTGCTTTACAACCACTTCTGCTTTCACTTCTTGGCTCACGAACCCTGTTTGGAGCTTCCTTGTATTTCTTGTGTCTGAATCCCGCATTCGAACAACACCAACTACGGATTGTCACCATCCCAGATTTGTTTTTTTTACCTCGTTCTTTTTAATACTGAAACCATATGCTTTTGAATAAATCCGGTAGAATGTCCCTGCTTCTTCAATAGAGTTGAACTGTAGGCCAACAATATCTTCTTCTAAGAGCATGGTTGGATCTTTGTTAATGTTGGCAGATTGCAATATTTTTTTCATCGTCGCTGCATCGAAATCCAATGGAGATTCATCGTCGTCCTTAAGAACAGAATAAAACAAAATAAACATGAGAAATAGATGTAAAAATATAATGCATTTCTTAAATCCATTAGAAATGGGAATGCGAAATAATATTTCGTTGTTTGCGTTGATGTCTTCATCTTGTTCTTTACTGTCTCATAAGCTAACATCTTCCAAACTTTGCTCATCATCCAAATCATCTGACAGTCCTCTTGAAAGGAGGTTTTCTTCATCGACTAAATCTTCCACACGACGATCACTTTCTCCATGTGACGTCGACATTAAAGAAAATGGAGTGTGTTAGAAACCAGCAAAAGAAATGAAGGACAAGAAACAATACAAGAAAAAAGAGTAATGTTATATTCGTACCTCCAAATTGACCCTCTAATATATAGCCCTCACATCTGATGTGGCATGTTAAATAATAGTGTGTCATCTGACATGACTGATGACATGGCAAATTTTAATCCAAAAAGTTAACTACCCAATTTTCTCCATAATAATTTAACGTTAATATCAATATTAATTTAATGTCAATATTAATTTATGTTAATATTAATGTTAATGTTAATATTAATATTATTGTTACTGTTAACGATAATATTAATATTAATGTTAATGTTAATACTAACTTTAATGTTAATTTTTATTTTTAGTTTTATTTTAAAAAAAATGCCACGTCAGCTGCCAGATCAACATATCACGTCAGCTGCCACGTAAGGATGGACAGTTTGAAAGTGTAATTTGGATGTACAAAAAGCATTATTCAGGAAGAAACAACTTCCAGCAAGGCAACAACACAACCTTTTCGTCTTCCTTGTAACTCCGTCACGTGGCCCTCTTTTGATGGCTCATGAAAAATCTTGATTGATTCTAGGAGCAAGCATAATTTTAAGGAAACAACTTCCAACAACACAACTTTCTCGTCTTCTGGGTACATGTATTATTAAATTGTGCAGCTAATAACGCATGAGGAAGCATGCAACAGCAATCTCCACGTGGCCCTCTTCTGTAGGATAACGCATGCAGCAGCATTTAATGCTACAAAAACCTTTTGTCTTGTTATGTGTTGTGTATCCTACGTGGCATGAGGCAGAAGACAATAACTTGCATAGGCGGCTATATTCACAAATGACAATAAGTTTAAAAAGTCATCTCCAAGGCAAAAAAGTATTGAGAAGACAATACAAAGTAATTTTTTACGACTTCCAAGACAACTTTTGCTCTTCTAATGATATGGTATCAGTGTTTATTTATTACTAAATTGTGTAGGATAACGCATGCAGAGCATTTAATGCTACGGGATCTGTTGTGTTAAGGAACACAACATGTGAGAGAGAACCCGAGAGAGAGAGAGAGAAAGGAAGAGAGTGTGGGAGATGGGATAAAGAGGAAGGATCGAGCTCGACTAGATTTTAAACTTAAAATTCAATTTTTGGTTATCATTACTAATAACTAGTTCGCACGTACGAGTTTAGACGAACACTAACCGAGCCCCGAGCAACGTGACATCAGCTAGCTAGGCTTCTAATACCGTGGCATTCATGTTAATTTAAAATTTACAATATTATTGAGACTAATATGACTACTAAAATTTAAAATAGTTTTGGATTTAACATTTACTTCAAACTAGTTAAAGTTAAAATTGTATTCTTTTTTATTTAAAATGCAATTGGAACTACAATTAATATTAACATTCGCTTGTCCCGTAGTTTAAGTCGTATTTCACCGCTTCTTGCATAAGTCTATGCATCCAAAGAACTTGATTGTTCAAGTCGAACGCGTGCACATCACGTTCCCTCGATGCTAGGCTTGACGTAGCCCTTGTTTGTCAAGTCGTTGCACGAACACATTAGAAAAAAGTTTTGTTGGGCTATCGAAGTAGAGCAAGCACCGTCCCGTGTCACGTGCATTTGTTAAGCAGTGAAAGGGTGTGAGCCACTGGCAATGTCAAGCCATCACGGACTATAGCTGGGTTAGACGACGACCCTTTTGCTACGGGCCGAATCGGTCCCTTGTTCTAGGAATGGATTGGTTGAAGGAGAAATACACAAGAATAGACTGCCATAGCTGGGTTAGACGACGACCCTTGATTCTCGACTGGTTGGCTGCGCTGACGTCGCCTACGCGATCACCTGCAACATGCTGAATATGGGACTTGGTTCCAGAGAAGCCATTCCATAATGTGGAATGGATCTTAATTCAATCATTCTCGTTCGATCGACTTCCGACCTATCGGTCCCAACCGAATCGGTAGCGACATTGTTCCTTTCTCGCGTACCCTATCATGACCCGCACCCGTAGTAAGGGCATGAGTGCGTGACAGCGTCCCAGCCTACACCACAGAAACGACGTAGAACGCTGTCTAGTTCTACTATCTAACAACAGTTATAATATCAAAATCTGTCGAGAACGGTCAACTCCGAATGGAGGACAAGTAATGTCAATATAATATACTCAATAAGCTATGATATTGTTGCGACCGTCCAGTGTTGGTATTTATGTATGGTATTTATGGTGCACATCATCTTAATTCAACCGAGTAGTTCAAAGGAGGGAATTATGTATGGTATTTATGGTGCACATCTGTAGAAGCATGGAAAATATCAGAGTAATGGTCCATGCGGCTCTGGGAAGAAGCCTATGCGGCTCATACAGGAACTGCCTTATGCGATTTAAAGAAGACTCTCAGTCTCATGCGGCTGGGGAGTGTATGCGGTTCAGCAGGAATATGCGGCCCGGTCGACGCCACATCCCTCCTTGGGATCCCTCCCTACAGCTGGCCATTTGAGTAAGTGGCCTCATTTAATGCTCTGACACGACTCGACGACCGTGACGGCTCTGACATAAAGTGTCATAATGGTTCTGCCATAATGACAGACTCTTCGGGAAAAGAAGAAAATCTCTGACCCGATCCGTCAGAAGTCCCAGGTTGCCACGTGGCAATCAGCCATATGCGGCCCACCAAGAGTCCAGTCCCTGCGGCCCAACACAACGTTGTACATGCGGCTCCCTGAGAACTCATTCCCTGCGGCTCAAGGCAACGCTAGTTTATGCGGCTCGCAGAGACTATGCATATGCGGCTCATTGAGAGTTCATCACCTGCGGCTCAATAAAGCATTGTCCTATGCGGCTCACGAGGAGTATCTCCCTGCGGTTCAAGTGTCGCCCATCCTATGCGGCTCTGGCAGGACCCACAATTAAAACACGTGGCATCGAATCAATCGAGGATCTAACCGAATCCCAACAAGTATATTTGTCATCATCGTCATAATTACTAAGATCAGGGCATATCATTTATCATCAAGCCAATGGGACACGTGGCGAGCAATCGGGCATTGGTATAATCAATCATGAAGATTTAAAGCAGTTAACATTAAATGCTCATAAGATTCGGTGCTATCCGCATTAATGGCCTAGATTCATTGTAACCAGGATCAAGGGTTCAGATAGATTGAGGGAGCGCCGACATTCCAAACAAATGATCATTAGCAAACCCTAATGATCATACCCCACTCTTATAAATAGCCAGCATCATTTCTTTGCAAAAAAAAAGGAACGGACAACAAAAAGAATAAAAAATACAGAGCCAGAGAGAAAATACACAGAGAGAGAGAAGCCATGAGAGCAACAGAGGAGCAAAAAGAGCCTTTCTTCGTCAACGCCAACCATCTTCACACCAGGAGCCAAGGCTGCATACCGATCGTCCAAGGAGTAAGGCAGGGCTGCCGTCGCCTTCCCGAGCCTCTATCGTCACCCCCCAAAATCTAAAATAAACAATTGTACTTAGATTGCTGTACCTAGGTTTTCGTCCCTAGGCTTTCTTTGTACAAGCGAGTTTGTATTGTGAGTCTAAGTTCTGTCCTCCGATAATTGTTCTGTACTTTTACAATCAATGGCAAACACGATGGCGACTCTGCTGGGGACTAACTTCTCCACGGCTGAGGAGTTGGTGACGCAATCGGATGCAGCCAAGCTTGGCTCCAGGCAACAAAAGATGGTCGTCCGCTTCGACCAAGGCTCGCAGAGAGTGGAGGCCAAAATCATTTGCTCCTCCCCAAGCCCCCGACGGTGTACCCTCTGTTGCTCAAGACGGCGAGAAGGACTCTTCTACGGCCCCACTTCAGACCGTAGACAACTCTGCTGTCCCCAAGTCTGGCAGAAGAAAACACTATGATGCTGGACTTGCAGGGGCAAAGAGGAACTCTACGCGAACTGAGCCGCATAGGGGTACTAGCCGAGTGAAAAAGGCTCATGCGATCACATCCACTAGCCGTATGGACAAAGCCCATGCGGCCACAGTCGCTAGCCGCATGAAGAAGAATCATGCGGTCACATCTGGCAGCCGCATAGTTTATGCAGCTACGGTCGCCAATCACAGGAGTGAAACACATGAGGCTACAGGCGTCAGTCGCTTGCAGAAAACCCATGTGGCCACTATTGCCAACCGCATACGGCCAGCCTGCACGGTCGTGGCTCCTAGCCGACCAAAGACAACTCATCCGACAGCAGAAGACGACCGCATGCAGACAGCCTGCACGGTACCCAACTCTAGCAGCATAGCGTTCGTTCCACGCTTCTCTTGATCGGTCTTCGACCGTCTCTCATACGGTCCCGACCCCGATGATTCTCTGTATGATAAGCCAGACTCTGTGGCATTCAACTTGGACTCCTCCTATTACGCACCCACGAGTGCTAAAGGGAGGAAGTCTAGGGCAGCACGGGCTCATCGAGCCCAGTCAGCTGTCCCAACCTCTGACTATCGGAGCGTCCCGTTGACTATCACACGGGCCTCGGATGGAAAGTTGTATACAACTGCTCAAGTCCAGCCCTCCTGCGGCAAACAGACAGAGTGGTTCCTCTGACCTGCGGGAAACGATCCTCCACAAACGCAAGGAAAGAGAAGGAGTGTCGGTGTGCAAAGAGTCCTCGCTTGGATATCGCTGCACCCAAATTATCGTCAATTGCTGCTGCAACAATGCAGCAATGACGAAAGCTCGGCCATCCGTCTTCCAAAGGCTACAGCACCCGAACTCAGAAGATGAGGCACCTCCTGTTGTCTCCTGCAATTCTGCTCAACAAGTTCTCGCCGAAAAGAGGAGGAAGAAAACGAGCATCTCCAGTCCGAAGATATCAACCACTACAACTAAGAAACTGTCGTCTAAACGGTTGTCCTCCACTGGTGTATTCCAACACACCCGTTCAAAGACAAAATTTACCGCGATGGGAAATTCATCATCCACATCGCTGGGGGTTGAAGGAGCTGGGGGTAGCACTCCTCCGAACATCCGCAACAATCCGATGTTCCAAGGAACCGAGTCCGCACAAACAACTCTTCCATCAGGAGCAACGGACGCTGATGCCCCCGAGGACATCCGTAACTCTCAAGACAAGGCAAGCTCTGAAGCTGGGGATACCATTCCCTCCGAGTTCGAGCCCGAAGAGAACATTCCCACCTATCCCGATGACTTCTCGGTGCATGGGTACGACTCAGAGGGCACATCCTCCACCGTTCCTTCCATCACTCCTCACGTAAGAACGGTGTTCATGACGGACAGCGATCAAGGTGGTTCCAGTGATCGCCAGCGCATCAACAGTCTCGAAGCCATATTACTTGCTTTGGTCAAGTCTGTAGACGAGATTAAAGCGGCCCTGCCCACTCTACAAGGAGGAGCGCCTGGTCAAACAAACACGGGCCCCGCGGTCAATATAGATTCGAACTCAGCGGCACCAAACTCGGACAATAATCCTCCCAAAATAACAGCCCCCGCCACGACAGATGAGACCCGAGAAGTAAGAAGAGAGGTCAAGGAGCTCCGTGCCATGTTTCATGCCCGAGAAAACGCTCAAGATCTCAGAATACGGCAACCATATCCTGCTGAGTGGAGGGATGTTCCATTCCCACCAAGATATAAGCCGTTCAACATCAACCCATATGATGGCAAAACCTCAGCAAGTCGGTACATCACTTACTTTGAGGTCACCACCGACCATCTGCCCCATGAAGATGCGATCCTCACACGGTTATTCATTGGAGCATTGGAAGGAGTCGTCTTTGATTGGTACCGCAATCTACCGGACAACTGCATCCATTCCTTCACCGGCTTCAAGCGCATGTTCTTGGAACAGTTCTATGAAGTAGGACAAGACGTCACTATGTCCACTCTCATGGACGTCGTCCAAGGGGAGAAGGAGTTAACAAGGAACTATATTGAGCGGTTCCGCCAGACCGCCATGAAGCTGCCTTCCGGAAATCCGGATTCTTCTTTGATTGAAATCTGCCAAAAGAGACTGCTTCCAATAATCAGTCTCTGGATGGGCGAGAGTCAATTCAAAGATTGGAAGGCGTTCATCATCAGCGCCACAAGCGCTGAAAAACGACTGAAGAAGGCCCGCCAACTGGGGTTGCACATCTCAGAAGGAGAAAACAAGGGCAAGCGTCTCAACAACGATAATGGAGGTAACCCCTCCAACAATCGGGACAGCAAGGAAAAACAGGCTATGGTGGCCGACACGGCCCAGAAGCCCGAGCCACAGCCAGCAGACAAGCAATGGCCTCAAATCACTTACTCTTTCGAAGACAGCCACGTCAAGCCTATCTTAGACATGCTCATACAAGGAGGTAGAATTCAGCTTCCCCCACCAAGACGGGAGCCTCGACCGGCTGATTTGGAGAACCCGAAGTTCTGCCATTACCACCGTTATGTACACCATGCTACACATGACTGCTACCAATTAAAATGGTACATCCAAAGCCTCATCGATTCGAATGCTCTGGCCATCGACTTCGAAGAGGTAACCGTAGCAGCCAATATGGTGTCCGTACAATTCGGCAACTTCCCTCCGACGGAGACTCAAGACGGGGTAATTCCCGTCCCTCTCGCGACAATGGAGATTACCAATCTTCCTCCGCCTCGAGAACAAGCTGCTGGTCTAGTACCTCTCACCACCTCACAAGGAGAGGTCATGTGGGTCCATCCAGACTTGGTGTCAGAAGTGACTCGGCCCACACCATCTCCCACCAACAAAAAGAGTGGAAAAATCAAGACCTGCCACACAATTTCAGCAGACAACGAGGAAGCTACAGCCGTCGTCACGCGATCCGGAGTGCAATCCCAACCCGTGGTTGACAGTCCAGCCGAAAATCACCAACCCACTACAACTGATGCTCTGGGACCGACTCAGCCTTCGACGACCGACAAGCCTAGGCCGAAGGAGACTTGCTTCGACAAATCTCTCCGAAAGGACGCAGCCCAAGGGCTAGAGAGGCCCTACAACTTTGACATCTTAGCACAATTGGCTAACACTCCGGCCAAATTGTCATTATACGAACTCCTGAGGCTCTCCAAGGACGTTCGTATTGCATTGAACGAAGCACTCCAAAATGCCGATGCCTATCTCGCTCAATCTAACCTCACTGGGGAGGACTCACCCATGGATCTCTAAGATAGTGCCTGCACGGGAGCAATGCCCAACATCGTCTTCACTCCGCAGGACATGCTCATCAAAACCAACCTACATGATCGCCCGCTATACTACACGGGATACATCGGCGACGTGAAGGTGGATCGGATGCACATTGATCCTGGCTCTTCCATAAGTATCATCCCGAAAGGTCTGCTACATCATCTCCGCATTCCAATGCATCGCCTAACACCTACAAGCACCGCCATCAGCGGTTTCAATTCGGGCAGGAGCTACCCTATCGGGAAGATTCGTCTGAAGTGTCAGATTGGCGATCTCCAATCCGAGGTCACCTGCTACGTCATAGATGCAGACACTTCTTACAACATCCTCTTGGGGCGTCCATGGATACACGATTATATGATCTTACCTTCTACGCTACACCAGTGCTTCAAATATGTCGACAAACACGGCTTCGTAAAGACAGAGTTTGCTGATATCGATCCCTTCAAAGGGGTCGAATCTTACTACTCGGACTCCTGTTTATACGAAAAGTCGAAGAGGCACCTGGATGAAGGAGACGCACAAGCTCATACTGAGACAGCCACGGGATCAGAAGGACCCCTGACGATCCACCTCCAAGCTCGCAAATCGGGCAAGTCTGCACCCCTCACCGCCACTCTGCGGAAGGACGCGATCAGCCTCCCGGCACAAGAAGAGCAGATGATAATTCGGCTGCCTAGATCCAGCCAAGTGCCGAGACCCACAACGGAGCCACTAACCATCAGGTTACCAAGAGTCAGTCAACCACAAACAGAGAAGATCAACCCCTCGGACAGGCCACTGACAATACGCCTTCCTAAGAAAGGTTGTCGCTTCGATGCAAGGTCTGACACTTCCAGCGAACCAGCCACTCCTCGCTCCACATCGAATGCCAAACTGGGGGTCGCCAGTCTGCCAACGACTCCACGCTCTGCTCCATCAACTGGACCACTGACGATCAAGCTTCCTAGGTCGTCCTCTCAGTCTTCGTTCACACAGGGGATAGCCGAAGAGGAACCGGAGCTAGCCAAGTATGTGGCCGCCCACACTAATGTCTTCTCCGCTGATGATGTAATCCCCCTAGAAAAGATACCTTACTTCATCAATAAAGGGTTATCTTTGAACTACACCGAGCTCAATAAGCTATGTACGATGTATGCTGTGGAACACGGTATAGGCGCTCACCTACACACACAGGTGACAAATGTGTACACCGCAATCCAGCTTACTCCAGTAGAAGATGCTTACCGAATACACGAGGGAGGAGATCATCCAACCATCTTCGGCCGGACGAACAACCCTCATCCCTGCACCATAGAAGAAGTCGACCTCGGGTCAGATGCCGGAAGACTGCCTCTGTATCTCTATAGCCCTCAATCCAAATATCTCATGCAGAAACAGAGGTATAATCTGGAGACTACGCCAGGATTGAACTATGGCACTGGACGACGATTACCTTTGAAGCCGCCAGTTCCGGCGGGCAAACCACGGAACTACTATAACAAAACTCGATGCGGGTTGGGGTATGTAACGCCTACTACGACCCCGGAAAGTTCAGATGAAGAATGCGACTGGCAGTCACATTCAACCGGATCACCAACTTCCGACTCAGATACCAACATCGGAGATGTGTTCAGACAAGTCATGTCAGTCAACATGACGTTCGCCGACGCTTACGAGGAAGACGAAGACATCCCCAAAATCCTCGAACTAGAGCCATGGGCCCAGCAATTAGACGCGCAATGGGAAAAAGCGGTTCGAACTGAGAGAACCTCCTACTGAAGATGAGGTCATACAAGTGGATCTCGGCAGCGAATCTTCTCCAAAACCGATCTTTATCAGTGAAAGCCTAACCAATAAAGAACGGGAGTCGCTGTTAGAACTTATCAGAGAGTACATTGATGTGTTCGCCTGGAGCTATGAAGACATGCCAGGGTTAAATCCTGACATCGCTCTTCATAAACTCAATATTCGGCCAGATGCGAAGCCAGTCAAACAACAACAGTGACGCTTCCGCCCAGGCATCATGGACGCGATCGAAGCTGAAGTCAACAAACTGATAGCCAGCGGCTTTATTCGTGAGGAGCAACATTCCGATTGGGTCGCCAATATAGTACCCGTCCTCAAGAAGAATGGGAAAATTCGAATCTGCATCGACTTCCGTAACCTGAACGAGGCATGTCCCAAAGATGAATTTCCCCTTCCTATCACAGACATCATGATCGATAATACCTGCAGCTTTGAACGCATGTCATTCATGGATGGCTTCTCGGGATACAACCAAATCAAGATGTCTCCCGACGACGAAAAGCATACATCATTTCGAACACCGATTGGCACGTACTGCTACACAGTCATGCCTTTCGGTTTAAAGAATGCTGGCGCCATATATCAAAGAGCTATGAGCATCATCTTCAGAGACCACTTACGCAAGACGGTGGAGTGCTATGTTGATGATATAGCCGTCAAGAGCCGTAGCAAAGGAGACCATCTGCAGGATCTAAAGACGGTATTCGACCTAATACGGACACACAATTTGAAGATGAACCCTACGAAGTCCTTCCTGGGCGTATCCAGCTGGAAGTTCTTAGGCTTCATCATCACTGCAAAGGGTATCCATGTAGACCCCGAGAAGATAAAAGCAATCATGGAGATGGATCCCCCGAGAAATCTCCGCGAACTCAGAGGCCTTCAGGGAGGCTAGCTTACATCAGAAGGTTCATTTCCAACCTCTCCGGGCAATGCCGACCATTTACGCACCTCATGAAGAAAGGAGTCTCATTCGTATGGGACGAAGAATGCCAGCGTGCTTTCGATAGCATCAAAGAATATCTGTCAAATCCTCCGGTCTTGGTAGCCCCAGTCCCTGGAAAACTATTTCTGCTCTATGTACGAGCAATGGAACACTCCCTCGGTGCTCTGCTGGCACAGAATAATGATACAGGCCATGAACAGGCCATATATTACCTCAGCCGAATGATGATTGGACCAGAGCACCGATACACCGTTGTAGAGAAGGAATGCCTCGCCCTGGTGTTCGCCATTCAGAAAATACGACACTATGTCACCGGACAAACAATACATATGGTCTCACGAGTCAACCCTCTAAGGGTCCTCATGACTAAACCAGGGGCACTCAGCTCTCGACTCGCTACATGGGCAATATTGCTGTCCCCTTATCATATGATCTTCGTCCCCCAAAAGGCAGTCAAAGGTCAAGCCCTGGCAGATTTCTTGGCAGCCCACCCAGGCTCGGAGTCTTCCAGGATATACGAAAAGATCCCAGATGAGGTCGCCAACTCGCACACAACCTCTCGCGAGAATATATGGCGAATGTTCTTCGACGGCGCTTCAAGGACCGGACCTAAAGGCAATATAGTTGTCGGAGTCGGGGTAGTGCTAATCTCTCCTTCCGGATTGGTGATTAACCGCGCTTATTCCCTCACTGAACCCTGTTCTAATAATATGGTCGAGTACAACGCTCTGGTCATTGGCATCCAACTTACAAGAGAGCTGGGGGTAGAATACCTTGAAGCGTACGGCGATTCCCAACTAATCGTCAATCAGATCCGAGGTTCGTACGAGGTACGCCATGAAGACATGATCCCTTATCATCGAATAGCGATCAATATCATCTTGGCATTTGAGGGGTTCTTCATCGAGCACGTCCCCAGACTCCGAAATATTGAAGCCGATGCCCTAGTTGGTCTCGCCGCTTCCCTAGCAGTTCCGAATTATGATCGACAATCAGTGGAAATGATAGGCCATGAACTGGTCTGCCCCAAAAACAATGTGCAATTTGTCGCAAGTTATTCTGCACAGACGATCGATGACGCCCCAGATTGGAGACAACCATTCATCGACTTCGTCGTCTACGACATCCTGCCTGAGAACCCAAAGGAAGCCACTTCCATCAGAAGGCGTTCTCTCAGATTCTTCTACGATACAGAGACGAAAATGCTGTATCGCCGCTCCTACGACGGATTACTGCTTCGGTGTCTGTCAAATGCAGAAGCCAAAGAAGCCGTACGAGAAGCCCATGACGGTGTCTGCAGGGCCCACCAGCACGGCCCGAAACTACAAGACCGCCTTCGCCGAATGGGCTACTATTGGCCCATAATGGTGGCAGACGCAATAGATTATGCTAGAAAGTACAAAGCTTGCCAAGTCCACACAGATTTCATCCACCAACCATCCGAATTTTTACATCCGACAGTGGCGTCCTGGCCATTCGAAGCATGGAGAATGGATATCATTGGTCCAATCACCCCACCTTCCTCTCGAGGACATCGCTTCATACTTGCGATCACTGATTACTTCTCCAAATGGGCAGAAGCTGTCCCACTCGCAGAAGTCAAGACTTCAAACGTGATCAGCTTCCTTAAACACTACGTCATCTACCGCTTTGGACTGCCCCGAAGGATCATCCATGATAATGGTCCGCAGTTTGCAAGCCACGCATTCTATCGGTTTTGCGATAAGCACCGTATTCAGAATATCGCCTCGACGTCGTACAACCCGGCAGCAAATGGGTTAGCAGAGGCGTTCAACAAAACAATCATCAAACTGCTCAAGAAGTTCGTCTCCTCCAACAAGCACGACTGGAAAGAGAAGCTCGGCGAGTGCTTATGGGCTTATCGCACCACGGTCCGAACAGCCACCGGAAATACGCCATTCTCCCTGGTATACGGGAGTGAGGCAGTCCTCCCCTTGGAGACACAGATCCCCTCACTACGTGTCGCCCTCACCCATCAATTGACAACCGATGATAACTACCGACGTCGACTGCAAGAGTTAGAGGCCTTAGATAAAAAGTGCCTCCTAGCTCAGCAAAGGATCGAGCTATACCAAGCACGCATCTCAGGAGCCTTCAACAAGAAGGTCAAAATCAGAATATTCCAGGTAGGCGATCTCGTCTTGGCAGTCCGGAGGCCAATGGTCATGACTCACAAGACCGCCGGCAAATTCCAGCCAAAGTGGGAGGGCCCATTTATCATTGAGACGGTATTCTCCAATGGTGCTTACCGCCTTGCAAAGCAAAACGGAGACTTGCTCATGCTGCCCGTCAAGGGCAAGTTCCTGAAGAAATATTATGTCTAAACGACATTCGCTACAAAGTCTTTGAGTCATGTACCCGCTGGTACCACTGAACTCACACCCTCAGCATTTCAGATTATCGAGTCATGTACCGGCTGGTGCCACTGAACTCACACCCACAACATTTCAAGATTATCGAGTCATGTACCTGCTGGTACCCCTGAACTCACGCCCACAACCCCTTCAGATTATCGAGTCATGTACCCGCTGGTGCCGCTGGACTTCCGCTTTCTCAACATGTTAATTTACCAAGTTATGTACCCGCTGGTGCCTCTGAACTCACATTCCGGTCACTCTTTCAGATAGTAAGTCACGTATGATTATACCTCTGAACTTGCTTCCCGGAAGAGATCCTCCCTCATGATCTAATACCCGCACTCCTAGTGCACAAAAAGGGTAATCGATCCACAAATTTCCGAAAACGGACATGTCCTCATTACCTCTGAGTCGTTTTCACTTCCACCAAAAACAAACCGCCCCCCACATAGAACTTCCACGTTCTCCTACCTCTGAGTCGTTCTATGTACCCTCTCTTCATTGAGCCCACTCCTGCCATGTCATCATTACCTCTGAGTGGGAAGGCTCCGTCGAAGAAACCTTCATGCTTGCCATGTCCACATTACCTCTGAGCAAGTATGTCAGTCTCCTTTTCGACCTATTATCTGTACCCACAACCGGAGTACGACAAGGATAATAGGTCCACAAATGTCCGCTGTTGACCATGAATATCTTTCGTGAAACCTCCCCTGCCATGCCCTCATTACCTCTGAGCAGGAAGGTTCCACGGTAAAACCCTCATGCTTGCCATGTCCTCATGACCTCTGAGCAAATATATTGGTTTTCCTTTCACCCTATTATCTATATCCCGAACCAGGGTACGCCAAGGATAATAGGTCCACAAATATTCCTTTGCTAAGCTTCTTAGCATAAATCCACTACCCCACCATGCCCCGGGAGCCCAGCTGCTCTACGGCATTCCTTTTTTTAAGCACCGAGAACATCCATGACCACTTTGCCACGGCTGTTCCGGACATCCTGGCCAAACTTGTTATCCGTACCTAAAACCTAGGTACGCCTAGGATAACAGGTACACAAATAAATCCCCCAGCAAGTCCAAATTCCACAGACGCCACAAGTACAAGAAAGAGATGATGAGTTGAAACAGGCTCATTTATTCAAAATTCAACGTACTACATCATTTGGGGATCACATCCCTTACAAGAAAAAAAAAGAGAGAAAAAGAGAAGCAAAAGAAAACAGAAAGCTGATCACTGCTCTAGGGCACATAATGCCCTGAGACGGTCTGTCAGCAAAACAACCGACCGCTCAAACCTCTGGGAAGCTCGACGCTCTGCCTCGTGGGTCAGCACCGCCTCATCCTCCAGATGAGCGTGAGCCTGCCAGTTATCCTCAAACTTCTTAAAAGCCCGCTCCAGGCTATCGGAAGATCGGAAAACCTTCTCGACCTCCCCAACGATCGACTCCTGCTCCGTCTGAGCAGCCTCCATCTCTGACTCTAAGAAGGCCAATTGCCTCTGGAGTTCAAGAATCCGCTCCTTCGTATCAGCAATTCCGCGAGAAGCAGACTCTTCCCGAGCACGGCAAGCCTGACTCCTATGACCCAGCTGGTCATACGAAACGGAGAACTTATCAAGGTCCCCCCGTACAACTGGCCCAGCAGTATCTCGGGCTAGCTTAATCCTATCCCGAGCAGCAATGAGGAAGCCACGCTCTCGCTCAATCGCAGCAGGCAAGCCCGCCTGTCGTATCGCCAGTAGTTGGGTCACAAGCTGATCAGCTTCTGTCAGCTTAGGTTCCAGTATTGCAGCCAATCCCACCCCGCCAGGAAGGGACTTCAAAGTTGCAATTTGACCCTGAGCGCACCGGAGAGATAGAGAAAATGGGGTCCCTCGTCCTATGGCAGCATCTACGCCCCTGTTCAAATGACGATAGAAGCTGTCGACCACGTCCTGCGTCGCCTCGTTCAGAGTCTCCGTGGAGGCCGGTGTCAACGGAAGCGTGGCTGGCAGCACCGAAGAAGACGCAACAGAATCCACCGCTCCTGCTATGAGAGAAACCAGCTCCGCACGAAAGGACGCTTGAACAGCGGCCAACTCCTCTTCGGCAGCCTACAAAATTTGAATACTCGGCAAGCTCGAGAGGTCGGTCTCCGGAGCCGTATAATCTGCAGAGGATGAGGCGGAGACCATCGCCAACCCCATTTCCGTCGGCCTAGAGCTGGCAGGAGGCTCCTCAACATGGGATGACAAAGAAGGAGGAACGCTCCTTTCTACCGTATCACGGCAGGCCGAGCCTTCCCCAAGAACATCCACGGTGGGAAGTAAAGGGTCAGGACCTGCAGGGCCAAGGCAACCATGAATCGATTTGACCCAGAGAATATGTTGATAGAGCAAATAAGCCCCCTCACTAGTCAATATCTGGCTTATCTTACCAGTGGAGGAGTGCGAAGGCCGAGATTCGCCTGCAGCCCCTTCACCAACAGCCCTCGAGTCAGGTACAATAGACTCCTCCGCCCTCGCATCCTCGGGAGAGGGTGCACCGAGATCAGCATCGCACTGCTGAAGATCAGCGGTTTCAGGGACGAGTCCAAGGAAATCGTCATCGCCCCGGGCCGAGGTTTCAGCAACCTGGGAGCTTCCAGCCACCGCTGAGAGAGCACCCGCAGAAAGGATCGCGGCGCACACGCCGCTAATCAAACCAGCAAGGGACGGATCAGCTCCAGGGGAAATAGACGGTTCAGGAAAGGACGATTCACCAGACATCTACAAAGAAAAGTAATTGAGTCGTATCTTCAGAAAAGAAGGAAACTACAACAAAGAGAAGGCTCCGACTTACCTCTAGAATGTCGTCTACATCCTTACCCTTCTCCGTAATAAGCAGTCTACGGGGACCGACCGTCGCTCTCTTTACAGAAAAAGTTACCCCTCCGCCAGTAGACTCACGCCGGCCACGCTTACGTGAGGGACCAGGCATGGCGGGCGGTAGATCTACCCGTACCACCTCCGACACAGATGGTAACTGGTCCACTGCTTCATCAAATACAGCCGACGGTTGATCCGTCATCATGTCACCTGCCATGACGGGAGACTGATCCGCCATTGCCTCGTCATTCGAAGAAAGGGAGTCTTCGTCGTCCCGTTCGTTGTCTTCCTCAATTGTGTCGAAGGACTCGGAATCGGGCGAAGGAACTCTATTCGTCCCTTTCTTCTTTGCTCTCGACGTCGCAGCCTTCTCCGCTAGACGAGTGCCCACGATGAAGCTAGTCCTCGAGTCAAAATCGAGGGGAGGAGGATTCGCCGTAACATGATATAAGGCCGCCATATGCAGGATTTCCCCTATCACGTTTGCGGCAGGGACCAAGAAGCTAGTCCGAGTATGACAGGTGTCATAGTAGCTCCATGCCCTAATACCGTCAAGAATGCTACCTTCAAATCCCAGGTGAGAACTGGGGCGCCCGAGGAATAGCTGACTATACCCAAATTGACGGGCAAACCTACTAGGCAAGTAGGGCTCCAAATACACAGTATTGCGATTCCGGTAAACCAGATGCGCCGGGCGAATATTACGTAGCCAGAAACGCATCTTTTCAGGCAAGAAATGAGGAGGTCCAAACCCATCAACATGAACACTCCTCACCTCTTGATCAGTGAAACGAGGAACAGACACGAAGAAATTGTACCCGTCCACCCTCGCCAGCATCCTCCGACACGTCGGCATGGTACTACATTCCCAAGGCTGGTGGTGATACTTGAAAAGAAACGCGTCATCATCTGTAACGCCATCTCCTATCCCAGGCCTCATCAAGGACTGATAATGCAGCAATAGCCATCCCAGCAAGTAATGATAAGGCAATTCTACACGTTCAAAATCTATTGCCATGTCACGAGCAATGACCTTGGACGAGAAGGCGCGGAGACCATGCTGAATACTGCACACCATGGCAGAAAGAAGAGCCAGCCTGACCCCAAAGGCCAACTTTACGGCAGGAAGAATGAAGTGGCGACTGATCCTCTCAATAGAACCTGCCCCTCCTGAGACCACGCAGTTGCGCAGCTATACCATTAGAAACCCGGCCAAGAGTGCCTTCTCTGACAACCGCCGGGTACCATAACAAAAGTAGCTGAAGGAGTCAATCTGGCTCCCGAACCTGTCACTTTTAGACTTCGACCTCTTAGCGGTCGACACCAAGGCCTCTACTTCCCTAGGAGTTAAACGATCTCGGGAAGTAACCCGGCCAGCCGCGCTGAATTTGAAAAGGTACGCGACCCAAGATTTAGTATGGGGAGAGTCCCCTTCCGAGCTGTCATTTTTTTGGATAGTCGTCCGGTGACAAGTGCTATGATGGCATAATAGTTCTTGATACACGGCGACGAAACCGGGGAATCGTCGATCCAAATCTTGGAGCTCCTCATTCGTCGGAGTGTACACTTCGAAGGGTTCATCCCCCCAGGGGAGCTTGGAGACCGCATACATCTCGTAAAGAGCAAGCCCCAATTCTCCAACAGGGGTGAAAAAGGTCCCCGTCCGATGATTGTACATCTCCAGAAGGGCCATGAACAGTGGCTTATTAACGGGCAACCCGTGGCTGGTACCCCGGATAGCGTCATAAAGGTTGACTCTCCGCAAAAACTCTTCGTACTTCCGCAGAATCCATGAGGTCAGATTAGCCCACGGGGGAATGGGGTGTAACCAGCTCGGCAGTACCAACCTGCCAATAGGATAGGACCCTTTGCGAGCAAGCTGACTCAGGAAGATATCAGCCTGGAAGAATAAAAAGTTAGGACAGGGAGTGTTGATGAAGGTACCCGGAACTAACCCCATCACGGACCGACTGGCCGGATCTTTGACCGCGCGCACTGACCCAGTGGCTCTGTTATAACGGATGTTACCGACAAACATCCCCGGTCGGGTTGGAGTGAGGGTGTCCGGCATCTGCCTATCCAGAACGATCATATTGAACCACTCAAAAGGGAAATGGCGCTTCATAATAGGAATGTGAATTGGCATCCCGTCCAGGTCAAAATCCTAAATCTCGGAAACATCCAGCACTCGGGAGTTTTCTATGACCAACGCATCTCCAAAGAGGAAAACCGGTTTCAGATACTTCCCATCAGACTGCCCGGAGCTCATCATATCACCAAGGAATTGAAAAGATTGAACCCTGATAGCATTTAGTCGCTCCAAAGGTTCGTCAACAAGTAGCTGTTCGGATACTTGACGAACTAAGTCATCCCGATGTACGCCCGAGGCAAACTGACGGAAGCCTACCATAAGTTCCCCCGCAGGATTTATGGGCAGATTCACTGAAGAAGAGGCAAAAGAAACAAGTCAAAAAGATAGCTGAAACACAAAACTACATGATGCTTATGCGGCTCAGTATAGCCTCATACGGCTCGGGTTAAAAGGGTTTGTACAGATTAGTCTAAGTGAGCTTATGCGGCTCAGTTTGAAAGAGCCCCTGCGGTCCAGTGCGAATAAGCTTATGCGGTTCCATTCGAAAGGAACTCATGCGGCTCAGTGCGGAGAAATTTATGCGGTTCGAAGGGAGTATATGCGAATATGGTCTGATTTGAATAAGCTTATTCTGCCCGAAAAAGCTTATGCGGCCCTGCGAGGATGAGCTTATGCGGTTTGGTTCGAAATGTGCTTGAACGGCTCAGTTTGAAAGAGCTCGTACGGTCCAAATCCTGATGAGCTTATGCGGCCTTGATAAAGAAATAGTTATACAACCACTTTCATGCGGCTCAAACCTGGGTCATACCCCATACGTCCCGAGCATGAGTCGGATACACAGCATGCTTTGGAATATAGGTTCGCGCATAAAATATGCGGCGTAGCCATGGCGGTTCATATTAAGGAATCCTACCAGCAATAGGCGGGTGGACGTCGGGGTGAAAAGCAGGCACGCCAGCCGGCGGAGGAGCCGCCATGTTCGTCGCCGCAGTCGATGAAGACACGGCCTTCTTGTCCTTCGCTGCCGCAGAAGATGATGCGACCTTCTTGCCCGTAGCAGCAGCAGCCTTCTTGGGAGCCATTGTCGATCGATGAAGGAAGAAGACGAAAAGCAAAGTCGGCAACAGGGAATTTGAGCAAAGAGAGAAGGTAAAGAAACCCAAGGGGACTAAAAGACTCTTATTTATAGGCGAAAAAGACCCATAAAATGAACAAACGTCTCGGATGACGCCTCGGATTATGCGCTGCTTCAAAAGATAAAGGCAAAAATGCTTCGGTCAAGGCATAACCGACCCTTGGGATCCTCCCCCAAAAGACGGCGTTAATTCAAAAACGAATCAAGAGCATTTAATAAAGATTTGCACACGTAGTCAGGACACGTGGCAAAGAGCCCATGCGGCCAAATGAGTCTATGCGGCTGAGACACTTATGCGGTATGAACGGGGCCATGCTTCTTATTCAAAGTGTTTCAATTTTGCAAAATTGAAAACTTTGAAGGGGGTACTGTAGAAGCATGGAAAATATCAGAGTAATGGTCCATGCGGCTCTGGGAAGAAGCCCATGCGGCTCATACAGGAGCTGCCTTATACGATTTAAAGAAGACTCTCAGTCTCATGCGGCTCGAAAGTGTATGCGGTTCAGCAGGAATATGTGGCCCGGTCGACGCCACATCCCCCCTTGGGATCCCTCCCTACAGCTGGCCATTTGAGTAAGTGGCCTCATTTAATGCTCTGACACGACTCGACGACCGTGATGGCTCTGACATAAAGTGTCATAATGGTTCTGCCATAATGACAGACTCTTTGGGAAAAGAAGAAAATCTCTGACCCGATCCGTCAGAAGTCCCAGGTTGCCACGTGGCAATCAGCCATATGCGGCCCACCAAGAGTCCAGTCCCTGCGGCCCAACACAACGTTGTACATTCGGCTCCCTGAGAACTCATTCCCTGCGGCTCAAGGCAACGCTAGTTTATGCGGCTCGCAGAGACTATGCATATGCGGCTCATTGAGAGTTCATCACCTGCGGCTCAATAAAGCATTGTCCCATGCGGCTCACGAGGAGTATCTTCCTGCGGTTCAAGTGTCGCCCATCCTATGCGGCTCTAGCAGGACCCACAATTAAAACACGTGGCATCGAATCAATCGAGGATCTAACCGAATCCCAACAAGTATATTTGACATCATCGTCATAATTACTAAGATCAGGGCATATCATTTATCATCAAGCCAATGGGACACGTGGCGAGCAATCGGGCATTGGTATAATCAATCATGAAGATTTAAAGCAGTTAACATTAACTACTCATAAGATTCGGTGCTATCCGCATTAATGGCCTAGATTCATTGTAACCAGGATCAAGGGTTCAGATAGATTGAAGGAGCACCGACATTCCAAACAAATGATCATTAGCAAACCCTAATGATCATACCCCACTCTTATAAATAGCCAGCATCATTTCTTTGCAAAAAAAAGGAACGGGCAACAAAAAAAATAAAAAATACAGAGCTAGAGAGAAAATACACAGAGAGAGAGAGAAGCCAGGAGAGCAACAGAGAAGCAAAAAGCGCCTTTCTTCGTCAACGCCAACCATCTTCACACCAGGAGCCAAGGCTGCATATCGATCGTCCAAGGAGTAAGGCAGGGCTGCCGTCGCCTTCCCGAGCCTCTATCGTCACCCCAAGAATCTAAAATAAACAATTGTACTTAGATTGCTGTACCTAGGTTTTCGTCTCTAGGCTTTCTTTGTACAAGCGAGTTTGTATTGTGAGTCTAAGTTCAGTCCTCCGATAATTGTTCTGTACTTTTACAATCAATGGCAAACAACATCATTCGGACGGGTTGCGACCGTCCAGTATTGTGATAAGCTATGATATCAGTAAGTTTGGGATCCTTCGGATATTGGGCTAGTAACCCGTATCGAAGCGATCATAGTCTTACACATAAGGATGCCAAAGATGCATTACGGTGCGAACCGTCCATGGTCATTGCGTGATGACAGACCATGGTCATTGCTGCGACAGACCATAGAGAACTTGCATCAGCTAGCTATGGCAACAGTGGAGAGAGGTGCACCGGCTACAGTTCATAGAGCACCAGTACATCAGCAGGGTCAGGGGAGGCCCGGTACAACCCCGGTCCTTGTTTGGTTCAAGGGTTGTAACTCGGTTTCAAATGGTTTCCAAGTCGCCTATATCTTTGTCTTGTATTTCATTATACTGTCTCTTATAGTATTTGTCAATTCATATGGAACTGCTGTTGGTGTTTGTACTTGCTCATTTTTCTGACAGGATACCGTTGACATATTACAGATGATTTTGAGACTGATTGCCCGACCTATTATGGGGTCGAGTCTGATGGAGTAGACCCGGGTTGTGGCTTATTAGTAGAGCCACGTGACTTTGCTCACCCTGAGTAGTGTAGCTTAGTTAGGTTTGCCTAGCCTACGAGCTAGCTAGTACTTTTTAGACTGTAGTAGTTTTTATATATTATGTGATTCTCTGGGTTGTTTGTGTATAGCTCTGGACTTGTGTGGATCTTGGACTTATTTCATGTTCTCATTATTCGTATTTTCCTTTCCATACTATCTACCTTAGTTTTACATTTGTGATTGAGACTGTATTGCTATGTCACCTCCATTCGGAGTGTATATGCTGTACAGGTACATTTATCTGTTTAGTTGTAGTATTTATAGATGACCTAGACAGCGTTCTACCGCCGATGCTGCGGCGTAGGCTGGACGTAACCACGTACTCGTGCCCCTAATCAGGGTGCGGGTCATGACAGAAACACCGTGACCTTCATATAGATAGGGCCGGTGGGCTGAGATTAGCGCTGGGTGCAGGCGCAGGGCCTGCCACCCTTATGCATATGTTTAAGTTTACGGTTGGTTGGTTGAGTGAAATGATATGATTTCTTATGTAAAGTTCTAACCTTGCAGGCTAGGCGAAATGGGATATAGATGAGCACGATTACTATGTTTATGTTAAGATTATGTCTAACTGTATCTGCCGCAGGGACACGGTGGTGGACAAGTTCAGGATATGTTCTGCTCGAGGCGGGGCTCGGCTTGGACGTGCCGAGGCATGGAGTCCTTAGCGTTCAAGAGGAGCTACCGCATTGGCGTTCGGACTTACGACATGGAGATGTTCAGCCGAAGACTACTTGTTGGCTATAAAGAGGCATAATGTATGGAACAATGTACTCCTTTGTGAGATAGAGAGATCATGAGCGTTGTAGCCAATTGGCATGTTAAGTTGGGCTATTCAGAGCCATTGTAACCTTCAGTTCATTATCAATAAAAGAGATTCTTGTTGTATACTACGTTTTTCTTCCGCTGCTTATGTTATCAATTTGAGCTATAAATACTATTGTGAATCTGTTATCTTGCCTTGCACGAGCGCAACTCCAGGCTCGTACGGTATTACGCCCCAGCGATGACGATGATTCGGGTGAAAACTTGATAATGATGAAGACGGTAACTCGGTCGACAAACGTAAGTATCGAGGTATGATCAAAATTTTTTTACAGTAGCATTAATATTAAATCTACATTGACTTTTCTGTTAATTTAAAATTTACAATATAATTAAAACTAATATTACGAAAATGCTATTTGCTTCCAAAAAATTTGGGTGATACCATCTTCCATTATGTGGCATATGACATGGTTGCTAACATGACAGCTGACATGGCAAAATTTAATAATAAAATTAATATTAAAATGAACATTAATATTAAATAAATAATTTAATATTAAATTAACATTGATTAATATTAACATTAATATTAACATTAATATTAATATTAACATTAACATTAACATTAGCATTAGCATTAACATTAATATTAATATTGACATTAACATTAACATTAAAAAAATTTGGGTAATTAATTTTTGGGGTTAAAATTTGCCATGTCAGCTGTTATGTCATCTGCCATGTCAGATGCCACATAATGGGAGATGTCATCACCCAAATATGTTGGAAGCCCAAACGACTAATTGCTAATATTAATACAGTGGCATTACCGTTATTTCCCAATAGATTCGTGCCTTATTCGGTCACACCCCTCCACGAGCGGATTACATACATTCGCATAAACGAGGGATTAAATAGCCTTTTCCAAAGAAGAGAACCCATTCGACTAGTGAGAAACAAAGGAAAGAAGAAGAAGAACAGTCGCAATGGAGAGGAGCAAGATCAACTGCAGCGGATGGGCCGTCATCCCTACCGAGATTCTCTCGATGATACTGGTACTGTCGGGGATGCCGACGGACGAGGTAATGTGCAACGTGGCCCCAGTTTGCCGTTCGTGGTGGAAGGCGCTCAACGGTCCCTTAGACTATTGGTCTAACGTCGACTTGGTACAGTGGTGCCGGAGGACCCAGCAAACCGCTGAGATTAGTTTGACCGTAATGAATCTCGTGGCTCGCAGTGGAGGATATCTAGGGTCCTTCTCCGCGTACAAGCTCGACGAAGCAGCCTTCTCTTTTGCATGTTTAAGGCCAGTGCAATATTTTATTTGGTCTTATTCTAATACTTTATTTTTTCTATTACCCAATTTTACGTATACTTTTGTTAATTTCTATTGATGTTTTCCCATTTTTATAATACAGTAGGAAATTTCTAAGGGTGCTGCGCATTCCGAAGTGCGACGTGAGTGATGAAACTTTCGTGAGACACTTGGAGTTTCTCCCTGTGCTGGAAGAACTCGACATTAGCTACTGCCTCTATATCACGTCGACTGGAATATCTTCCGCCGAAAAGTATTGCAAACGTCTGGTCAAGCTGAGTAGGAACATGCCCCCTCCAGATTTCATGCTCAGGAACATGTTCGTGCTGGACACGAAAAACGAGACGGAGGGAAAGGCCGTGGCTGATTCGATGCCGCGTCTCGAGCACCTACATATGGGAGTCGGCATGTTCAATGGAGACACGCTGCGATCTATCATATGCAACTGCAAGGGTCTTCGCGTGCTCGACATACGTGGGTGCTTCAACGTGATCTTCGACGACGAACTCTGGAAAATTTGTTATTCAATACAAACGTTTAAAAATCCTTTGATAATGTAATCCCAGTACCAGGAGAACCTGTGTACGAGCGGTATAATGATTTAGATATGTTCTATCATTCCTGGGGCGAATGGTGAAAATATTAGCATGCATGCATGCATTTCTTTATATATATTTTTCACTAGTCTACATACAAGATATTTTTTATGAGTTCGATTCTCTATTTTGAGCAAATTTTACTTTTGTCAATACTAATTTTTTACATGATTATTTTTTTATAAATAAAATGGACTGTGATATAATGACGTCTAAGACGGCTCACTTCTGAGATTTCGATATTTCCCAACACAGATTTTATCATTAATACAACATCTCAGTGTAATCATATCCAAGAGATTTTGCCATTTTCCAACACAGATTTTACCTTATTTAAAATGAATTCTGGCGGTGCAAATTCCACTCATATTAGTGGTATATCAGTGCCATTCACCATAATTAATGGTGATCGATACGAAAATATTGGTTTCTTTTTCATAACCCTTTAAAATCTATTTACACAGCCAAACAGCCAAACTAATTCATCTTCACGAGCCTTCAAAACCAATTTATATAGATTCAAAACAAAACTAAACAGCCAAACTATTTAAAATTCATAACCCTACAGAACAGTCCTAAATGTACCATTTTCCGTCTTATATGTACCATTCTCCGTCCTACATGTATCATTCTCCGTCCTACCTCCGTCCTAAATGTACCATTCTCCGTCCTATATGGACCATTCTCCGTTCTACATGTATCATTCTTCGTCCTACATTCACCATTCTCCGTCCTAATGTACCATTCGCCGTCCTAAATGTACAATTCTCCGTCCTAAATGTACCATTTTCCGTGTTAGAGGAACGGAGAATGGCCATTAACAGCCAAACAACCAAACTAATTCATCTTCACGAGCCTTCAAAACCAATTTATATAGATTCAAAACAAAACTAAACAGCCAAACTATTTAAAATTCACAACCCTACAGAACAGTCCTAAATGTACCATTCTCCGTCTTATATGTACCATTCTCCGTCCTACATGTATCATTCTCCATCCTACCTCCGTCCTAAATGTACCATTCTCCGTCCTATATGGACCATTCTCCGTCCTATATTTACCATTCTCCGTCCTAATGTACCATTCGCCGTCCTAAATGTACAATTCTCCGTCCTACCTCCGTCCTAAATGTACCATTCTTCGTATTAGAGGAACGGAGAATGGCCATTAACAGTCCCAAAAAATGTTCTATACAAAGTTAAAAGCATATAATAGCACCCAAAAAATGTTAACAATAGAAAAATTCTACAGAACCCAAACACCAGACTCGAACCTAGGCCTTCCATGTAAAAGCCAAACAGCACAACCAACTAAGCCTGTAATAAGACATCAATAATGCTAAGTCTACTACCAAATGCTTACAACACTCTTCCAACCTTCACCCATTGCTGACATGTGGGCCATGGCCCACATGTCAGCAATGGGTGAAGGTTGTAAGAGTGTTGTAAGCATTTGGTTGTAACTTTAGCATTATATCCCCAACTTCCAATAAGGAAAAAAAATTGAATATCCCCAACTTCCAATAAGGAATAAGAAGAGTCGGTTAGGAACGTGTATATATATACATAGGGGTCCCTATTCATCTGAGTAGGTCGCACATTTAACATGGCTCTAAAAAGATCATCTGGTTGGGAACCATTGCCAGAGCCTTCTTCCAGTCGTCGCCGAGCCTCTTCGCATGGAGCACCCTCTGCGCCGCCTTCGGCCCATGACTGGCTGGCAGCGGCTGAGGACTTCCTGGCCTCCTGCGGGTTGTCACTGGAGGTCATCGCTCGACCTCTTCATCCGGCGCCCAACTTTGACCTGTTGTCGATCACTCCGGAGGAACAGGATTCTCTGGAGAAGAGGGAAGCGTTTCGCCGCCTGTGCCATAAGGCGGGTGTGCACACCCTGCAGGACTTTGCGGAGATCCTCCGCGAGGCCAGTGAGGGCTAGACCCTTTTTTTCGTTTTTTACAGTTTTTTGTCCTCCTCTTGTATATTTCTCCGGAGAATGTTCCGGCGACGAAGCTGGGATTTAATGAAATATAATATTTTGTTAACTCAATTTGATTTCGGCTACAATCAAACTTTTACAACCTTCTTACAACTTACACCCATTTGCTAACTATAGCATTGCTCTTTATAATTAACAAATCTTGTTACGTCAAATCAATATATCAGCGATGATATCCCCATCAATGACTTGTTACGTCATAGAATTGATTATGCTGCCAGCGTCAATCTTGCCGTCAAATCTATCTTAAATATGATTACAAAGTAAAATAGAGGACAACTTTGAGTGTTTCAATTTTACTCTTTTCAAGTACATAGTCTTCTTATTTTCAAAAATTTAATCAAATATTCGAAAAACACCGTAATATTGAGATTAAACTTCACATTCTTAAATATGTTGTCAATTTTTTTTAAATAAATATGTTTCCACCACGTTTTTTCTGCCAAATTTTTCAATAATTTATACGGAACACGTGGATATATACTAGTAATAATAGTAATAAATTTAATTTTGGAAAAGAATTTTTTAAAATTAGGGTCTCAAAATCCTAAAGGTCTATGTAGTGATTTCACATGGATATATACTAGTAATAATAGTAATAAATTTAATTTTGGAAAGTAGTTTTTTAAATTTAATAGTAATAAATTCGACCGTCTTATACTAGTAATAATAGTAATAAATTTAATTTAAGACTTAAAACTATTCTAATTTTTTCCACTTCCCAAGGTCATATAAGACGGTCGAATTTTACCTCTTCTTCTCTCAAACCCTCTTCCTTCTTCCAAACCCTCTCCCAAACCCTCTTCTAATCAAAATGCCGCCGAAGAAACAACGACCGTCGCCGAAGGGGAAGGATCCACAAAGGGATGCGATACAGGCCCGAAGGGCAGAACTTGTAAGGGCGGTAAAAACCAAGATTATGGTCGCTAGGGCAGAGGCCGAAAGGGCAGCGGCGGAAGCAGCGACGGCGGCAGCGACGATGAAAGCGGAGGCGGCAGCCAAGCCACGTGCAAAAAAGGCTAAAAACACTCATTGCTCGACAAAGACCAGAAAATCTATCTTCGATACAGAGTCGTCGGAAGACTCAACTTATGAAGATCGAAGGCGTACTCAAGCGAAGGCTAAGGTGGCAACGGATACAGAGTCATCAGCGTACTCTGTGGATTTTGAATCCTCATCAGAAGAGGAAAATGAAGAGGAAGAGCAATCATCAAATAAGTCCCAGGCTGGAGAGGAGGTAAAAAAAAATTTAAAGACTCTAAAACTAAGAAGATTTACATTAAATATTTCAAGAAAAAGGCTGTTATGCCTGAAAGATCAATTAAGATGGATGATATCGAAGACGAAGCTTTCCTGGATATATTAAAATTCTATCAATTGGAGAAACTGAACAAATCCTGTCTTGAGAAAATCTTCCAAACAATAGTAAGAGAATTTTACTCAAATCTTCCGGCTGAAATTAAAGAAAAAGAAGAGGATCAACAACTGGTGTTTCTGAGAGGGAAACTGATTAGGGTAAATGCTGCTGTCATCAACGAATTTTATGGATTTGATCCAGTTCCTGAGTTTGATATGAAAGATATTGATAATGTTTCTATGACGGATGCAATTCATGAGATTACAGGTGTTTCAATGGGTGCCAAGACCCCTCAAAATGTATACAAAGATCAATTAAAAACTTTGTATAAATTGTTGCATGCCTACGTATCTCAAACACTCAACCCTACTGGACATGAGTTTTCCATCCATCCCGAGAGAGTAAAATTTCTTTATTATATGGGGAAGAAAAAAAGAATGGATATAGGCTCCTACATGTTCAGTAGAATGATGCATCTCGTGGGAAAACCAACTGCAAGGACAGCTCTCCCTTTCGGAGGATTTGTATGCTCGATGGCTAATAAACATTTTGTCCCAAGCTTAGCAGGGGATGTTTATATTAAAAACAAAGGCCCCATGAGAAAACTAACCTTCACTCGAATGTTTGGAAAACGGGCAGCAGCTGCAAACAAACCATCAACATCTGGAAAACTATCAACTTATGGAATCAAAAATACTAAGGACAGGGTTGATGATCTATACAATTTTGTTGCTGCAAACTTTGAGAATGTTTTCAAAGAGATGAAGACTATATTCGACAACCAGAAATTGATTCTGGATAAGATTAACCAGATAGAGGTTGAATTTGCTGACCAAGAATAAGATTTTCCTTCCCTCGTGAAGAAGGTAAATGGGACTAGCCCAAACTCTTATATAAAAATACACACTGTGCACATTGACACTTTAATGCTAGCCATCACTTTGATACTTCCATTTATGTTTCTGGATGTCATTTCTACATATAAAGTGAGTCCATACTGACTATAATTTTTCTTAATCCGTCCCTCAAGGTGTAGGTGAAGGATATTTTGAGAAAGAAGAAGAAGTAGGAAAAAAAATAAACAAGAAGAAGAAGATGGAGACGGCTATGAAGATTCATCTTTTGAGTTTTGAATGTCTCTTATTTTAATTTGGAAGTAATATTTGACTTGTAATATGGTTCTGAATATTTGTTGGTCATGGCGGACAAACTAAATTTTGTGTTTGAAATATTGTAAGACTAAACTTTTCGCTTGTAATAAGTGCATAGTTCGTAATTTGTTTTAAAAATATAATATGGTCTTGAATTTAGAGTAGGTCTGATATTTATTTGGATTATTGTATTGTGAATTATGCAGGTTCTATGTTGAATTACTAACGTGGATTGGACAGATTACTGTAACGTAAATTATGCAGTTTATTGGACTTGGAATGAAGTATACTTAATTTGATTATGATTTTTTGGTTGAAGCGTTTATTTGGTTGGCAGTTGGCCTTCATAGATGATATTGATATTTTGGTGTATTCCTTTGATTTGTAGATGCCCATCACAGATTTCGTGAGTCCTGGGTGCATTGCTAGGGTTACAGGTGGCCTCATTACGGATGCATTCCTGGGATCACTGAAACTTTATTTGATTGTAATGTGTTTTGCTTTCTGTAAAAAATTATTACATCGATGCCATCAGTATGAATTCGATGCCAGTGCCTGTTCATCCCTTGTTATTGCTGAAGCAAAATTGTAATCTTGCATGTTCATCCCTTGTTATTGCGAAAACATAATTGTAATCCTGCCTGTTCATCCTTTGTTATTGCCATCAGTACATCGATGCCATTAGTATGAAGTCGATGCCAGTGTAATGCATAATGTAATGTAAGAAAAATTCTCTTTGATAGTAGGTTAATTATATTCAAACATTCGCAAGAAATTTTGTTCAGCCATACAGTGGAAGCCTGATAAAATGATATTCGGATTATCTTGAAAATGATTTAATATTAAATGAATGTACTATAGTAAATGATATTAAAAATACTGTAAATATTTCATGAAAAAAATATGAGATACTCGAACATTTCCAGTCCTAAATGTACCATACTTTGTTAAACGCACAGAGAGTGTCCGTTCTCCGTTTTCAAAGAACGGAGAATGGCCATTCTCCATGTTAAAGGAACGGAGAATGGCCATTCTCCTTGAGAATAGCCATTCTCCGTGTTAAAAGCAAAGAGAACGGCCATTCTCCGTCCATTCGCCGTGTTAAAAGCAAAGAGAATGGCCATTCTCCGTTCATTCGCCGTGTTAAAAGCAAAGAGAATGGCCATTCTCCGTCCATTCGCCGTGTTAAAAGCAAAGAGAATGGCCATTCTCCGTGTTAAAAGCAAAGAGAATGGCCATTCACCGTCCAAATAAAATATTCTCTTCGAAAATATTATCATTAGAAAAGTAAAAAATATTTTGTCCGATCAATACAGATTTTTTTTAAATATATGAGCAGATCATCCGCCCGACCTCGGAAGCAGGTTTCCTCAGTTCACCACCACCACCGTGACATCTAGCTTTATTAACAAAATATGAAATTATTAGATGAAAAATAAGATTTCTGACAATGGCATGGACAGTAAAATTAGAGCGGCGTCGCTGGTACTTCTTCTTGTTCGAGGAGGTTTCGACGACGTCCGACGCGAAACGGACCGATTCTTCACGGCGCAGCTGGTACTCCTCGTTGTTCTAGGAGGGCTCGACGACGTTCGACGCGATCCGGACCGATTCTTATTTCCTTCTTCATCTCCGTTTCTCTTTCCACCACAACCACCAACACCACCACTACGACGGCCTGTAACCAAAAAAAATTACGAAATATTAAATTAGATGGACTTTTGAGAGAGTAAATATGAGTTAATTTAGGGTGTTCATTGATAAAATTAAAGTGAAGAATGACCTGCTAAAGCAAGTTACCAACAAGTCAAAAGTCTAAATCAGCATTAAATGATGTTTCTACACTATTATTCAATTCGAACCATTGGATCAACATCCAACGGTCCAGATTTCGGATGTATCGATACATCCATTTCCAGCGGATGTATTGTAGAACGACCCATATATATATATATATATATATATATATATATATATATATATATATATATATGCACGTGCAAAAAAATATTAATATAAAATAAATATAAAATTATTATAAGAATTTATCAAATTAAGGATTAGAACTCGAGCAACAAAAAAAAAAATCTCATACCTTAACAACTTGAGTTAGACTATTTAGTTGTAAATATATCATATTAGATAATTAATTACTTAGTTAAAATAATTAGTAGAATATTTAGGTAGTTATTTAGTTATTTACTATTTATTATTTTTATATATTTAAATGGTTCATGATATACATACGGCTTAGACGGTTCAATTTTGAGCCGTTTTGAAGCCTCTTTGTGTAGTAGAATTATATATATATATACTAGTAAATGCATGTGCTTTGCATGTATAATAACGTATAATAAGAATGTTATTCAATTATATGCAATATAATTCTTCTAACTCATGTGGTTAATGTGTGATGTATTTTTCTTGTTTGGTTGAGCTTGATTTTCCATGTTGACAAATTTAAACTTTTTTCAACAATTTTTTACACAATTTAATTTTTTTTAAAATAAAATTGTCACGACCGCACCCGCTATAAGGGCACGTGCACGTGACAACGCCCAGTCCTCACCGTAAAAACGGCGTGGAACGCTGTAGGTTTTTCTACTCTAAACAATTTATATATATATATCAAAACCTGTCAAGAATATGGTCAACTCCGAACGGAGGACAAGCAATGAATATATATGAGTACTCAATCACAACTCTAAGATAACAAAGTAAAGACTGAAAGATAAAGACAACAAGACGATAATAAAATAATAACCTGTCAAGTCCAACACAAGAATATATACAAGTCCAAGTCTCTAATACAATCCATAGTAATAACAGTCTCAAAAGTAGCTGGAGACAAAGTCCAGTATAAAGACCTACTCTAACTAAGCAAGTGGTAAGGTCTCGTCAGGCGGAGCTAAGCCCTGCTGGACCAAAGTCTCCAAGTCTACGCCCACTACGTCATCCGGACCGTAGTAGGTACAATAATCTCCCTCGTCAGCATATGTAATATTTTCAACATATCCTGTCAGGATGGAACGAGTACAATCTACTAACAACAGTTCACAAGATATGACAAAAGCTATAAGACAGTAAATAGAGAGTATATATAAGAAAATCATGCAATGTACATGTGAGTATCATGGCAAGATAAGCTGTAAAACTAGAGCTAGAACAAGGCAAGTAAACTGATCATGGCATGTACAAGAATCAAGAGTCATATATCTAGGTGTGTGAGTACTAGCTACAATATGTGGCCGGCTTGGGTCTGCACAAGGTCTACTGATCAGCCAATCCTATGTGGAGTGTAGGATTGGTAGCATTCAAGGTCTACAAGAATAAACAAGGCGGATAATGACCACACATCTACACTAGTACTCCCCGTCCCCGACTGGTAGAGTGGATCCAAGCAAGACACGTTATGACACGGGATTCTACGAGAAATGTGAAACCCGTAACTTTTAGATAATTAATTTAGTTAGTTAATTATTAAATCAGTATTAGTTGTTAATTTAGGAAAATGTATTTTTTAGAAAATTAATATTCTGGAAATTTTGTCAAAACTCGCAGACTTTTCTAAATTAATATTGTGTTAGATTAAAATTTTTTCAAGAATATAATTTCTGGACTTGTGATTGTCGGGCCCAAACCTGAACTCAAAAATAGTATTAAATTAAAATTAGAGTTAAGAAAGATTTAGTTTCTAATATTATGTAACATTTTATAGCCCAATTTTGAGCCCATTGGTTTTAAGCCCAACCATTAAGATTTGGATGTTAAACCCATTTCAATTTAAAAGCCATTAACCCATTTAGTTAGAATAACCTATTCCTTAATTTTTTAGACAGAGAGAGAGATAACTCTCATTCTCTGTTGAACCGAAGTCTTTCGGTTGTCTGACCCTTCTTCTTCCCGTAACTCCCCGAGCCCCTCCGTTCCTCTTCCGAACGGCCATGGCCGTTGATCTCCTCCCTTCGGTTACTTCCCTACTCCTATTTAAGCCCTTCACCACCATTACCATCTCCATCCCCACTCCCAAATCCTTTTCCAAACCGTGCCCTAACCCCCAAAATTTCTCCGGCGACCTCACCGCCAAGGCGCACGTTCCAGCGCAGCCCGATCTTCCGGAGCGACTTCCCCGAGCACCCCATCCTCCTCCGCCCGCGCGGCCCTCCTCCCGGCCGACCCGAGCCCGACGCACCACCCTTGGCCGCCCGCCACTGGCCGCACCCCCTGTGCGCGCGCCCTCCGCGTCCGCCCTTTCGGCGCCAGCTTCCCGAGCGGCCCCACCGCTGTGATTTCCGCGGCCTGACCGGCCGACCTCCTCAACCGACCTCCCTCTTTTCGAGCTTCCGATCTTCTGTTCCGAGCTTTCCGACTTGCTGTCCGCGGGATTCTGAGTCAGATCTGTGGGTTTCCACTGTCCGCGAGTGCTGGAACGTTTCGAGTCCGAGGCATCACTTCGGATTCCTTCGTGTGTTCGGTAATCTCTGGATAGTCCCGTAGTTCTTTTGGTCTATGATGAAATCTGGTCCGGGAATTTTCTTTGGAAAATTCGGTTTTTGGCTATGTTTCTGGTTTCGGACAATTGTCCTCTGATTTTGGGTTCTGTGATTTTTGCGTGAACTCTTTGGAAAGAGTTCTGTGGAAAAAAATTGGTTTTCCGAATTTACTTCGGATGCTGTGGTTAGCCAATGTTATTGGATTATGATTCTGTTGGTTTTCTTAGTATTTTGTGGGAGTTCCTTAATTCATGTTGGCTCGGGAAATTCCTTAGTATCGGTGAACTTGGGAATTCTGTTGGTTGAGATCATTTTTCAGGAAAATCGGCGCATTTCCCAGTTTTGGGTTATCCCGAAAATAGAGGAAATGCTGCCGAAATTTCTATAAAAAAAATTGATTATATAATTTTAAAAATGATTTTCGGAAATGATAATATTTTTGGGCAACGACCTTGTCGGTATATGGGCCCCAGTGAAATGCAAACGCACCGGTTTGTCCGGACGTTGAGGCAGAGTAGCTGTAAATGAAGATTGGACCAGTTCTGAGACTCATTTTATTTTTATTCTTAATTATTAGTTATTATTAATTTTGTAGGTAATTTTCAAGACTAACGTTTTCTTTCTCTTATTTCAATTCATGGTAATGTAAGGGCATAAGCCTATTTATTTATCTATTTTGTAAATTGTAATAATTAGGAATTAGCTGTGGATTTGCTGAGTTTGTAAACGCGTAGAATTAATTAATATTATTATTAATTAATTAGTTAGAAATTCATGATTTTCTTACTTAAAGAAAAGAAAAAATATATATTTATATGCATAATAATAAAATACTAACTTTTTCCCAATAAAGTTGATAAAAACAAGTTTTTCGAAATAAAACATAAATTGGATTTTCTGAATTGTAACTCACTAGAAAAGCGTGTTTTGATTGTGTTGATTAATACAAGATTAAAATTGACTAGGAAACAAAATCTAGAGATTGTAACTAGATTCTAGAGTTGTGGTTTCTGAGACATAATTTCCGGAATGTAGGATTTCAAAGAAGAGAGGTGACTGTTCAAAATCCTGAAGAACCAAACTCGTCCAACTTAAGAAATTTAAGGCAATTACATTTATGTGGATTTACGATTATTTTAACAATCATTTCATTGCAATTTTAAACCACTGTTCAAACACGGACTCTTTCGGGAGTATTGACTGTACTGTTGGGGACTGGGGGAGTAGAGTAGTGGATATGACCAAATCCAAAATTAGGATAACTGACTGTGTTAGCTTTCCCCTCTTCACACGGGGACAAGCCATACCGTATCGCTAGGATACTACTGTAACCCAATCCGGTCATATTCATTACCTATTCACATCACTGTACTGTATTTCAAATCTGTTTCATCTTTAAAAACTGTTTAAAAGTGCATGATATTAATTGTCATTTTAATTGTTAAAATTTGCATGAATTGTACTTTGCTCCCTCCTGACTGGAGACAACATTTTAGGTATTTTTGATGACCTGGAGATGCTGAGCAATAGCTATTATGACCCTGATTTGTACCCGGCGGTACTTTCACCTGAGGAGGATGTTGTGGCGTCTCCATAGATGTTATTTTCGTTGAGAGTTTAGTTGTTTCTTTGTTGTTCAAATTATGAATCTTGTAACAGAACAAATTTTAATTATCGTTTAAATAAATGTTATGGCAATTTTAATTTCAAATGTTGTTGATCACCTGCATATGGATTACAGCTTACTGCCGTCGTCTCATCAACGGTGCAGGCTGGGCATGATCCGATTCGACCCAAGTATTTGGGGACCGGGTCGTGACAAGAAAGGAGCAAGTCTCCTCGAGAATCGGTGTCCATATACTGCACAAGAACTACAAGGGAGCTTGCACAAGATATACCAAGATAACGAAGAATAACATCTCATGTCGGGATCCATGAATACCAATCCATGTGACCAATGTGTCGAGAACAAGCATATCTACACTAATTACATGAATTATAACCATCATCGTAAATTGGAAAAGTGTCAGAGAATGTACTCGCCTGTAATATGGTATGATATGTCAACTGGAGCAAATGCAGCGTCTCGAGGACCTACAGAGAACAAAACGTATCAATACTATATTTAGGAAGTAAAGTTAAATCAATTTAAACCCTATTAAGTCATTCTAGGTCAAGACGCGTCAAACTAGACTGTACGAGGTCAACCTAAGTCATATTAGGTCTAGCTAGGTCATACTGGGTCAATGTAAGTCAAACGGAATTAATCTAGGTCGATTTGAGTCAACGGTTGACTTACAGTTGACTTTTGGTCAACTGGTCAACTCTGGTCAACCCTAGGTCAATGGTGACTAATAGTTGACTTTTGGTCAACTTTCCAAGTTTTATGGAATTTGGGACTAAAATGGGTAAAGTGTTGACCCATAGTTGACTTTTGGTCTAAAAAGTCAATCGTGGTCAACCGGGGTCAAGACTAGATCTAGGCGACTATTTCTAACTATTACCAACCTCTACAACCCATATCCAAGTCCATCTTGGACTTCGAAACTCATATCTTGGCCGTAGGCCAATTTCCTATTTTACCTTTTCTAAGGTAAATTTCTAGCCTAGGTGGAAACCTAGTTAGCCTACCTACGCTTGGTAATTTGACCCGTGCTCCCTAGGGTAGTAAGGTACTAGCCTATAGATATATTACCTACCAAAATACCTAAGTAAAGTGGACGTCTAGTCCATGATACGGTCCATTGCCGATATCTTGAATATTTCAAGATACGCAATGGTACGGCGCGATACCGGCGCCCTACAACCCCGATTTCCTCTCGGGAGCTTACCCGCAAAATCTAATTCACGTATTTTAGCCCCATGACAAGTTTCATCGCGTTCCGATACTCCGGGCTCAAATTCCCCTTCTAACTCGATTCTTCTAAATCCTATTCCTATACTTCTACTTCTCTTTCCTCTTCAAATTCCTATTCTAACTTTCTTTCCTAATTGTTCTAATCCTTCTTCTTCTTCTAATTCAAGTTCTTCTTTTAATCTTCTTCTTCTTCTAATCCCTTCCCATTCCTATTCCTATTCTTCTTCTAACTTCTTCTCCTCCTATTCCTTCCAACTTCTTCTAATCACTTCTCTTTCACTTCTTCTTATTCTCTCCTTCTAATTCCTTCTAATTCTTCTTCTCTTTACTATCTAATTATCTACTATACATATATATATATATATATATATATATATATATATATATATATATATATATATATATATAATGGGGGGTATATATAGGCTTAAGGGGCTTAAGGGGGGGGGGGGGCAGCATGTGCTAACTGCTGCTGCTGCTAGGCTAGCTGCTGCTGCTGTTGGCATTGCTGCCAACCTGCTGCTGCTGCTGTTGCATCTTATTCTCTTCATCTTCTTCTTCTTCTCCTCCTTCCCATCTCTCTCTCTCTCTCTATATATATATATATGTATATATATATATATATATATATATATATATATATATATATATATATATATATATATATATATATATAAAACACACACACATCTATATGTATACAAACACATTCACACACACACACACATCAATTTATATATATATAAATACATACACACATATATCTATATATATACATATATATATATATATCTATATATACATATAGACACACACACACACACACACACACACACTCTCACACTCAAACACACACACACACACACACACAAACACCACCATCTCTACACACACATGAATACAATTTCTTATATATAAATATATACACATATGTATATATATACCACTATATATATTAAAACCCCAAATAATTCCTTAACCTAGATTCTAGGGAATCCTACAAAATTTGTGGGCAAAGTGTAGAGAATCTCATCCTCTCCAATTATTGTGAAGACATTAAATGGTAAAGAGGAATTTATTAGGGATTAAAAGCATACCTAAAGGTTCTTGGAGAGAGAGAGAGAGAGAGCTTGGAAAGAAAAAGCGATTTTTGAAAGAGAGAGGGAGAGATTTCTTAATGGAGAAGAAAGAGGGGGGGGGGGGGGGGGGGGGGGGTCTCTACTTATGGCCGGCCATGGTGGGAGGGTTATTGGGTTTGGGTAGGATCCAATAACCCTCCACCCATTAGACTTGGTTTAGGTTTGGTTTGTTTCGGTTTGGTTCGGTTTGTTTCTAATTAACCAATTAAGCTCTAAAATGACAAATTAAGCCATGGAAAATTGGGTTTATGGTTTCTAGCCTAATTAGGATGGTATGTGGGCTAAGCCCAGCTAGTATGTGGGTCCCACTAGTGTCCAGGCTACCCGGGTCTCCAATTTGAGTCCGAATTGAATAAAATCCAAACCAAACCAAATAAATCCCAAAAATCACATAAAATAAATAAAAATTCCTAAAAATTATAAAACTTGAAAAATGACGAAAATACTCCTAATTTGAAAACTGGGGGTGACAAATCTACCCTCCTTAAAAAAAATTTCGTCCTCGAAATTGAATGAGAACTAAAACAGCAATCAAGAATAGAACAAGGAAAGAAAAAAGATAAAATTTTACCTAAAGGCACGAAGAGATATGGGAATCGCTCCCGCATGTCGTCCTCCCTCTCCCAGGTGGACTCACCTGGAGAGTGGTGTCTCCATGCAACGCGAACCAAGGGAATGACCTGGTTCCGGAGCACCTTCTCTCTTCGGTCCAAGATCTCGACCGGCTTCTCTCGATAGCTGAGTGTCGGTCCCACTACGATCTCTGAGTGGTCCAAGACGTGACTGGGATCTGCCACGTACCGTCTCAGCTGCGACACGTGGAACACACAGTGCACTCCCTCTAGTACGGGCGGTAACTCCAGTCGGTAAGCCACTGCACCGACCCTGCCCAAGATACGGAATAGTCCTATGTATCGTGGGCTAAGCTTCCCGCCGCCACCAAAACGAATCGTGCCACGCGTCGGAGAAATCCGCAGAAACACAAGATCACCAACCTAGAACAAAAACACAAGACTTAAAGCTTGATCTAAAACAATCACAATCAGACTCAAATACTAGAAAAATCTAAACTATACCTCAAACTCCAACGGCCTCCGGTGGCTATCGGCCCAATGCCGCTGCCTATCCTGCGCCACCCAAAGTCGATCCCTGATAACCCTGACCTTCTCTGCAGCATCCACCACCATCTCAGGGCCAAGCAAAACCCTTTCGCCGACATCATCCCAAGACAGGGGAGTACGGCACCTCCGTCCGTATAGAGCCTCGAAAGGTGACATCTCTATACTGGCTTGGTAGCTGTTGTTGTAAGCAAACTCTACCAAGTGAAGGTGGTCCTCCCAAGATCCCCCGAAGTCCAAGACACAGGTACGTAGCATATCCTCGAGGGTCTGAATTGTCCTCTCCGACTGCCCGTCTGTCTGGGAGTGGTATGCGGTACTGAACTTGAGCGATGTGCCCAAGCTAAGCTGCAAACTCCGCCAGAAGTGGGAAGTGAATCGGCTGTCCCAATCCGAGACTATACTCACTGGAACCCCGTGTAATCGGACTATCTGTCGCACGTACATCTCGGCCAACCTCTCCGTCGACAAACCCACTTTGAAAGACAAAAAGTGGGCCGATTTGGTCAATCGATCAACAATTACCCAAATCGCATCCTTCCCTCCTAGAGAGCGCGGAAGCCCAGATACAAAGTCCATAGTGATATGCTCCCACTTTCACTCAGGAATGGGTAGTGGCTGGAGCAATCCACCGGGTCTCTGCCTTCCGGCCTTCACCTGCTGGCACACCAAGCATCTCGACACGAACTGAGCCACCTCACGTTTCATGCCATACCACCAAACATGCTGTCTCAAGTCTCTATACATCTTGTTGGCTCCTGGATGCATAGAGTACTGAAAACGGTGCGCCTCCTGAAGAACTTCCTTCCGAAGTCCTCCGCTCGGCACGCACAATCTGGTACCATGCCTCAACGACCCATCCCCTGCTATAGAGAACTCATCCAACAGCCCTATCTGGACCTGCTCCCTGATGACCCTCAGAGCCTTATCCTCAAATTGAACTGTCCTGACTCTCTCCATCAGCTTCGACTGCACCTGCAGACCCCACATCTGCGCCTCGAACCCAGGAACTATCACCTCTATGCCCAAGCTCTCCAGATCTGCCAGAAGGTGACGATCCATCGTCAAACACATGGCCACGGGATACCTGCTCAAAGCATCCGCGACCACGTTGGCCTTCCCTGGATGGTACTGTAAGGATATATCAAAATCCTTCATCAGCTCTAACTATCGCCTCTGCCTCATATTCAGCTCCTTCTGGGTAAACACGTACTTCAAGATCTTGTGGTCAGTATAGATCTCCACACGCTCTCCGTACAGATAGTGTTTCCACAGCTTCAAAGCAAAGATGACCGCTGCCAGCTCCAGATCGTGGGTAGGGTAATTCCTCTCATGAGGACGTAACTGCCTAGATGCTTAGGCAATTACCTTCCCGTGCTGCTGAAGCACACAACCCAAACCCCGTCCTGAAGCATCACTGTAGATCGTATAACCACCAGATCCAGATGGCAGCGTTAAGATAGGAGCTGTAGTCAACCTCGCCTTCAGCTCCTCGAAGGCGGCCTGGCACTCATCTGACCAAACAAACTCCTCGTCCTTCCTGGTAAGGCGGGTCATCGGCTGGGCAATCCTGGAAAAGTCCTGCACGAACCTCCGGTAGTAACCTACCAGACCCAAAAAACTCCGAACCTCTGCTACTGAGCTTGGTGTAGACCAGGACTCTACCGCATAATCTTCTTCGGATCCACTGAAATCCCCTCGCCAGAAACAACATGGCCTAGGAACTCCACGCGATCCAAGAAGAACTCGCACTTGGACAGCCTCCCATACAGCTGCTCCCTCCTGAGAGTGTCCAACACAATCCTCAGGTGCTCCTCGTGCTCCTCTGGCGTCTTCGAATAGATGAGGATGTCATCAATGAAGACCACCACGAACTTGTCAAGGTACTGATGAAATACCTTGTTCATCAAGTTCATGAATACCGCCTGGGCGTTGGTCAACCCAAACGGCATGACGGTATACTCATACTGGCCATAGCGAGTCCGAAAGGCAGTCTTCGGAATGTCATCCCGCTTCACCTTCAGCTGATGGTACCCGGTGCGCAAGTCGATCTTCGAGAACACTCTCGCCCCGCTCAACTGGTCGAACAAGTCATCAATCCTTGGCAAAGGATACTTGTTCTTGATGGTAAGGTTGTTGAGCGCCCTGTAATCAATACACAGACGTACCATACCATCCTTCTTGGGGACGAAAAGAACTGGCGCACCCCAAGGTGAAGAGCTAGATCGAATAAAGCCCTTGTCCTCCAGCTCATCGACCTGTTTCTTCAGCTCTGCTAACTCGCTATTGTTGATTCTATAGACATGCTGGGAGATAGGCTCAGCGCCCGACACTAGGTCTATAGAAAACTCAATATAACGATCTGGCGGCATCCCGGGCAGCTTCTCGAAAAAGACATCCAAGAACTCAGCAATGAGTGGATGTGGCAACACCGGCCCCGCCAACAACGCTCCGCAGAATCCATCTCCCTGCTCCACTGCACCCCTGGTGAACTCATACTCCGGCTCTCCCGGCGGCCTAAATAATATCCTGCCCCCTCTGCAATCGATGCTAGCGTGGTGCATGCTCAACCAATCCATACCGAGTACCACATCGTAACTCGGAAGTGGCATTACGAGCAAACACGCACTCAGCTCCCGGCCTCTCAAAGAAACTCTCCGCCCCTTGCAAACATTATTAACTAGGATGATGCCATTCCCAGTCATAATCTTGCAAGTCCTACCCAGATATTCAGCAATGATGTTGTGCCTAAGTACAAAAGAAACTGACACAAAACTGTGCGTAACACCTGAATCAAACAATGCTAAGGCAGGAAAAGAATCAAGAAGAACCGAACCTGTAACTACATCTGCGACTTGCTCGATCTCCTCGGTCGCAAGAGCAAAGGCTCTACCCTGACTACCCCGCTGCTGGTGGTGCTGAACAAACCGCTGCTGCTGGGTCGGAAGTGGACCCCTCTGCTGCACTGTAGGAACTCTCGCCGGTGCCCCCTGAGCTGCTACCGCTCCACGGACTACCCTGCGAGGGTTCGCAGGACAATCCCTCAACTGATGTCCAGACTCCCCGCAGTAGAGGCACATGCCCAGCCTCTTCCGACAGACCTCCCAGATGTGACCGGGCTTCTTGCAGTAGCCACAAGGAACCCCATGCTGTGTCTGCCTCGGCTGAGTGTGCTGCACCTGCTGCTGAACCGGTGCTCTGGCCTGCACCTGCGGCTGGTGATGCTGGAAAGAACGATGCTGAAGCTGAGGGCGCTTAGCAGCCCCTGCGCTGCTACTAGCCCCCGAGAAAAGATCACGCTCCCTCTTGGGCTTCAAGCCCCACTCCCGCTCTACCTTGCGGGCCTCCACGTAGATCTGGGTATAAGTCTCATAGAAGGAGGGAATGAGGATCTTGATATCCCAAGTCAGCCCCTTCCTGAAACGGCTCGCCCTGATCTCTGGGTCTCGAACCATGTACTCTGCGTATCGTCTCAGACGGCCGAACTCCGCTGCGTACTCCTCCACAGATAGACTGCCCTGCTGCAGATCTTGGAACTGTCGTACCAGGTCAATCTTGTCCGTGGGGGAAAAGAACTTCTCCTTGAAGAGGAGCTTGAACTCTGCCCAAGTATGTCCCTCTCCAGCTAGGGCTGGCTCATTTCTGAACCAGGTGCGCGCAATGTCTAGCAACTGCAACCCTACCGCCTCGACCTTCAGGTCGTCTGCCAGGCGGAAGGCCCTCATCTGCCGCTCGATATCCTCGAGCCAATCATCTGCATAGACCACGCCCTCGGTCCCGCTAAAGTCACGGGGCCCGAGCTTCTTGAAGTCCTGGATATCTCCGTACCTCGATCGCGTCCCCGGATGAGGAACCCTCTGCTCCACGGCTGCAAGGGCCAACTGATGGGCATCCTCCATGCCCTGACGCATCGCGTCTGTCTGCCTCTGCTGAGCCTCGGCCTGGGCTCTCTGAGTCTCCAGCACCTGCTGGAGGAAAGTAAGCATCTGCCCCATATCTGTAGGCAGAGGAGGTGGAGGTGGAAGTACGTCTGCAACTGGCGGAGGAATCCGCTGCGCAGGAGGAGGAAGAGCGCCCCCAATAGCTCCCAGAACTACGGGAAGAGCACCCGCAACCCCAGGGACTGTCATCGAGGTAGCTGAAGGAGTACCCCCGAGAGCCCCAACAGAAGTCCCATCTGCAGGGGAAGTGACCGGAGCCTGCCCGCCAGAGGTGGCAGACCTCTCCGTCTCCCCGTGCTCCTCACCAGGAGAGTGAGTCATAACTATCCTGGAGACAAATTGAAAAGAAGATATCAATATGGCCCATGAAGGTAATATCAAAGGAGGACAGCTAGAATGCAGTAAATCAATATCATAGACGGTAAGCAAGATAAGCAAGAAAAGATCCTACTGTGATTGAGCACTCTTAGCCTACTACCTCCTATGTGTAACACAGGCTCGTAGTCAACACTCTAAGACGAGTGCCGCCACAACATCGCACTAATTGCGACTACAGGACCTGCGTGGGCCACCACTAAAACGTGTCACGACCCACACCCGCTATAAGGGCACGTGCACGTGACAACGCCCAGCCCTCACCGTAAAAATGGCATGGAACGCTGTAGGTTTTTCTACTCTAAATAGTTTATATATATATCAAAACCTGTCGAGAATATGGTCAACTCCGAACGGAGGACAAGCAATGAATATATATGAGTACTCAATCACAACTCTAAGATAACAAAGTAAAGACTGAAAGATAAAGACAACAAGACGATAATAAAATAATAACCTGTCAAGTCCAACACAAGAATATATACAAGTCCAAGTCTCTAATACAATCCATAGTAATAACAGTCTCAAAAGTAGCTGGAGACAAAGTCCAGTATAAAGACCTACTCTAACTAAGCAAGTGGTAAGGTCTCGTCAGGCGGAGCTAAGCCCTGCTGGACCAAAGTCTCCAAGTCTATGCCCACTACGTCATCCGAACCGTAGTAGGTACAATAATCTCCCTCGTCAACATCTGTAATATTTTCAACATATTCTGTCAGGATGGAACGAGTACAATCTACTAACAACAGTTCACAAGATATGACAAAAGCTATAAGACAGTAAATAGAGAGTATATACAAAAAAATCATGGAATGTACATGTGAGTATCATGGCAAGATAAGCTGTAAAACTAGAGCTAGAACAAGGCAAGTAAACTGATCATGGCATGTACAAGAATCAAGAGTCATATATCTAGGTGTGTGAGTACTAGCTACAATATGTGGCCGGCTTGGGTCTGCACAAGGTCTACTGATCAGCCAATCCTACGTGGAGTGTAGGATTGGTAGCATTCAAGGTCTACAAGAATAAATAAGGCGGATAATGACCACACATCTACACTAGTACTCCCCGCCCCCGACTGGTAGAGTGGATCCAAGCAAGACACGTTATGACACGGGATTCTACGAGAAGGGAGCAAGTCTCCTCGAGAATTGGTGTCCATATACTGCACAAGAACTACAAGGGAGCTTGCACAAGATATACCAAGATAACGAGGAATAACATCTCATGTCGGGATCCATGAATACCAATCCGTGTGACCAATGTGTCGAGAACAAGCATATCTACACTAATTACATGAATTATAACCATCATCGTAAATTAAAAAAGTGTCAGAGAATGTACTCGCCTGTAATATGGTATGATATGTCAACTGGAGCAAATACAGCGTCTCGAGGACCTACAGAGAACAAGACGTATCAATACTATATTTAGGAAGTAAAGTTAAATCAATTTAAATCATATTAAGTCATTCTAGGTCAAGATGCGTCAAACTAGACTGTACGGGGTCAACCTAAGTCATATTAGGTCTAGCTAGGTCATACTGGGTCAATGCAAGTCAAACGGAATTAATCTAGGTCGATTTGAGTCAACGGTTGACTTACAGTTGACTTTTGGTCAACTGGTCAACTCTGGTCAACTCCGGTCAACCCATAGGTCAATCCTAGGTCAATGGTGACTAATAGTTGACTTTTGGTCAACTTTCCAAGTTTTATGGAATTTGGGACTAAATTGGGTAAAGTGTTGACCCATAGTTGACTTTTGGTCTAAAAAGTCAACCGTGGTCAACCGGGGTCAAGACTAGGTCTATGCGACTATTTCTAACTATTACCAACCTCTACAACCCATATCCAAGTCCATCTTGGACTTCGAAACTCATATCTTGGCCGTAGGCCAATTTCCTATTTTACCTTTTCTAAGGTAAATTTCTAGCCTAGGTGGAAACCTAGTTAGCCTACCTACGCTTGGTATTTTGACCCGTGCTCCCTAGGGTAGTAAGGTACTAGCCTATAGATATATTACCTACCAAAATACCTAAGTAAAGTGGACGTCTAGTCCATGATACGGCCCATTGCCGATATCTTGAATATTTCAAGATACGCAATGGTACGGCGCGATATCGGCGCCCTACAATCCCGATTTCCTCTCGGGAGCTTACCCGCAAAATCTAATTCACGTATTTTAGCCCCACGTCAAGTTTCATCGCGTTCCGATACTCCGGGCTCAAATTTTCCTTCTAACTCGATTCTTCTAAATCCTATTCCTATACTTCTACTTCTCTTTCCTCTTCAAATTCCTATTCTAACTTTTCTTTCCTAATTCTTCTAATCCTTCTTCTTCTAATTCAAGTTCTTCTTTTTAATCTTCTTCTTCTAATCCCTTCCCATTCCTATTCCTATTCTTCTTCTAACTTCTTCTCCTCCTATTCCTTCCAACTTCTTCTAATCTCTTCTCTTTCACTTATTCTTATTCTCTCCTTCTAATTCCTTCTAATTCTTCTTCTCTTTACTATCTAATTATCTACTATACATATGTATATATATATATATATATATATATAATGGGGGGTATATATAGGCTTAAGGGGCTTAAAGGGGCTTAAAGGGGGGGGGGGGGGCAGCATGTGCTAACTGCTGCTGCTGCTAGGCTAGCTGCTGCTGCTGCTCCTGGCAATGCTGCTGCTGCTGTTGGCATTGCTGCCAACTGCTGCTGCTGCTGTTGCATCTTATTCTCTTCATCTTCTTCTTCTTCTCCTCCTTCCCATATCTCTCTCTCTCTCTCTCTCTCTCTCTCTCTCTCTCTCTATATATATATATATATATATATATATATATATATATATATATATATATCTATATATATATAACACACACATCTATATGTATACAAATACATTCACACACACACACACATCAATATATATATATAATACATACACACATATATCTATACATATATCTATATATATATATAATATATATATATATATATATATATATATATATATATATATATATAAACACACACATCTATATGTATACAAATACATTCACACACACACACACATCAATATATATATATAAATACATACACACATATATCTATATATATACATACATATATCTATATATACATATAGACACACACACTCTCACACTCAAACACACACACACACACACACACACAAACACCACCATCTCTACATACACATGAATACAATTTCTTATATATAAATATATACACATATGTATATATATACCACTATATATATTAAAACCCCAAATAATTCCTTAACCTAGATTCTAGGGAATCCTACAAAATTTGTGGGCAAAGTGTAGAGAATCTCATCCTCTCCAATTATTGTGAAGACATTAAATGGTAAAGAGGAATTTATTAGGGATTAAAAGCATACCTAAAGGTTCTTGGAGAGAGAGAGAGAGCTTGGAAAGAAAAAGAGATTTTTGAAAGAGAGAGAGAGATTTCTTAATGGAGAAGAAAGAGAGGGGGGGGGGGGGGGGGGGGGGGGGGGGGGGGGGGGGTCTACTCATGGTCGGCCATGGTGGGAGGGTTATTGGGTTTGGGTAGGATCCAATAACCCTCCACCCATTATACTTGGTTTAGGTTTTGTTTGTTTCGGTTTGGTTCGGTTTGTTTCTAATTAACCAATTAAGCTCTAAAATGACAAATTAAGCCATGAAAAATTGGATTTATGGTTTCTAGCCTAATTAGGATGGTATGTGGGCTAAGTCCAGCTAGTATGTGGGTCCCACTAGTATCCATGCTACCCGGGTCTCCAATTTGAGTCCGAATTGGATAAAATCCAAACCAAACCAAATAAATCCTAAAAATCACATAAAATAAATAAAAATTTCTAAAAATTATAAAACTTAAAAAATGACGAAAATACTCCTAATTTGAAAACTGGGGGTGACAAAAATGGACCGTAATATAATGACGACTTAGACGGCTCAAAAGTGAGCCGTTTTGAAACTTCATTATATACTGGAATATATATATATATATATATATATATATATATATAGAGAGAGAGAGAGAGAGAGAGAGAGAGAGAGAGAGAGAGAGAGAGATCGGATCCATATCCATATTAAAAAACCAATATCCGCATGAGAGAAGGAATCTAATCATAAATTTAATCATATTTTAACAATAATTATGATCGTAGTAAGAAAACATCATCAACTATCATGCTAAGTGTGCAAGATATTACATGTTAGTCCATACAAACATACAAGCTTTGTAAGTATTTGTTAGTAAATATTTAATTTTAATCTTGGTTATTAGCCAGAGTAAAAATAAAATCTTTGGACGAACAATCTCTCTTAACTCCAACTTATCAAGTAAAAAAAATGATTGGACGAAAAAAGTTTTTAGTTGACGATCACCAGGTCAAAGCCATCCCATTTCACATAAACGAATATATTTCCTCAATGAAATAAAGCCAAGACTACCTTGGATGTCATCTAATTGTGGGATCCATCGATCTAGTTTTGGTGGGTGAACAAAAATTGACTTCACTTTTAAAAGCTATTGATAAGGGTACAACTAGGTCACTTTCAAAGGCTATTGATAAAAGTACAACGCAAAATATTAGATGACATCATAATTTTGACACTTCTACTAGAGGATAGTCAAAATTTTGACATACTAATATTTAGAAGTGTCAAAATATTGACGTTTTGATTTTTTTAAGGCAACTAAAATTTTGACGGACTGGAGTCCTAAAATATCAAAATTGTAATCTTCTCTAACACATTTTGTGGTGTCTTTATTAATTATTTTTTTAAAACACGCAACTTCTAGAGCGATGGATTCCATAAAACATAAAGAGGTCGACATATTAATCTTACCAAAGGTATTTGTACCTGTTTGGTCACGGAAGTAGAGCGAAGTGAAAAATTCGAAGTAGAGAGGTTGAGTGCGAATTGCATCTGCGTGTCATGCGTAAGAAAATTTTACGAGTTCATTCATTTTGATGGTTGTTGGAAGTTGTAGTTGATTGAGAAGTGACATGATTTTTTTTATATTTTGTATGGATTAAAAAGTTATTATTATTATTATTATTATCAGTTAATTTTATTTCTACTACTATAATAATAATAATAATAATAATAATAATAATAATAATAATCTATTCTACTATATAATAGGAAAACTTAGATGGTGAAACTTTTGAATTCCAAAAATACCCTTACATACTTATACTAATTAAAAATAGTTTATTAATTTTAATAAGGACAACTTAGTAATTAGGAAGACTACCCTTTGGTCTTCCTAGACTAATTAAGAAATGTTAAAATACGTGCAAGGCACGTGCACATATGCTAGTAATAATAATAATAATAATAATAATAATAATAATAATAATAATAATATTATTATTATTATTATTATTATTATTATTATTATTATTATTATTATATTTTCGGAGTTTCAGTTTTTTTGGGAACCCAATGAAGAGTTCCGGATACTTCGGCCAATTTTTTTCGAAAGTTAAAAATATGAACAGTGCACTTTTGGAACTACTATTTATAGAAGTTCCTTTTCTTTTTTTTTGAAATGACTAACCAAATAATGGAAGTTAATTTTTTTTTTTTTCAAAACTAGTAATGAACAATACAAAATAGGAGTTTCAGATGACGGACTTATGCGAACCAAACACACCAGGAGTAATTATTCAGCGAGTCGGACACACCATAAGCTCTGATTTTTTTTTCCACTCGATGGTTTGTATATTGAAGATGGAAATAGGGGTGAGCATCGGTTCGGTTCGGTTCAAACCGAACCGTATATATGAAAACCGAAATAACCGTAAACCGTATTTCTCAAAACCGAAAACCGAACCGTTTTTGTAAAAATCGAACAAAACCGAACCGAATTAATTCGGTTCGATTTTTGGTCGGTTCGGTTTCATGAGCCAATGTGTCGGACCTTATTTTAAAAATATGACATTATTGTATTTATGAATTATTATATTACATAGTATGAAAAATATTACTATATATAGATTGAGGGTAAAAAGAGAGAGCGCTCAAAGAAGTACCGACAGAGAATAGGAGAAGAGATTGCTCTCTTAGGAGTTACAAAATATTAGTATATGTAGATTGAAGGTAGTTTGATAAATTACTAAATCTAAATCGATTTTCGGTTCGGTTCGGTTACCCGGATCAAGAACCGTAAATCGAACCGTTATTTTAAAATTTCAAATTTTAAAACCGAACCGAAAATCAAACCGAAAACCGAAAAATCGAACCATTTGTCATATTTCGGTTCGATTCGGTTCGATTCGATTTTCGGTTTTCAACCCTTATATGCTGACCCCTAGATGGAAATGAGAAACAGACTGCCACTGCCCGTGTGCTCATCCATCAGGTGAAAGGAGAAACAAGACTCGGGTGAATCCGACTCTTTGAATAATTTCTCCCGAGGCAGATAATGTGCACCCACAAGTCCAAGCAACCTCGAAAATGATCCTGGCCTTATCCTCGCATCCCTTCTTCTTCTCGATCCCAACCCGGAGAACAACCCCAATCAAGAATCTCCATCTCCGGGGAACCCAGTCCCGCCGAGAAAAACCCACCATTTCATTCAGGTCAGTGGACCCAAAAAATCTATCACAATTTATTCCCAGCTAATTTGCACTTAAATAGTAATAATTCCTTTCAACTTTCAGGCATTTCCATTTTTGCTACCTGTACTATTTTATTTCAATTATTTTTAACTCCCACCATAATTGTAAGGAATAATTCGCTTTTCCGTGGGATCGAATCTATCCAACTAGGATACGTTATGTCTCTATCTGCTGACTACTAGAGCCATGGGATACTTTGTTGTTGATAATTTGCAACTAAATATTGCTGAACTTCAACATTTTTGCAGCTGAAAACCCTGAACTTTTTTTTTTTAATTAACTACTATATACCCTGAATTCCTATTATTAACTTGATAATTCCTGTAAGTTTTACCCTCAGTTTGCAGTCAAATTAACAAAAAAAAAAAATTAAGATCATTTTACCCCGAAATAGATATTATTCTCTTTTTTATATAAGAAAGGAAAAAAAATGGAAAGAAGAAAACAAGCACAAAAAAGGAAAACGAGTGGGTAGGTAGGTTAGTGTTTTTTTTTTTAAACCTTCATTTTTTGTTTGTTTTATTTTATGTATTTTGTTTGTTTTAATTTGTTATAGGCGCAAGTTGCTCTTTTTTACTGCAAAAACTAAAGGGAGGTAGCAAGTTGGTAACAACCTGATAGTTTAGGGTACATAGCATAATTTGCAGTATCGGCCGATATCGATACGATTTGACATATTCCGAATCGATGCCAACATTGGGGATCTCTTTCACAGTCAATTCGGCAGAAAATTGAACAAAAAATATCAATCAACAAGGGTGTAAAAGCATAGTAATATCATAAAAGCAAATGAATGAAGAAAACTTATTTATCGCAGGTAAACCAACCAACAAGGGTGATTAAATTTCAAAACTACTAAGAAACAACATAGAAAATACAAAAAATTATACCTAAATGTACAAAATATTTTTTTTTTTCCAAATTTTTTAAAAAAATATTAATAATTATTTGTTTTATGATACAAAAAATCCCATACTTCGATCCGAAATCGTCGATACTGTCGACACCGTCGATCTCAATACTCATAGAAATGGTCCAATACCGTTTCCGTACCGATACTGAGAACCTTGATATATAGTTGCTAATAAGAATAGTTCATGATATTTAGTTGCTAATAAAAATGGCCCCTGGTATTTAGATACAAAAATGTGACAATTCATGGTATTTGGTTGCAACTTACCTTTTTGTTTTTTTTGGAAGTTGTAGGCTTGTATATGCAAATTCCGTCAGATGAAAATTTGATACTTGTAGGTTGTTGTTTGATGGTTGCTTCAATCTACTTGTCTCTGGAGTCGTTGTATCCTCTAGTTTCTTATCTACCAATGGTTCCATCGCTAATGCTCTTGGCGACCCGAACATCCCGCTGAAGTATCCGTGTGAAGATGTTGCCGGCTACTACTCGGGAATTGATGGGTTGGAAGGTGCCAAGTTGATGAGGGAGCTGGGTTCCTTAGTCTCCAATCACCGGCCATTGTCTTATAAAGAGGTCTGAGTTTTACTAGTATGATTTTGATTAAGAGGTATATTGTTTTAGCTCATCCGATATTGTTTGATCATTTTCTCACCAACCAAATATACAGAAATTTATGTTGACAATTCACAAAGGAGAAAGGCTTGTTGTTGAATGGTTCATGGCTCGTTTTTTTTTTTACATGGGTATAACTTTTGAGAGGTGTCACTACAGCAATATTCTAGAGTTGTGACCGGTATATACTTATGTTATTCCATTACGCCCCTGCAAGTCTACTATTTTGTTGGTGGAGAGCTAGCACAGAAAAATAAAATTTTCTTTAAACTCCGCTTTAAAAAAATAGATTCTATGTTGCACGGGCACATATAAGGACTGGGGGACACGGACACGTCACTTAATTTGGTGTGTCCTAGTGCATTTTGGAGTATCCATGGCGTGTCCAGTACTTGTCTGATACAGGCTCGACATGACACGGCCTAAATTTTTGGAGTGTCTGCGCCTCTTAGTGTGCATTGCTGTGATATGAAGCGTCCAACATTGCAACAAAACTATAGAGTAGCAATGAAGGTTGAGGGCTACGTATTTATATTTTATATCATTCCAATAACACCTGCACGTTCTTGACTAATGAAGGAAAATGTCCAAAATAGTCCCATGTCCATTTTTTTGACTTTGACCATATAATTTGATTGGATTTCCAAATATGGATTTCTAATATATGGTAAGCCTACATAATATTGGATTTCCATATATGGACACATGTTATGCTATATAAAGGGGTCTAAAGGTTCTCCACAAGAGTATCCCATTGTCCTCAATGGAAGTTGTTGAATAAGTTCAACACAAGGACATCTTATTGTGCTCAATGAAAGTTGTTGAATAAGTTCTTGAGAGCAAGGAGATAAGTGTTGAGGGAGCTATTGTAACTCTTTTTCTTCTTCATAGTGGAACTAAATCATCCTCGTCTGTTAAAGTAGGCATCTTGGTCGAACCACTTAAATTCTTGTCTTTGCAGTTGTGAATTTTCTCTGAGGTGTTCTATAATTACTTGGGTTTATTTTCGCTGTGCCCCAACAACTAATTATGCTATTTCTTATTTTATATGTAGCCAAACTACTATTAGCAATTTCACTTTTTTATTTCATTTTTCTAGATATAAGTGTTTCAATCTAATAGGACTCAGACAGCCGACCACAAATATCTGGGATAAAGGTTTTGTATAAACTTTTCAATGGAAATGTTTCCTTTGGCTATAAATAAGTGTGTTATTTTTTTTCCTTGATGAAACTTCAACCAAATTGGATGATATTTTTTTTTTTTATGAATATTCCAGATATCATACTTGTCACAACTGGTTGCTTGCATGTAGGTTTGGAATGCCCTCATGATTCTTGATGCCGCTGATGTTGATAACCCTAAGGCGTCGTCCGATATGTTAGTACCCTCTCTTCACTGTCTGGAATTTCATCATAGATCTTTCAACTGGATTGTGCTGCTTCTTTTCATGTTACATATTTGGGCTTCTGATAAGCTCCCTGTATGCAGAATTGAAATCTATTCTTTAAGAGCTGTGCCAAAAAAATTGGCGGGCAAACCAGAAGGATGGAACAGTGAGTGATCATGGTGTTGATATTTATAGATAAGTTTTAATTGTACTTGATCAAAGAACTGACAAGTGTGCTAGATATTCTAAGTATCCGATATCAGTTCATATCGGATCAGAATGATATGTCAGCGGTGTATATGTAAATATTGAACATTAGCTGAGGCACTCTTAATATATCTTCCATGTATTAACATTGGCAAAATAGTTTTAAGTACACTATCTTATATTTATCCTATCAAACGAAACAATTTTCGAAATCTGTATCAGCGAGCTACTTTTCTACAAAGGCAACAACATTGTACGTAAAGATTAAACCATTGTTAGTCTGAAGAATAATAAGGTCAAACATGATTATATATAATGGTTAAACAATGAAGCCTTTCGAAAAGTTAATGTTGGATGACGAATCGAAAGAGATTATTCCGTCAGTAGATGACTTGGTCATTAGGAGACGACAATGCAGGAGGATACTATATTGGAGAGGAGGATCATCCTGACCAGGTGTGATATGAAAGAGTCCATCAAAGTTGGTAGGAATGGTCAATGTTCTAGAACCAACATGAGCTAGTTCCTTCCAGAAATGGATGGCCATGATACGGAAGGATCTCTTTGGTTGAGATCATTTTGGTTGGAACCAGATTTGGTTTCTACAACCAAACTGCGGTAGATAAAACTATTTTTATATAGTTCTTCCAGCAGATCCTGGCAGATCGAGTTGAGATTAGGTGGTTTCAACAAATGCAATTTTCAGCCAGATCGTGGGAGATTTGTTTTTTGTTGTTGTTGCTGTCTCGTACAACCTTTTTGATGCTATAAATAGAACTCTTGAGGCCATTGTATTATCCAAAAATTGATAGAAAACTTGCCTCCTAGAATGAGGAGATATTTCCACCAAATTCTGCGTATATTCTTCTTCTCTATACGTATCGAAGGGTGTCGTACAAAATCTCCATGAAGAATTATCCCATTTATTTCCCAATCTATCTCATTTTTTTTCAATCAAGCTTCCTACTTCATGGAAACTACATATGAAATTAGTTATTCTGCATCATGCTACCATTTGCAAAAAATCGGCATATGCAAAGTAAACAGAAGAGTCACATATAGCATTTCCTTGTCCTTCCATTACTTTCAAGGCCATGTTTGGTTCACGGAATCATGACATTAGGAAAGGAAAGTAATTCCTTTCCTATGTTTGGATGCCAAAGAAAATGTCTGGGAAAGGAAACTGATTCCCAAGGGAAAGAAAAATTGGGAGGAAAGTGGTTCCCCGCACCCACCTAGGGATTCACTTTCCTCCCAATTTTCTTGGCCTTTCCAAACACCAGTGTTCTAAAAATCGGACTAGGCGCCCGCCTAGGCGCCGCTTAGGCTCCGCCTAGGCGCTAGGCGCCCGCCCACCGCACCGAAAACCCCCTAGGCGGTGGGCTAGGCGGGCCCTAGGCGGGCCCTAGGCGCCCCTAGGCGGGCCTAGGCGGGCCCTAGGCGGGCCTGGGCGCCCCTAGGCGGCTTGTTTTTTGAATTTTTTGATTTTGTTTATTCTTAGTTGTATTTTGGATATTTGTTTGGGTTTTAAGATAGTATTTGGATTTTAGAACATTGAAATTTCAAATTTCAAATTTCAAATTTCAAAATTTCAAAAATTTCAAAAAAAAAAAAAAAAAAAAAAAAAAAAAAAATTTCTAGGCGGCCGCCTAGGCGGGCTAGGCGCTAGGCGGACCTCCGCCGCACCGAGTCCGCCTAGCGCTTTTTAGAACGTTGCCAAACACCAGAAAGAAAAATGTTTTCTTTCATTTCTTTGTTACTATATTGTACAACCTTTTTGAGGCTATAAATAGAACTCTTGAGGGCTATTGTATCATCCAAATATTGATAGAAAACTTGCCTCCTAGAATGGGAGATATTTCCACCAATTTCTGTTTATATTCTTCTTCTCTATACGTATCGATGGGTGTCGTAGAAAATCTCCATGAAGAATTATCCCATTTATTTCCCAATCTATATTCATTTTTTTTTTTCAATCAAGCTTCCTACTTTCAGCAAAATCACATTGGGACTATCATTTTCCAAACTTGTAATCTCTCATGGAAACTACGTATGAAATTTCTTTTGCTGCATCATGCTACCATTCGCAAAAATTGGCATATGCAATGTAAACAGAAGAGTCACATATAGCATTTCCTTGTCCTTGCATTGTTTTTTGGAGTCTTGGGATTGCAGCTTCTACCTGACTATCCTGTATTTGGAAAGTTGGAAAGTGATTGTGATCATGCAAAACTCTCCTACCTGTTGTGCATATTCTCCTTATTAAGCATCTTTTAGAAATACTTACTTTTGTGGATGTGGGCAGTGGCTAGAATAGTTAAATGGTGAATAACTTAGAAACTTAACTTCGTACCATTAGATGTTAATTATGATTAGCACATATTCTAGGTCTATTATATGTAAGAAAATTTGTAAAAATGTTAGATAGAAAAATAATTCAATTATTACTATCACTCTCCATTTTTTTCCCAGGAGAGCATTTATGGCCTCGATCATATGGCCTGATGGATGGTCCAACCTTGAGTGATCTACATAATCTTCGCCCTGCAGATGTGAATGGTAAGATGCTTCGGATACAACTTAAATTAGAACAATAAGGAGACTAATGTCTAGATATCTTTGTTTTCTCTAAGAATGTTCAGTATTTTTCATAAATTAGAGCAATTTTGGGGCCTTCCTAGCACGGTATCTGCCACCTCATCAAGGTATGGTGACTATCTATATGGAGCTTAATCTAAAGCTTAATAATATTTCTTTCCATTTCCTTTAAGCTTATCCAAATCTAAAAGTAAAAATTTAAAACTTAAACTGGACAACCATTACTTTTCCATAGAGCTTAATCTATAGCTCAACAAGATTTCCTTGAATGGCTTTAAGCTTATCCACATCTAAATTTAAAATTAATTGATATTCTTCTCCACTAAAATTAAGATATATTGTAATCACTAAATTTTGCATTAGCATCATGATTGAATCATCTAGGGCTTATGTTGTCAACAACATGCATGTATTAAGTGAATTTTGTGTTTGCGTTTGTGTCCAATGTAGACTTGTATCTAAGTTATTTTATGTAACTAAGCAAGGATATATTGCAAGCATTAGTATATACTCAACCATAATATTTTTTAGAAAGTCGTATTCCGTAACCGTGCGAACAGGTTTTTTGCTAGTAGATATGCTGTAACTTGAATATGCATGCTATCACATACATGCCATATGTTTTCCATTTTGCTTCGTTCTACAAAAATACTGAGAACTGCAGAACTTTTAATTTTCAGTGAACTCGTCAAGGGGAAACAAGTACTATGGTGAATGTACTAAAATATCATCTCATTGTTTGAGCCCAGCAAATCGCGAAGCTGCTCCTGATACTGAAACAGATAAACAAAGATGGGCTCCTCCCCTGCAGGTTCATATTATCTTCTATAATATTTCATCTGTCTATCAGTTTATGGGATTTGAGCATTTGTTACAGGGTTACGACTACCCATCCGGGGACTGTCCTGGATTCTGTGAACCCAAATGTGGTGGATTTTTTATTCGGATCACCAGAAATGGCATAAAGGATGAAGTTTGAAAATTTCAAAAAAATGATATCAATCAAATGGAATAGAAAATAAACTAATTTAATTGGATTCTGCAATCATCATAACACTAACCACCTCTTGACTATTCGTTACCTCTTTTCATAAATAAAAGGTTATGAAGAGATTGCAAATACAATCTCACTTCGACTCCCCTGCCCCATGAGTTGACCCTTTACACTTCTCAAGAGAAAGAGAAATATATAATGATGGAGACTGTAAAAGAACACCCAACCCTTACAAGATATGCTAACCTAGTAATGGTTGTTCACTGTGTCGACGGTGACTATCTCGACCTAACAGCGTAGACGCCTCTCCCAGAAGCCTTCTCCCTATCTTGAAGTAGAAGATTTGCTACTCTTAGAAAGATGGAATTTTCTTGAACCTTAGAAGAGTATACTCCAAGAAGTCTCTCGTTTGTTTTTTTCGTATATCGAACAAAGAAATCATAATCCCAATTAGGAGATTCTGACTAGACTTAGTTCCTAAGTCAGCCCTATAACATATATCAACCGTTCAGATTAAGCACCCATAACTCACGTGGGTCCTACCTGAAATAAAATAATCCAATAACGAATTTGGCGAACTCACTGGCTGGATATCTGACCGGATATTCAGGTATGGGTATAGTTTTTTTTTCCAGAACTATGAAAAGTGGTATTCTGTTGGATTATCTAGACTATTCGGTCGTCGGAGGATAATGATTGATGGTTGCTTTATTTTGTTTTACGTGGGACCCACATGAGATATGGGTGCTCGATCTGAACGATCAGATGTGTTTTGTGGTTGGCATGGGGACTAAGACAAGTCAGGATCTCCTAATTGGATTAGGGTCTCTTTGCTCCCTGTAGGGAGGAACCAAAAGAGAATTGCCAAATAGCTTTTCTAGTGTTCAAGGAGATTCTACCATTTCTAAGAGCAACAACTAGGTCTTCCATGTCAATATAGGGAGAGGGCTTCTAAAGTGGGAGAGTTATCTATTCTGTCAGGTCGAGATCATCACTGTCGACACGGTAGACATCCATTACTAGGTTAACGTATATTGTAAGGATTGGGTGTTCTTTTACAATCTTCATTATTGCATCTTTCTCTTGAGAACTATAAGGGGTCTACTCTTGGGAGAACAGAGTCGACATGATATTGTATTTGTAATCTTTTCATAAATAAAAGATTGGAACTTATCTTGGAACCCATGGCCACTACATATTGTGTGTTTGATCTTGTCTTGGCACCGTAAGCAGGTCTATGGCTCGTATTTTTGTAGGATTGATGGTTGACGCTTCTCCGTTGTGCATCTCAAATCCCAACAAAAGTAGTATCAAAGCTCTCTGTTCAAAAGGTCAGAAGGTATGACCATGACTACAAAGAGGATAACTTGCAGGTGAGTGCCCTCAAAGGGAAAAATTGTGTGATTTGGAAGACAAAGATGAAGGATCTACTCTGATGCATGGAATTGTATGATCTGTTGTAGGGCAACAACGCCTAGCTAGTAGACAAGTCTTCTAATGACTATAAAAGGGCATATCAGAAGACTATTGGATTCATCCGTCAATGGTTGGACGATTCAGTGTTTCACCATGTTTCTATGAAAAATCGTCAAGGCATTATGGGAGAAGATGCAATCTTTGTACGAGCGAAAGATGGTTGGAAACATGACATTTTTTATTTGCAAACTCGTCAAATTATGCGGAGGGCGACCCGGTGGCATAACATCTGAACGTGGTTGAGGAGATCATCAATCAACTGTCTGCAATGAAGGTAGTAATTGAAGACGAGCTTCAAGCCTTACTCTGTCGGACAATTGGAAAACTTCGGTGAGTATCTCCGCTCCTGGAAGAGTTGTTACTATGGAGTTTGTCAAAAGATAGTCCATTCAATAAGCAGATCTAGCATACGCAACATGAATCGTCATAGGAGTCCTCCATGATTGCTTCCGACAAGAAGAGGATGCTCAAGTTATAGGTGAGAACAAGAGGGACTTCTTAGAATCTTGCGATCGTGGATTGTAAGGACGACTGCAATTACAATTGGAATTGCAAGAAGCTCAAAGATGAGAAGACTAAAGGCTATATGGACGGTCATGAGGATCTCTCAGCTATGAAAGATCTCATCATTGTAGTGACCGAAGCACTGCTCTTGTGGCACGTGTCATGACCACGACTAGATCTTGGACATGGTGGCGTCTTACCACACCACTCTACGAAGGGAGGTCTTCTTGATTTACCAGAGCAGTAATTTCGTTGTGTAAAGCTGGACGATAAGTGGACAACGGCTGTTGTGGATATCAGTGACGTGTACTTGACGAGAAATCTTACGAAGAAGCTTGCCCTTAAGGGTTTAAGGTACATGCCAAGTTTGTGTCTAACCTGATGTCGGTCAGGAGGCTGGACGATACTGGTTGTCACAATATATTTGGGAATATAAACTAGATGCTTGCGACCGGTTCCTAATTGCAACCTCAAGGAATTATGTTTTTGTGACATCTACGGGCTCAAGCAACAGAGTTATACGAGTTAGTTGCAGGCAGATGATGTCTTGAGATGTGTTCAACAAAGGGTTGTTAATCGACTAGGGGTTGCCGGGAAAGGTCTTCAAGAAAATTTATATAAAAGGAAGGATTCGATTCTTCGGAGTAAAGCTATGAATGGGGTGTGTTGTATTTTGAGAATCCAACAGTCGATCCTGACAGTTGGTCGGTCTCCAAGTGGAGGTGGTTTTACGAATCAAAAAAATGGTGGGAAGAGTGGCGTCGAAGCCTATTGGAGAGACATTGACTTCAATAGTTTGAAACTGGAAAGGAGATGAAGTGGTGCAACCAACTCAAGATACGACGAATACATATCTATTTACACAGTTCGGGGAAAAGTTATGGGCCTTCGATGGCATGCATTGTGCATGGACTTACTTTGGTCGAGGATGTTGATATATGAGGGAGATTTCATATTGAGCATGATGGTAGACAGGTTCAAGAGCTTAAACCTCTAGGGAACCACATAGTTCGCTTGGCTGTCACATCCATGAGTGAGAAAACTATTCACAATCGGAGCACCTTACTGTGGAAGGAAAAAGTTTCGAGCATACAACCAAGACTTGAGGCTGGTAGTCAGGGACTTTGGTTTTGGTTGAGTTATTGATCACGGAAACATCTTATTGATTCGGAAGATGCTACACATGAGAGTTAGCATCAATATATGGTAGTCAAGTATCCGAAGACGACATGTGATGTGGATCAGTCTGGGGGATGCGGGGTTGATGACAACAAGGTGCAAGAACGTTGTTGCATGACGACAAATATGGAGTCCTTTTGAGGAGCCATGGGGCCAACACCCTCTTATCATACTGGAGGAGGGGTTTGTTGAGATCCAACCTAATTTCAAGACATGAGTGCAGTCTGGAAGTCATGGGCGGGTGGTCGTTGGAGGGCCGCCAAATATTCATCGGAATTCGCCGATCTCGCTAGTCGAATATCGGATATCCGAGGGCATGTTTTTTTTTTTCAAAACTATTAAATAGTTACTCAGGGATTAGCCGTTGTTTTATTTTATTTCAGATAGGATACACGTGAGATATGGGTGCTCGATCAGAATGGTTTATATATGTTTTAGGACCGACTTGGGGGCTACGATAGGTTAGGATTTCTTGATTGGATTAGGAATTCGTTGTTGTCTATAAGAAGGAAGCAAAGGGAAATTGCCAAATAGCTCTAGGGTTCAAGGAGATTCCATCGCTTCTAAGAGAAACACCAGTTAAATCTTCCACTTCAAGATAGAGAGAGGACTTCTGAGGATGGGAGTTGTTTACTCTGTCGGGTCGAGATTGTCACCATCAACATGATAGAATCTATTACTAAGTTAGCATATGTTGTAACGGATGGATGTTCTTTGACGATCTCTATTATTGCATCTTTCTCTTGAGAATTGTAAGGGGTCAACTCTTCAGAAAAGGGAGTCGACGTGATATTGTATTTGCAATCTTTTCATAAATAAGATGTTGGAACATGTCCTAGTGCCATAGCCACCATATATTTGTGTGTTTGAACTTGTCTTAGTGTAGAGAATAATTGTTATATTTTATTGATGGGCTACTCCACTACTTATAGGGAGTCTAGCTCCTCTTCATATTACATTTTCCAATATGGGACTAAATCCCTTATTAGTTCTCAACACTCCCCCTCAAGATGGACGATAGATATTAATCATTTCCATTTTGTTACATAGCTTCGACAGACTTAATGAACTACGACCCTTAGTCAGACAGTCTGCCACTTGTTCTTCTGAGCGAACATAATCAATCTTCAGTATCCCTTGTTCCAGCTTTTCTTTGATGAAGAATCGATCGATCTCGATGTGCTTCGTTTTGTCGTGCTGAACTGGATTGTTAGCTATACTTATTGCAGCTTGACTATCGCTCAGAAGACGTAACGGTGCTCCCTTGTCCAGCTTCAACTCTGTCAGCAACGCTTTCACCTACAGCAACTCCGACACTCCTAAAGCCATTGCTCTGTATTCTGCTTCAGCTGTAGACCGTGCTACCACTGACTGTTTCTTGCTTCTCCATGAGACCAAGTTTCCTCCTACAAAGACACAATATCCCGTGGTAGACCTTCTATCGTCTATGCATCTCGTCCAGTCTGCATCGCAGTATCCCTCAACTTCTATACATCCATTCTTCTTGAACCATAGCCCTTTTCCCGGCGTCCCTTTCAGATATCTCAAGATCTGAAACACTGCATCCATATGACCCGTTCTTGGATCATGCATGTAGCGACTTACTACACTCACCGCAAATGAGATATCAGGACGAGTGTGCCCCAGATAAATCAATCTCCCTACAAGTCGTTGATATCTTTCACGATCAACTGGCTCTCCTGCTTCTGCTCCCAACTTGCACTTCTGATCAATTGGAGTGACTGTTGCTTTGCATCCCAGCATCCCTGTCTCCTTCAGCAGATCTAGTGCGTATTTTCTCCGTGAGAGAACAATTCCTTGTTCGCCTTCACACACCTCGATACCTAAAAAGTACCTCATCGCTCCTAAATCTTTCACCTCAAACTCCTTCGCGAGTTTTGACTTCAGCTTAGCGATCTCGACTTCATCATTACCTGTGATTACTATATCATCCACGTATACAGCAAGTATAGTGATGTGGCCTCTTGCATGCTGAAGAAAGACCGTATGATCTGCATTTGCTTGATGGTATCCCATGCCTGTAACAGCCTTTCTGAATCTGTCAAACCAGGCTCGAGGAGATTGCTTGAGTCCATATAGTGACTTCTTTAGTTTGCACACTTTTTCATGCGACGTCCCTCCGTCTGATTCTGTAGCGTAGCACCCTGGCGGGAGTTCCATGTACACTTCTTCTTGTAGGTCCCCATGGAGAAAGACATTCTTCACATCTAACTGGTATAGCTTCCACCCATAGTTTGCTGCAATGGAGACTAGAGTTCTTACGGTGCTCATTTTCGCTACTGGAACAAACGTCTCATCATAGTCGATGCCATTTGATTGTGTGTATCCTTTTGCAACCAACCTTTTCTTGTATCGTTCCACTTTTCCTTCTGACGTCTCCTTTACTGTGTACACCCATTTGCATCCCACAGTTTTCTTTCCTTTGGGTAATGGAACCAGCTCCCACGTCTTATTTCTCCAGTACTCCAAGTTCTTCCATCATAGCAGCTTTCCACCTTGGATCTTTCTTTGCTTCTTGCCAACATTTTGGCAACGAAGTAGAGTCTAATGATGCAATGAAGGCTCGATAATTCGAAGAAATGTTAGAATAAGACAGGTAGTTGGCAATATCATGTTCATAATCATCAAAACGACTAGGAGCCTTACTCGCATTGATGCGAGAAGATCTCCTTAAGGGAGCAATAGGTGGTGGAGAGATCATACCATCAGAGTCAGAGAGATCCGCATCAGAATCAGATTGATTCAATGCGGGAGCAACATCTTCAAGAGTTGGAGCAGGAGTAGACGAGGGACTTGGTACAGTAGGCACAGGGCACGGTACAGGCACAGTACTGGACTTCTGCTGTCTCTTTCTGTAAACTTGGAGCTCCTTTTCCATTGTCTGCTGCTCCCCCTGTTTAACATATGTATCTTCTTCATCTTCTGTATCGGAGTCACTGCTTTCTCCCCCTTTCATCCAGTTTTTCACTATCGGACATGGGACCGATCCGACTACCACAGATGGGCTTAATTTCTCCCCCTCACATCTAACACCCTCTGTGTTAGGTGTGTCACCAAACGCGGAACCGTCATCCGAACAGTAATATGGTTCCAGTTCTCTGAATATAACGTCCATGCTTACAAACATCCTCCGTTCAACTGGGCTCCAACATGCGTATCCCTTCTGAGTCGCTGTGTACCCGACAAATACACACTTAACCGCTCTAGGATCCAGTTTGCCAACTCCTGGCCTATTATCTTGGACAAAACATACACACCCAAATACTTTCGGTGGAAAGTGTACGTGGTTGCACCAGTAAGCATCTCTAACGGTGTCTTCCAGTCCAATACCTGAGATGGCATTCTGTTGATGAGATAAGATGCCGTTAACACCGCCTGCCCCCATAAGTGTTTCGGGACATTCATAGCCAGCATCATCGTCCGTGCGACCTCCAGCAGGTGTCTGTTCTTCCGTTCGGCCACACCATTTTGTGCCGGTGTATAGGCACAGGAAGTTTGGTGTAGTATTCCATGAGTGGATAAATACTCAGCAACCGTCTTATTTGTATACTCCGTCCCATTGTCAGACCGTAAGCACTTAATTTTAGTGCCATATTGAGTTTCTACCCGACGATGAAAGTCTCGAAACGCCTCAAAGACGTCACTTTTATTCTTCATAAGGTAGACCCATGTCACGCGAGTATAAAAATCAATAAAAGTGACGAACCATCGAAAACCGTTAATACCGGTTGTAGGACAAGGGTCCCATACGTCCGAATGTAGCATATCAAATGCAGCTGAACTTCTACTTCCTGAACTCACATACGTGCTTCTGGTATGTTTACCCAACTCACAAGCATGACAAAATAACTTCTCTTTATTAGCCCTTTGGTATAAGGACGGATACATTCGACTAATAATTTTAAAAGAAGAATGACCGACACGCTGGTGGTGGAGTAGCAATTCATCTTCTACACTGCGCTGTAAATCTTCCGGTGGTGTGTCTGCTACCAGAGATGCCAATGTTTTGTCCAGTCCAGTCATGTCCAAGTACCACAGCCCCTTATGCCATGTGCCAGTCCCTAGTCGTCGTCCTGTCCCCTTCTCCTGAAAAGTCACCGTAGGAATGTCAAAGGAAACAGTACAGTTAGGATCAAAAATAATGGCACTAATAGAAAGAAGATTGACAGGAAAAGACGGAGCATGTAAGACATTGGTGAGAGTCAGAGAAGGGGTGCATGCGATAGTGCCTTTACCCATGACAGGGCTGGAGTTACCATCAGCAGTCTGAATGCTCTCCGGCGTCGGTAGGTGAGTATAGTCCTGGAACTCACCGCGGGATCCCGTTACATGGCGAGATGCCCCAGAGTCCATAATCCAACCTGGTTGGTGGACAACTGCTGCAAGAGCACGCGCAGGAATACCTGTGCTGGTTTGGGCAAAGCAAGTGATGTGGTCCCCCGAGGTAGATGACGCCCCATGACTGCCGTCCGAACCCAGCTTCGTGCGGCGTAATCTCGCGAGGAACTCCTTCTCAAGAGGGGTTAACTCAGCCAGGTGATTTTCTCCCCTTCCTCCGCCAGATTAGCTTTGTGTCCACCAGAATAATTTCCCCTTCTACCAGCATAACTGCCTCTACCACCTCGACGTCCTCCGCGGCCCCGTCCACGATCACTCGACTGGCTTTGCAGGAGTTTTGGACAAAATCTGATGTAATGTCCTGAGTCACCACAGTTGTGGCAAACACCAGCCACAGAGGGAGGCTGATTGAAGGCGGCAAGGGCAGACTTGTCAACAGCGGCTTGCTCCCCCTGGAAAGAGCCCTTGTTGGACATCAACTTCAAGCGAGCCTCTTCTTGTGTCATGGCAGCTATGACTTCTTCTAAGGTTGGAAGCACGGGCTGTGCTAGGAGTACATTCCTTCTATGCTCAAACACAGGGTTAAGACCCTTCAAGAACTTCATCATCCGTTGTCGCGAAATATAATCCAAGAACTTTTGGAAATGTTTCGCAAATGCTGGTTCAACTTGGGCATCTTCCATCCCAAGAGGATCATAGTGATCCAGATCAGACCAGTACTTCTTCAACAGTGCTGCATACTCAGAGATGGTGCGGTCGTCCTGGGCCACCCTATCAAGTTCATCCTGCAGTTGGAAGACCCGCATAGGATTGCCTGAGCCTGAGTACATATCCTTCAAAGTCTGCCATATATCAGCAGCAGCCTCCATCGCCTCTACATTGTCCGACACCTGGTCGGTCAAGGAGGCTGTCAACCATCCAGCCACAACATTGTTGACAATTTCCCAAATAGAAAACTCCTTTGAGGAGGGTTCATCTGGCGCCTTGGTTTGGCCATTGACGTAGCCAACCAAGCCACGTCCCTTCAGCGTCCGCATGGCCTGCCGTGACCATTTCAAGTAGTTGGACGTTCCTTCCAACTTCGTCTCCAGCTTGTCCAGCTTTCCCATTTTGTAGGGTGACAGATCCACATCAGTATGGATCACACGTGGGGTTGCTTCGGTTAATCTCTTCGATAAAATATCATCAACCAAGGCCTTCATCTCTTCTGCTGTCAGTTTACCACTGATCGAATCCATGGCGTCTTCAACTGTGATTCGTCGTCGTCGTCTTCGTCGGCTTCGTCGTCGTCGTCGTCTTTATGTAAAGTCTTCAACAGAGACCTTACGAATGCGCTGTTAACGTGGCTAACACCGGCGCGCGCATGTAGATCCTAATTTGCAGATCGAGAACAGAAAACAAATAAAGCATTTGTAATTCCGGAGGGCGTAATCTAGGAACAGAAGGTGCAAATAAAGTATTTGACAGCCATCCGTCTTCGAATAACCGCCCACATAATCTCTCTCAAATTAGGATTTTTTTTTTGTTGAGAAAAAAAAGTGGGGGGGGGGGGTTTCGGCAGCAGTGGGGCGGAAGAGGGAGGGGGGAGGGGGCGTCGGGGGGTGGGGGGGGGCAGGGGGGTCGGCGGGGGGAGGGGGGGCGTCAGGGGGGGCAGGGGGCAGGGGGCGGGGGGGGGGGGGGGGGGGGTCAGCAGGGGGGGGGTCGACGGCAGGAAGATGTTTGTAAGCAGGGGGGTCGGCAGCAGGGGTGGGGGGGGGGGGAGTCGGCAGGGGGGGATCGGCAGGGCAGGGGGCTGGGGGGGGGGGGACCGAGCTTTAAACTCTTCAAACGCCTGCTGGTCGAAGCGGACGACCAGCATCTGTTGCGTGGAGTCAAGTTTGGCTGCGTCCGATTGCGTCACCAACTTCTCAGTAGTGGAGAAGTTAGTCCCCAGCAGAGTCGCCATCGTGTTTGCCATTGATTATAAAAGAACAGAACAGTTTTATGGGAGGACTGGACTTTTACTTCACAATACAAACTCGCTCGTACAAAGAGAGCCTAGGAACAAAACCTAGGAAAAGCAATCTAAGTACAATTGTTTATGCGGACATAGCCACTATTGATGGGCTACTCCACTACTTATAGGGAGTCTAGCTCCTCTTCATATTACATTTTCCAATGTGGGACTAAATCCCTTATTAGTTCTCAACACTTAGCACCGTAAGCAGGTCTATGGTTTGTATCTTTTTGGATCAGCAATCGATGTTTCACCACTGTGCATCTCGGATTCCAACAGTAATGAGATTGAAGATCACTGACAAGATCCTAATTTCATTCAACTTGGGCTTGCCCGTGACAAAAACCAGTTTCGTTGAACTTTTCATGTTTAATTTTGGAGGATTCATCATTGTTGTTTGGAGTCATTGAAAAAAGTGTAAAATACTATAGGTTCTAATAATCTAAATTTGAACTAGCTAATTAATAACAACAATCATTGCAATTAATATGTTGTAAACTACAAGTCATTAGGCATATAAATAAACATGTTGGCGAACATGTTGCACTTGCATTTAGGGAAAACAACAAAAATGCCAAATAAGGAAAAAGATACATTGATTCTAAAAGAATAGTTTAGAATGACTAGTAGTTTGGAAGGATTTTTTTGCCTAGTAGGTTATGAAAAAAGTGATTTTAAAAACAGGAATTTAAAGAAAATAACCTAACTCCTTTGGATTTTTAGAAAATTTTCTTTCCAAATACATAAAAATACAAGTTTGAGGAAACTGTATGAAAAATTGTTTGAAGATGCAAAGTTCTCAAAATTTCAATTCACAATTCTAAACAAAAATTTCAAATAATTTTAAGATACAATTTTAAAAGGTTGCAAAAATAAAAGTACTTTTACTTTGTGTTTGGATTACATAATACTTTTGCAACAAAAGGTGTAATATGTAAATAAATTTTGTAGATGGATTTGTGAAAAGAGAATATTAGGGACTAATTCTACAAACAGAAACTGTTCACAATTGTAAACTGAGCAAATTATTACCATTCTTCTCTTGTTAGGTCAAACCAATTATCAGGACAAAAATTAAAAGAATAAGCACATTTTTTTTTAGTTATTACATAGGGGCAAGCATAAAAGTTGTCCAATTTTTTGTTGTGTTTAGAGTTTGCTGATTCTAACTATTTAGATACACCAAACCTGAACTGGGAAAAGCGTGCAGTTGGCACATTGACTTTGTCAAATTGGCTACACAGTAATTCCAATGGTAACACATGCCATTCATTATAACTGATGCTGCTGCTCTCTTACCATGTACAATTAATTGAAGAAAAATGGAAGAATATTGTGGTCTATAATTTTTAAGTTGCTCAAAGTTTCTTTGCTTCTATAAACTAGTATCTTTTACACTTGCCTATGCTGATGACAATTTAGTAGTAGTTTTGATTCTTTGTGCTGCCATACCAGGAGACCATATTTGTGGTTTACAGTATTCCCAGAAACTTCTCTATGCTAGTTTTCCTTCGTATCATATTTGTTATCTTTCTGAACCAATACACGAAATACCTTCTAAACCAACTGCCTGAAACAATAAAAAAAATCAGATAACTATGTTCGCGCAGATATATTTCCTTTCTATCTGAAATATTTCAAAGATGAATGAAAAGTCTAAATAGCTCATACGATGTACATTAAGTAAAAGGGACGAAGGTCAATCAAGAGTTTTGTTGGATTGTATATCGTTTCGTTGAGCCCTCAAAGGGGGTAATGGAGTTGGTAATTTAGTCCCACATCGGGTAGGAGGTGGGATCATGAGGTGTAGATAATTGGGATTGGTTCAGGTCTTACACAAGAATTCCCTTTTAAGCCACATGGGCCTTATCCAATATCGCACCTGATGGGCCAACTCTGGTTCAGGTCACACCGCATTCCCAACAAGTTTACTGGAGACTTATTAGTAAAGGAAGCTAGCTTTTTCCACAGGTTTTTTTTTCTTTCTAAAATAGTTCTACAGAAATCTGTTAGCATTTACAGAACATTAAACACTGAAACTCTCTAGTATGTAAGGTTCACACCATGTTATACCATCTACTTTTCGTTACCTATATTCTTGTCTGGGAAAGCTTTTTAGCCTGATACAGTTGTTTTAAAATGTTATATTTTCTTTTATGCTCAAAACAATGTTGGCTTTTACAGGTAAGGGGGGATATAGCAAGGTCCCTGATGTACATGGCTGTTTGTTATGGTTTCCCTCAGCATGATGGAGATCCATATTTACAACTTTCTGATTCACCAAGCACAGGTAAATTATTATCTTATGAGAGAATGCCAGTTATCACTTTAAACGTAGACTCATCTGGCCAGAAGTTAAAATTAAGGGTTATTACACTGACCCTCCCCATGTTTCACGAGTATTAAAGAGACTACCTGACGCGGGACGGGGACTTAAGTTCAACTAATCCAATTCCAAAATTATAATTTGTAGTAGATTTAACTATAAGCAATTTCTTTGTAATTGATTAAACAAAAGATGGTGGAAGGAGACCTAGTATTTATTATTGGTTTTGAAAGTAAATTGCACGACTTACCCGGAAGAGTGCGATTATGTCGTAAGCCTTCGAGATAGGCGCAAACTTCGTGCTACGAGGGATAGGTCTTCAGCACGTACTTGGACCTCTTTGAGTATGGTGCGCAACTCCGTGTCGAAAAAGAAGACCGTACATGCCACTTGCGAACAACATACTCGATCCGGATTTGACTTGGGTTCGTAGAAGTTGATTCGTGGACGTCGTCGTCGTCTTCAAAGAGTCTTTGAGTGTTCCTCCAGACAGGAAGCGTATCCTTCGGCGAAGACGTCAGCATTATTGTATTTAGAATGGAAGAAAACTCACTCAACTCTTATAGGCTTCTCACCAAAGTTTAAAAGTGGATTTTATTTTCATTCATTCTATGTTTCTTCTACAAGTTTTTGGCTCTATTTATAGTCATGCACTCAACCAAAAGATAACACAAAATAATTGCAAAGAAGATGAACTTATTATCTAAACTAACCTCCCAACAGATAAAAGAATCTAAACTAGTATCATCGAAACTAACCTCCCAAAACAAACAAATAACAATAAAGATAAATGACATTCAAACTCCTCAACAAAAAATATCTTTCGTAGATATTTTCAAGCTAGCTAATTCAAGACTCGGGCTCGTCTCTGTCTCGTTCCGCATCTTAGTCGAATCTGGTCCCCATCACTACCCCTATTCCAAAAATAATTACACTAACCACCCCTCTCCGTTATAAATTTTATAAGCCATAGGGGTGGTTAGTGTTATTAGTTTCTCTAGAAAATAGAAACTATAGGGGAGGTCCGTGTAATTAGTTTCAAAGCAAGGATGGTCCGTGTAATAAGTGTAAAACATAGGGGTAGTTAATGCAATTAACCCTAAAACTAAAGATAAGAAGAATGCTCTGCATTGTAGCCCTTCTTTCTGGCATCGGATTAAAATGTGGAGGCACTGGTTAGCGTGACGATAGGCTTGGTTAGAGTCTCGTGGAGAAATGGCCCCCTCATATAGACGGTTATTAGGCTGCATACATTTGACTAACCAGGTTAGAGCCTCGTGGCACCAGGACACCACTTTATTTTAATTAAAAGGATCCCCTTAGGCAGAATGACATTAATCTTTGCTCATAACCATGACATGTTATTCAATTGTTGACACAGGATAATTGAGATAATGGCATGTTTTGAACAAAGATTATATGTTGAATCAGTAGAATTGTTAAGAATGTTAAGATCCTACCACTCCTACCTAGTACATCTACTCATCCTCGCTGCACATATGCAAACCACCTCAGATATCACGTATTTTTATTAGGTATCTTACCTTCACAATCTACTGGGTCGGTATCTGATGATAATTTGGCTTTGCATATAATTATTTGCATATAGTTTATCATGCACTTTGCATCAGGACTGTACTGAAGAACCTCAGTAGTTAATATATATTTTTATTCATAAATTAGGTATTTATACACTTTTTAGATCAATGTCATTTGGTTCTTTGAGATTACTATCTTTGGCCATATTGTCAACCCTTATTTGTAGGGGTGAGCATTATTCGGTTTTGGACCGAAAATCGAATCGAACCGAACCGAACAAAAAATTCGGTTCGGTTTAAATTTTTTTTGGTTGGTTTCGGTTTTGAAAATAATAAATTTTCTTATTCAGTTTCGGTTTTGGGTTTCGGTTTTGGTCCAAAACCGAATAAGAAAATATTATATAACTATACACTCTCTATATATATATAAATAAATTTAGGTATATTTAGTTACTATATATATTAACAAAAAAAACGCAAATAAACCGAAAAATCGAATAAACCGAAAACTGAACTGATTTAATTCGGTTCGGTTTGATTCGGTTATGGGCCAATTCGGTTCGGTTTCGGTTTTGCTTATTTGGTTTTCGGTTATTCGGTTCGGTTTGAACCGAATTAACCGAATGCTCACCCCGACTTATTTGAATATGTCCATTTTTCTCATCCTTGCTGATTTCGACAAATTTCGAGCTATAGCTCATTTGAAATCATTTCTCCTTACATGATTTGCAGAAAGAAGAGAAATGGGTCTCATCTCAGCATTACTGAAGTGGAACGAACTAGATCCACCATCAAGAGAAGAGCAGCTGAGAAATGACAGAATATGCAGGCTCTATCAGCACAACAGAAATCCCTTTGTTGATCATCCAGAATATGCAAACCTCATATGGAAACATGCTAGTCTAAGCAATATAGCGCCACTGAATCCTTCTCCAACGACATGGATAAATGAGCTCCGTTACAAGAATAAAGGCAAAGACCAAAATGAGGTGAATGCTCGTGCAACCAAATTTCTTTCTAATAATTAGTAGAAACTAAGTTGCAGTTTCTTCTTGATTCTCCCTGAGTTACAGTAAAATGACAGAAAGTTCCTTACTAACGTAAGGTTTTAAGGGCAATTTCATCTATTCTTTGTATATATCAAGCTACTTTGTCTTTGATAACAATGTGCAATTGGCTTTATATATTTTGTTGGAGAGAAATAAATTCCCGATAGAACTTCTGGTCTTCGAATAGACTGTTATGTTAGGCCATAGGAGTTCCAGAGGGTCTTGTTATAGAAGTAAGTGTCTTGTTATGTTTCATGGTAGGCCGCTCTCACGCCTGCTTTATATTGTCTTTCATGCCCTGGTGAAGACTATGCCTGCATCTCCTAATATATTAGTCCAAGAAATGCAAGAAAATGGATGGGTATGAACTATAAATACTTAAAAAATGCTAAGTTTACAACCAAATGAGTTACAATCCATTTACAACCGTCTACGTGGCGGTTGACAATTGGCTCCCCTCCTCCCCCCCACCCCACCCCACCACACACACACACACACACACACACACAACCCCACCACAACCACCACCATCCACCCCACCCCACATGGAGAGAGGGGACCCAATTGGCAACCGCCACATAGGCAGTTGTAACCCATTTGGTTATAATCCTAGCATTGCTCTAAATACTTCTGGTCTCTTTCTTTTAGCCTTCTCACTTTAGAGTCTAGGCTTTTGCTTTAGCGTTAGTGGGCATACAACAAGGCGCTGAAATGAGCCCATCTATTCGTTTTCTTTGTATACGAGCTCTTTCCTCATAAGCTGTCTAGTATTAGCAACTATCACCATCTTTTTGTACTGTGATTAGTATTTCTACTTCATTTTCTTGGATTAGACCATTTGTATCTGAGTATCGGCAGTTAGTATGAGATTCCATACTAGTAAAGCTTTGTCTATTTAAGTAACATACCAATATGTTTTATGCCACATTTTGGTTTAAAAGGTTATATTTGTACATTAAAAGAGACTTTTAATGCTTACTGATATGAAAGTTATCCACATGTAAGATTCGATGTCTTCTAATCTTCTATCTGACAGATTTTAGTATTAACTTATTACGACATTGTCTCTTGTTGCAGTTTGTAGAGATCGTAACCAGGTCTTCAACTGATGCAACTAAACTGGACCTTATTTTGTACAATGGTGCCAACGGAAGAATGTACGGATCGTTGTCATCTGCAGATGCACAAGCTTTTAGTGTTACTGATGCTGATTCTGGTATCGCACTGGTTTCTGGAGATGACACTCATTCTGAAGTAGTCCAGTTTCCTTCATACGAGGGTGGTTTGAAAGCATTCGATGGTCCAGCGAGAGGTATGGAGTCTGTGGATATTATGGTCCATGAAAATGAAGGATGGTCAGATCGTGATTCTGTAGGATTGCCAGGGCAGAGGGTTGCGGAGTTCAAATGGAGAAGGATCATAGGGGAAGCATCCCCAGGAAAACCAAACATAGAGCAAACGATAATAGTTTAGGAATGCACATAATTATGTTATCGTCAACTCTGTATGTTATATAGTCAATAATGTAAATAATGTAAATAAAAATGATCTGACCGAGATCGAGGCTTGAACTTGGTTCAATGTCTTTAAGACAATATTCGTCCCGCATTGGTGTTTACGGTGTAATCGCGACTTTGTCTTCCAGGATACAACGGAACTCCACCTCCGGTAGCAGCACTTCACACCGTAGGAACTGGACGAAGCAATACAGGTAGTCTCTCTTGGACTGGATGCTTGATGTATGGATGAGTGAATTGAATTACTCAAATACTATGCTTTTATAAATAACAAAGAGACACAATGTGAGTAGGCACAATGTTTGGAAGAGACGCGCATTTCCAATAGAGATTCGTTGCAAATTGGACACACCTGATGAAGCTTAAATAAAACATTTTTAATTCATTTTTCAAGTCGAATATACATTCACTTTTCCAACAAATTATAACATCTTTTTTTTGTGTCTTTTTTTTCCTTATTGTTATTAAAAACTCGTATCTAAATGTAGAATTCAATATGGCTAACCACAAAAACTTCTATCACATTCCCTCTATATATGTTATCAATGAGAAAGCTACGTACACATTCTTCCTGGCTACCAAATATTCTTCTTTTTCTCTCTTATTTCTACAACACGTTATCAGCACGATTGCTCGAGAAGTTTTAGGCCATCACCGAAAAATATCAAAGAGGAGTTTCAGACCACCACCACCAAGAAAGATCAAAGGTCAGAGAAGATCCAAACAGGTTCATAGATTAAATATTTTCTTTTGATAAGAAATTTTTGCTATGATCTAAATCCCAAAACTAATATCGAAATTATATATTTATTGTCTACGAGTATGCATGTGATGTAATCTGTTATTGAACTTTTCCAAGATTCATATTAAAATTATTAATGCATACAAAAGCTATTTATGTCATGCATCGTAAATTTTTTTATTTTTACTGATTATTCCAACCAAACTGCCGAGGTTCCGATTGCAAAGTCAAATTTTTTTGGTGTTTCTTCGCTGGTGGATCTATAGTTTGCAGGAAGAGCCAATACTGAGATAAATATTTGCTATCGATACATGCATATATAAATTCTGATCAAGTTATAAATAGGCGGTAATATTACTAATGTTGAGTTAGTTGAACATTTTTGTAATTGCCCAAAACTTTTTCTCCCATCCGGAGACTAATCTCTGTTGATTCTTAGACCGAATAAGAATGATTCTCTGGTAGAAAATTGTGGTAAATTATCGTTAAATCACTGCACATATTATAGAAAATAATCTTTTCCAATATACTGTTTGATCGCCCAAGTTCTTTGTTATATGGTACCTAACTTACAGTTTCCATGGATAATATGTTATCCTAATAAAGTATAGTCCAGACAAGGCAATTAATCCTTGTGGTGACATGGAACCAATATTGATAACCAACTAATGTGCGATTCTAGTGTTACATTGAATATATTGTCTATTTTTTTATCTATGTTAATCATGTGATTGAAACCACTTTAGACAATATGATGGAGGTTTGAAGAAGGTTTGTACATTAATATCTCAGATACATATCGAAAGGTCGTGAAAAAGAATACAATGGTCTAAGATAGCATGAGTGTAGGTTTGCATGATATATTTGAATAGACTTTCAACATTACTTCTCGATATTTTAGATAATAGTAAGACCTTTATTTGATATTTTGGAATACTGTAGATGTGAAACATGCAATTTCCATCCTTATCTTTTTCGTTTAAGTTTAAATAGTCATCCATCTGCGGTCCTTCGGGACTTCCATTTGTCCTTGGTTTATGTGTTTCTTAAAAGTATTAGGACCAGTATTTTCTAACCTAGTATTATGGAACCACATGTTTCTCTTGGTTCATATTGGATTTATGATCATTGACAATTTATAGGGTCTTTGATGGCACCCTTTCCATATTGATTTTTAAATTATTGAAGATAGCTTCTATTGTATGCTTTTAGTAAGCTAAAATCATTTATTTAAATGGTTTTCTTATGGTTATTAAAGGCTTTATGTGAAAACATTTACGTCATTTGATCGTGTGTAAAATTTCTCATTGGTTATGGAGATATCTGGCATTTATGTTGTGCTTCGTTATGATGATTATTTTCAAGAGAATAACTAATAAGACGATGCCATATTGATGTGAACTCGTTTTTATTGTAGATTTGTTTTGAAACAAAGATTAAGTTTTCAAAATTAGTTGCACATGATACGATACTGTCATTCATGACAGGTACTATTAGTAAAATAATACAAATTACTTTGTTTTTGTGGTACGAAAATGCAATACGATTATGTCGCTTCATTTTTGTGGTTTTATTTGTAAAGTGATACAAATTACTTGAGTTCTGTACCACCCCAAATGCATGCATGACAGGTGCTGCTCAACATGCCCGGGGGAATCCAGTCACCCGCAAATTATTTTTGCAGGTCGCAATGGGTTGCTGGCCCCCGAAAGGCCATAAATTTATTGTTGGTATTATAAGCTATCGTACACCTGGAGTTCTATGTTAATACAATTTTTCTTATAAGTATTGATAAATATATTGCCTAGAAAATGGAATTCATGGAAAATTTATAGTTGACAATACTTTAGAAAACAAAACAATAGTTGTTGTCTAATTGTCCTACAAAATTTCATAGACCTGAAGTTCTATATCTAAACCTACTTATGGATTATGGGACACATAAATAATACAAAATTTTATTTCTTCCCAGATGTCAAACCTTACCAAGTTGGAATTCCCTGCCCTAGAAGTTAACGGAAGTAATTATCTCGCTTGAAAATTAGATGCTAAGCTTCACCTCAGCTCCCTTGACCTGGTAGACACACTGAGTACTCCAACAAAGCCGATTAGTCCTGGAGACAACGCTAAAGCGATGATTTTTTTTGCGTCGACATCTTCATGCTGATTTGAAGAATGAATACCTGACTATAGAAGATCCAAAAATTCTGTGAGAATCCCTGAAGGATAGATATGACCACCAGAAAGCAGTCATCCTCCCAGCAGCGAGGAATGAATGGACCAATCTTCGATTCCAGGATTTCTAGTCGGTATCCGAATACAACTCAGCTATGTTCAATATTGCATCGAGGCTTGAGTTCTGTGAAGAACCAGTTACCCAGGAGCAAATGATTGACAAAATCCTCTCAACTTTCCATGTCACAAATATATTGTTACAACAACAATATAGACAATAACACTACTCTAAGATTTCAGAACTCATCTCTGTGCTCCTAATTGCCGAGCAAAATAATAAGGTCCTCATCCAAAATCATAATACTAGGCCAACTGGAACACTAGCATTCTCTGAAGTGAATGCCAGTTACGGATATTCCAGAGGAAAAGGCAGAGGCAGAGGACGTTCTGGAAACTCTAGCAGAGGTGGTTACAGAGGAAGAGGAAAGCGTGGTCACCCTAGCAGTGGTAGGCATACTGAGCCATGGAAAAAATAGAAGAAGCATATTCCAAACGAAGATCAAGAAAATAAAAATAATAGAGCACCAAGAGACACAAGCTTCAAATGTGGACGTGAAGGCCATTGGTCCCGCACCTGTCGTGCATCCAAAGATGTGGTGGCCAATTATCAGAAAACCCAGAAGGTTGAAACGAATGCCATTCTTGACACGGACAATGATGACCTCCTTGGTGACGAATTTGAGGCACAAAAGAATGCCAATATGACATCTGCAGATTTCTTTGGGGATGACTAAGGGAAGGTTCATACTGATGACAATGGAGGCCTTCCATGTATGAGTCCAATCCTGAAGAACCTCCACTAATGGAATAAAGAGAATATACCCTCTACAAGCTCCTTCCGATCCAACACGGATCACCACAACTCACTTGAAAGAAGAAATTTTTTGATTGCGGACTCCGAAGAACAAGAGATGCCGAAAAATTATTCGAAGCAATCTCTCATTCACAAGAGTCCTTAATCCTCTCTCTCTCTCAAAGATTGTAAAGCACTCTTTGTTTTTGAGATGATATTACAACTAGCATACATCACCCTTTTATAAGCCCTTGGTAACCCATACATGGAAGGCCAATATATATGGAAACTTTCAATATAAATCAATCATATATTTAATGGAAATCCAATCATAATTAGCTTACCATAATTGGAAACACAATAATATGGAAAGCTACTATATGAAGGGTCCAATCATCAAAGTAAATATGAAAATCTAATCATATATTTCCTTACCATATATGTACCAAAATAAAATCCATACACTCCCCAAGCTTCTCCGACACACGGATGGCATTCGTCGCTCTCCGGGGTATTCTCCACATAGGTGGGAACCCCACCCACTCCAACAAATCTTCCCCTTCACAACTATGTGGAGGAGGTCGTCATCCCGACGATCTGCCTGCAGTACTCAAACTTCTCCCTCGGAAGAACCTTCGTGAGCATGTCCGCTCCATTGTCATCAGTATGAACCTTCTCAAGCGCCGCATCCTTCTTCTCAACCACATCCCGTATCCAATGATACCGAGTCTCGATGTGCTTGGACCGACTATGAAATGTCTGATTTTTCACAAGGTGAATAGCACTCTGACTGTCGCGAAACAAAGTATACTGCTCTTGCTTCAGCCCTATTTCCTGCAGCAGCTTTTTCATCCACAACAACTCCTTGCAAGCCTCTGTAAGCCCCTGTTTTTCAAATTTCATTTTAATTAGTGCTAATTAATTTTTAATGTTAATTTTAGCCTTAAAATAATTATTAGAATTTTTAGGAATTTTTCTAGAATTTTTAAATGAGTTTTAATTCTAAAAATATCAATATATAATTTTCTAAATTGTTTTGATATCATTCTGTAATTTTTAGATTTGTTTTTATATTAGTTTGCAATTAGCGAAATATTTTTAAATGAGGAATGCAAATTCTATTTTGCATCTAGCCACTGTTGGGGCCTTTGTGCAATTTCCTAATCTAGGAGGACCTAACTGCTAACCTACCCAACACCCCCACGACCAGACTCTCTCTCTCCTCACCCACTCCGCTGACCGACGACCGCCAGCGCGCCCTGCCCCCATCATTTCCGGCTGCCCCCGACCAACCCGACCGTCCTAACTAGTCTATTTAAACTCCCCTCTCTCCCCCGACCAAACCCTAACCCTAAACTCTCCCAACGACCACCCCCGACCCCCATTTCCTCCACTTCCAGTCCGCCTAAACCCTAACTCCGGCGGACCCCCAGCGCCGCCTCCACAGCCGTCGTCGTCACCAACCACCACCACCATTCGACGCGCCCGGCCGGGACGACCCCAGCGCTACCGGAGCGCCGCCGTCCCGACGCCTCCTCCGCCGTCCACGACCTTCGAATCCCCCCCCCCAAAGTCGGACACGTATGTAACATTGTTTTCTCGTATCGTGCGTGTCTCGTGTTGAGTCTATATTGTTCGCCGTGTCCTAACGAACATGATGGTGAAACTGGACACGCGAGACTGAACTCGTGCGTGTCATGCTAGCCCAGACACGTAAATACCTGTGTTCCTAACTGTCCGGACACATGCTCGTGTTTATTTTTTTTAATGTTTATGTTAAACAAAACCTAATAAAATTAACCTAAGTTCTATCCCTAACACAAGCCACGGGCTGACCCCCTGGCCAGCCCGATCTAACTAAACCCCCCCCTGCGCAGCTCGGGTTCGAGCCCCCCTTTCTGTTTCTGTTTCTGTTTCTTTTTCTTTTTCTGTTTCTTTTTCTTTTCTTTTCTTTTTGTTTTAATATATATATTATATGTATACATGTATTTGTATATATATATGTATTATTATATATACTATATTATGTATATATATATGCTGTTTATATATATATATATATATATATATATATATTATTATATATATATATATATATATATATATATATATATATATTATGTACACATATGTATATATGTATATATTTTCTTGTGTATATATATATTATTATTATATATATATACTTTATAAATTAAGTATTTCCTTGTGTATATATATATGTACTTTTGGCATAGGTATGTATATATTCATTTTGTATAAATTTACCTTATTAAAATAATAATATTTATTTTGCATTTTTTTACCAAATTGTGTTTTTAGTGTTTTTAAATTACTGCAACCATTTGGTGTCCAGGCCTAGCATGGATTTTTGGGCCCAAATGTGTTTTCACACATTCAAGACCTGTACAAGTCATATTGGACTTGATTCATGGCCTTGGGTCCTGTATTTGAACTTTGGTTCAAATTATATACATGGACAAAATACGCAGATAATTAATTATTTAATTTCAATAGTGTGTAATGCTGTTTTTGGATTTCTAAAAATACTTAAAGTATTGTTAAAATTCTAGAAAAATAGTATTTAGATACTATGTTAAGTTAGCTAATTTAGTATAATTTTTATAGTATTTAATTTACTGTTTTGCCACTAGTTTGGCATATGAAACCAAAACTCATTTTCTGTATACTTAGGAAAACTGATTTTTATAAAATATTTGTACTGGTTAATAAATTCCAGAAAAATTATAATAAATTTCTATGATTAACAAGGATCACTTTGATACTTTACTTTAAGTAAAACTAGGCTTTTTGTCTATCTCTAAAATTGTTAGAACACAATGGTCTTTTGATTTACTTATTGATTAAATACGGCTTGTAGCTTTTTGTGTTATTTTAAGTTTTAGCCGTGTTGAACCCAACCCCTCACTAGTGTAAAGACCCTAGAAAGTCAGTTAAAGTAGTGTGTCACCCCACATTGGTCCCCTATGCCAAAATCATCATTTTGGTTAGGTGTCCAGTCACAAGTCGTGTTTCACCAATTAGTGCCTTAGCGTTTTAGCTTAGTGTAAAAACTAAGTTATTGTATTTATTTCTACAGTGACGAGTTACCGGACATCCATAGTACTTTTATCGCAGCTTGTTTTGCTTTGCTTTGCTAGAGGCAAGTACTTTCTATAAACTTTACATACTGTTACATAATGAACTGCGATTTATCAACCGTGTTAACTGCTGATCCTTGGGGTAGCAAGTTAAAATATCACATGTTGTACTTTCTATTTCTACCATGCTTAGAACAGTCTTTATGTATCTCTCACATGATTAGGATATGGGTTATGGGGAAACTAATGGTAGAGTACGTGATCATGACCCCCCTATAGTAGCGAGCGAGGTCGCATTTTATATGCATACCTTGCCGTAGGCCATTATCCCGCATTTCTGTACGGATGTACACCTATGCCTGTTGACTTATACGTATGTACATTTTATTTACATGTACCACAGTACATTGTACATCTATTGACCGATCACGTACTTGCTACAGTTTTAAACACTACATGTACATCTGTCTCTATGACATATGTATCCTTGCCATGATAGATTGTGTGATGCCATGTTTCCAGTTATTTCCTCTTATGTTCATTTATATGTTTCATATGCTAGTTTGCTAGATTCAGTACTTGCTCCCTGTAGGCTTTAAAAATGACAGTCACGCTGAGTTGATCAGAACAAGTCTAACAGTCACGCTGAGTTGATCAGGGCAAAGTCAAAAGTCACGCTCAGTTGATCCAGACAATATTTACAAATCACGCTGAGGGACAGCTCATCATTTAACAGAGAGTAATTATGACTGACAGTACAACAGTCGAAGAATGTCTCTTCGTATGTCACGTATGTACAGAATTCGAGAGATCACAGCCGTCTATTGCGTGATTTTCGAAATCTTCTTCAGCAAGACTCAACCTTCGTCATGTTGGCGTACTAAAAGAGTTTCTTGTCATTTAATGCGACTGACAAAAGCAATCACTGTCAGAGATTTTATGTCAGTCGAGGCACGCCAAATCAAGACAGCTGGCAGTTCTACCTCAAGTCTGCGTGTATTTGTGAGATCTTCATCTCAAACGTGCGTGGATTCTGAAGTTTTCTTCCTCAAGTCTGCGTGGATTTTAAAGCATTTTTTTTGCCTCGAGTTTGCGTGGATCCTGAAGCTTCTTGCCCCAAGTTTGCGTGGATTTTGATGCTTTCTACACCGAGTTTGCATGGATTTCGTCTTCAACAAGTCTGCGTAGATTTCATCAAATTAGAGTACGTGGCAGCCATGCCACTGATCTCTCACCTGCGTGTCCTGTAACTTGCACACGACTCATGTATGATCGCCATGTGTCCAACAGTTACAGGCCACGTCCAGTAACTTCTCACAACCTTGCGTATGTTAAATCCTGCGTGATTTTCAACTAAGCACAGGCTGTGAAGACAGTTATCTTTTCAGTTTTATTTTTGACTCTATAAATAGAGTTCTTTTTCTCATTCATTGTACTGATACATAGTTATCTACTGTCAAAATTTTGAGAGCTTTTCTTCTTCGCATAGTCCAAGGGATAAAGTGATCGTCTTCTAGATCAGATTCCCACAGTTGTAATTTTCCCAGATACACAATAAATAAAGGAATTTATTTATGGAAAACAAATTGGCGACTCTGCTGGGGAAAACCATCTCCTCTTCTGAGATGGCAATAACTCAATGCGACACTTCGTCAATCGGCTCGACGAAGAAGGTGATGACGATCAAATTCGATCAACTCGCCTATGAAGAAATGCAGCGGGCTAAGAGTGGTAAGCGCACTACAGCCTCCATCATCACTGCCAAGTCGAAGGGACACTCTGTCTATGTCCCTAAGAATCAGTTGGCAGCCAATAGTGAAGTCTCTGCCACAGTGTCTACTCCTAACACTGGCAAGAACTCTACTGCAAGCACGCACACTCTTGTGCGCTCGAAGATGACAGCAATCAAAAGTCACGCTGACAGTACTGGCTCTTTAGCCAAATCTGTTCCAGTGTGCAATCTCACATCCAAAAATCACGCTGACAGTACTGGCTCTTTAGCCAAATCTGTTCCAGTGTGTGTTTCTAAAATTAAAAGTCACGCTGACAGTACTGGCTCTTTAGCCAAATCTGTTCCAGCGTGTATTTCTAAAGTTAAAAGTCACGCTGACAGCATTGGTTCCTTAGCCAAGTCTGTTACAGCATGTACTTCCAAAGTCAAAAGTCACGCTAACAGCATTGGTTCTTTAACCAAGCCTGTTTCAGCGTGTATTTCATCTAAGAAGAATAGCTCTTTAGCTATCTCTTCTTCTTTGCCAAGTTCCACTAGAACTGGGGGTAGTCTTCCACACAAAGTTCCTTCGAAAAGGAATAACTCTTTAGTTGTTTCTTCTGTTCCTGTAGTTTTTACTTCAGGAACAGCTTTGACTGATAGTTTTGTTAGTCAAAGAAAAGAAGATGGTCTTTTGACTACTCTTCCTTCTGGACATTCTCTGTCTCAAAACTTGAAAGAGTCTAAGAAGAAACATTCCTTAGTGTCTTCTTCTATGACTTCTTCGAATTGGGCACAGAATCTGTCCATAAAAGAGGGTCTGTTACCAACTCCTAATCAAAGTTCTCTGCAAATATCCAGATCAATGGAAGGAAAACTCCATGTTTCTAAAACTAATATGTTACCTCCAACTGATCTAAGAACAAAACTCAACACTTCTGGTGATAAGAAACCATACCAGTTGGAAACAAGGATAAGAGATCCAGATGCAGAGTATGCAAGAAACTATGTGGCTCATATTAATCATTCTCTATATAATCAAGAGCCATCAAGACCCAAGAACAGGAAATATACTCCTCAATCTTCACAAACAGATTTACGAGAATATCTTCAACAGAAGAGAAAAAGTGATTCTGTGTCAAAGGACCATGCTGAATGTGACTTCTATCCAAGAGTCATAATTCAATGCAAATGTCAATCAATGGCTTATGACCATGTTGATCATGAATGTGACTTCCAGCCAAGAGTCACAATGCAATGCAGATGTCAAACAAAACGACAATTTGTCTTCAATCGGATTCAGTGTGAACCTATGCCTGATGAAGATGAGCCTTTGTTTGCTTCTGTCAACATGACCTCTCGGGATACTGGGGGTAGAGCTGATAGTCCAGATGGAGTATATAGAAACACCAGAGCAAGAGTCCTAGCTTCTAGTCAAAGAAATTTGATCTCTGAAGATAATTCTGAATTTCTGGGAGAATCTAACTTCCCACCTCTTCCTACTGGGGGTAGTTCTCCTATAAATGACTTTGATGCACGAAGCAGTGATTCAGAGCATACCACATCCACTAATTCATCAATAATCCCTCGTACAGTCACTACATATATGGTGGATGGGAATACTGAATTGAACAATGAACCTTCCTCTTCGGTGACTCCCCAAGATCAAAGGATTGCTTCTTTGGAACAGCAAATGAAGTCTATGGCTGATACTATGAAGTCGATGTATGAACTCATGACAGCTCAGATGCAAAATCGACAGACTGTACCAGATGTCATACCAACTGACACTGATATAAGTCCAGTACAAGTTCCTCCAGCAGTACAATCCAATACTCCTGGACCAGCTCAACCAAATCCTAGTCTCTCTGGAGCTGGGGGTAGTGCTTACAATGCTGTTCCTCCTCCCACCTATTCTCTACAAGTTACAACTCCACAATCTTCCGGAGTTGTTAATGAAGAATTGAGGAATCTCAAAACTCAATTCGAAGCATTCAAACAGAAAGATGGTTTACAAAGGTTAGGCATCAAGCAACCTTATCCGATAGAATGGAAGCAAGTATTATATCCTCCTAAATACAAGCCTCCTACTATCTCATTCTATGATGGAACCACTTCTCCAAGTCAGTTTATTAATCACTTTGAAGTGATGACTGATCAATTGCAACCAAGCGACGCCCTCCTTACTCGGGTGTTTGTTGGATGTCTCAAGGGAACGGCTTATGAATGGTATAGAAGTCTCCTAGATGGGAGCATTACCTCATTTACCGGTTTCAAACAGATGTTTCTTGAACGGTTCTATGAAGGGCTCAATGACATGACTATGTCTGCTCTTATTAGAATCAAGCAGAAAAATAATGAAACTACAGAAGAGTACATTGAACGGTTTCGAAGAGAAGCTCTGAAGATGCCTCTTGGAACTCCTGATGCTGTCACCATCGACACATGCAAATCAAACTTGTTACCTATCATCAGCATGTGGACAGGATCCACCCAATTCCAAGACTGGCCTTCTTTCATAGTTAGTGCCAAGGCTGCAGAAATTAGTGCTGAAACCTTCAAAGGTTTAGGAGTGCAGATGACTCCCAAAGAAACAGGTCAAGGTACTAACAATAAAAACAATGTTCGCAAAGGAAAAGAAACTCTTGAAGTTAATCTTCAGAGCAAAGATGCATCAACTGTTCCTACTTCTACAACTCAACAACCAAGAACACCTCGTCCCAAAGAAGAATACTCTTTCGATGATGACGATGTCCTTGGTATCTTTGAATGTCTGCTGAAAGGTAATAAAATACAATTCCTGAAATTAAGAAACCTGATGAAGCTGGTAAGACAGATCATCCCAAATACTGCCCATATCACAGAATGTTGGGTCACACAATTCGTACATATTATGTACTGAAAGAAAAGATCCAAGAAATGATTAAATCTGGAGCTATCTCTCTTACTCCAAAAGAGAAGACCGTCACCTCCAATGTCGTCTCTATGCAATTCAGAGATTTCCCTCCTCAACTCCTTGAAAGTGGGATTGTTCCTATTTCCAAGGCAACTCTTGAAATAGTGAATATTCCTCCTCCACAATCTGAAGGATTAGTGCCAATCACTTTGGAAACTGGAGAAATCATGTGGATTCATCCTGATCTAGTGGCAAATTTTGAATCGCCTTCTCCTCAAAAGACTACTTCTCGAAAGTCCAAGAAGGCTGGAAAGATTAAGTCATGTCATATGACGTCTCTTGGATCTACCTCCGACACAGAGCCAAAAGATAAAGAAGAAGCACTTGTTAGTGCTACTCGAACGGGGAAACCTTATCTAAAGAATTATTCCAAGAATCCTGAGGATACTTCTGATATCCCTCCAGCTGATAAAGATGCTCCTAATGTTCCTCCTGAAGAAGAATCATCTACTGCACCTGTTCCTTCAACTACACCGGTTGAACCTGTTCCTCCCAAGTCTACAGCTCTGGAGAAAGGCAAACAACAGGCTCGGTTTGATAAACCAATCAAGAAGTCCTCTCCTCTTGGGCTTCAGAAGCCTTACAACTTCGACATTCTAGCTCAACTTGTTAATACTCCAGCTAGAATGTCCCTCTTTGAACTTCTACGTCTTTCTAAAGAAACTCGGGAGACGTTAAGTGAAGCACTTCTTCAAGCAGACTCTTGTCTTGCACAATTGAAGAAGCCAGATGCAGAACCTGTCACTTGCTTACATTACAACAGTGTATTGGAGATTATCCCAAATATCACCTTTACACAAGATGACATGCTACTGGAGGATAATCGACATGATCGGCCTCTCTACTACACCGGTTATATCGATACGATGAAGATAGATCGTATCCTTATTGATCCAGGGTCTGCTATAAGCATCATGCCAAAGAGCCTGTTGGATGAACTGAAAATCCCTCTTCACAAGCTCTCCAAGACGGTTACTACTATCCTGGGATTCAATCAAAGCCGAAGCGAGCCTTTGGGAAAGATTCATCTGAAGCTTCAGATAGGCGATTTCAGATCCAAAGTCACTTTCTATGTGATTGAGATCGTGGGATCCTATAATCTTCTTCTTGGGAGGCCCTTTCTTCATGAAAATAATATGGTGCCTTATACTCTTCATCAGTGTTTTAAATACATTGATAGCAATGGAAGAGTACAAAAAGAAGTTGCTGATATAAATCCCTTCCATGGGGTTGAAGCTTATTTCAATGATTCCCGAATGTACAAAGAAGAGTATACAAGGGTCATACAAGCTATGGAGAAAGAGGATTCACAAAGTGAGACCTTAATAATTCCTGTTAAAGGTCGAACTACTCAGCAACAATCTCTCAAACTCTCTGGAGAAGGTTCTTTCATCATTCCAGTGACTGGACGGATCTCTCCGTTACCTCAGTCGTCTGCTCAAGACACAATGATCATTCCTGTCAGTGGACGTACTACAGTTCCTGTATCTTCACAGGATACTCTGCTAATTTCAGTTGGAGGGCGGATTATTCTTCCATCTCAAGCTTCAAGGGAGCTCACCTCTTCTGAGCCATTTGTTATCGATCTTAATCGAAACAAAGCTTCTTCTCATTCTTCTTCTTCTTCTTCCCCTTTAGTCATTGACTTGGCTAAGATCTCTAAGGCTCAGCCTTCTCCCAATGTAAATATTGCTGCTTTTACATTTAATGAAAAGTCTCCATCTTTGTAGTACGCTGATGTGTGTAATTATGTTCATAGTTATTTACATTTGTTAGATGACTTGAACACAATAACCATTGGAGTTGTATAGACTGTTCATACAGATGTATCTCTAGAACCTGTACAATCTTCATACTTTCTAGTTCCCAGCAGAAAGCCAGGAGACATTCCAATATTTTTCTACAAAGGGCCTCAAAGTCCTTCTGATTTAGAAGATGATGACAAAAATGATGATACTGGAAGATTACAACTACGTCGTTATAGTCAGCAATCTAAAGACATCATCAAAAATATGGGCTATGACTTCAGGGCTGGCCTCAATAGTGGAAAAGGAAGAAAAATGCCTGTTCGTATTCCTCCTCTGAAATATGGAAGGACGAAATGCGGATTGGGCTATATAGCTCCTACTCCTTTTATCAATATTATTCATGAAGATCCCGAGTCTGATGAAGATAAGAGATCTGATTCTTCTAGTACCACTTCTTGGGATTCCGATACGAGTATCGGTGACTTCCACTGCAACCTTCTGTCTTCCAATATGGTTTCCATTGACCATTCTGAAGAAAGTGATGAAGACGAAGAAGAGTTTGAAATCTCACCTGAATCAGAACAATGGGCCCAAAGATTAGATAATCAATGGGAGTTCCGTTTCGAGCAAAAAGAACCTCCGACTGAAGACAAACTTGTTCAAATAGATGTTGGTGAAGAGGGATCTCCCAAACCAATATTCATCAGTGAAAGTCTTTCAGAAACTGATAAGCAAGACATGATCAAACTCATTCGTGACTACATCGATGTCTTCGCTTGGAGTTATGAAGATATGCCAGGACTTGATCCACAAATTGCAACTCACAAGCTCAATATCTTGCCGAATGCTAAACCGGTCAAACAACAACAGCGACGATTTCGTCCAGACATTATGGATGCAATTGAAGCTGAAGTCAATAAACTCATAACCTCCGGGTTTATTAGAGAGGAACAACATCCCGATTGGGTGGCTAACATAGTTACTGTCCTTAAAAAGACTGGCAAGATCAGAGTATGCATAGACTTCCGCGATCTCAATACGGCATGTCCTAAAGACGAATCACTGATGTCATGATCGATAATACCTGTGGATTTGAACGAATGTCATTCATGGACGGGTATTCTGGGTACAATCAGATTAAAATGTTTCCAGACGACGAGAAGCACACTTCTTTCATAACGCCGATTGGTACATACTGTTATACAGTTATGCCATTCGGTCTCAAGAATGCAGGAGCAACTTATCAACGAGCCATGAGCACTATATTCCGTGAACATCTGCGGAAAACAGTCGAATGCTACGTTGATGATATTGCAGTCAAAAGTCGACAAAAGGAGGATCACATCCAAGATTTGAAGACTATTTTGATCTAATGCGTAAGCATCAATTAAAGATGAACCCTACTAAGTCCTTCTTAGGCGTCTCTAGTGGTAAATTTCTTGGCTTCGTCATTACCTCTAAAGGTATACACGTGGATCCCAAGAAGATCAAAGCCATCCAAGAGATGCGTCCTCCACGCACCTTAAAAGAGCTACGAGGATTTCAAGGAAGGATCGCTTATATCAGGAGATTCATCTCTAATTTATCAGGACGCTGCAGACCACTCAACAAACTTATGAAGAAAGGTGTTTCTTTTGTCTGGAATGATGAATGTCAGAAAGCATTCGATGATATAAAACAATATCTGATGAGCCCTCCAGTATTGGTACCTCCCGTTTCAGGAATTCCATTTCTCTTATATACTCGAGCAATGAGTCATTCATTGGATGTATTACTCGCTCAAAAGAATCAAAATGGTCATGAACAAGCCATTTATTATCTCAGTCGTACTATGACCGGAGCTGAACCTCGTTATTCACCAGTCGAAAAAGAATGTCTAGCCTTGATGTTCGCTGTTCAAAAGACACGACATTATATCATTGGCCAGACTATTCATGTCATCTCCAGGATCAATCCTATACGGATCATAATGAAGAAACCCAGTATTTTGAATTCTCGACTGGCTAATTGGGGAATCCTACTTGCTCAGTATGACATGCATTATGTTCTCAGAAGTCAGTCAAAGGACAAGCTTTAGCTGATTTTCTAGCTGCTCATTCAATTCCAGAAGATTCAAAACTCTATGAAGAAATTCCAGATGAAGTCCTAGATTCAAACCAAATTGTTGAAGAAGATCCTACTTGGCGTCTATTCTTTGATGGAGCTTCAAAGATAGGTCCTAATGGTGATATTGTCGCTGGAGTTGGAATCGTTCTTGTATCGCCAGAAGGTCTTGCTATCCAAAGAGCTTATTCTCTCGATCAACCATGTTCAAACAATGTAGCTGAGTATAATACATTACTCATTGGTCTTCAACTCGCCAAACATCTGAATATTCAATATTTGGAGGCGTATGGAGATTCTAAACTCATTGTCAATCAGATAAGGGGTACTTATGAAGTTCGCCATCAAGATCTGGTTCCTTATCATAGATCAGCTATATCTATGGCTTCTTCGTTTGAAGAATTCTTCATTGAACATGTTAGGCGAGCATGTAACACAGAAGCTGATGCTCTAGCTAATCTTGCAGCGGTGTTGGCTATTCCGATCAGACGACAACAAATGATTATTGTTCGTAATCGAGAATTATTTCATCTTGAAAATAACCTAACTCTAGGGCTTCCAATTGACATTAAAGAATCAACATCTCATGACGTCAACACAACAAGAGGATTTGGATTCAGTCGTAAATCGATGTCGTCTTCATCTGATTCCAGCATAGAATTCATCTTCAGTAATTCGGCCGAGAATCAAAATACAGATAAAGATTGGAGACTTTCTTTCTTAGATTTCGTATTGTATGATATTCTTCCGGATGATCCGAGTGAGGCAGCATCTATCAGACGACGATCACTCAGATTCTACTACAATCATACAACAAAGACCTTATATCGTCGAGCTTATGATGGTTTACTTCTTCGATGTGTTGCCGGTGACGAGGCTCAATAAATTATTTGCGAAGCACATGATGGAATTTGTGGAGCGCATCAGCCTGGACCAAAACTTCAAGACCGTATTCGACGTATAGATTATTATTGGCCCACTATGGTATCAGACGCCATCAAATATGCAAAGAAGTGTAAAGCTTGTCAAATCCATGCAGATTTTATTCATCAACCTTCAGAATTTCTACATCCAACGACAGCATCATGGCCCTTCGAAGCTTGGGGCATGGACATTATCGGCCCGATCAATCTGCCGTCATCCAAGGGTCATCGGTTTATTCTCGCAATAACCGATTACTTCTTCAAATGGGCCGAAGCCATTCCTTTGTCTAAAGTTAAGACGTCCAATGTCATCAGCTTTATTAAGCACCACGTCATCTATAGATTTGGTGTTCCTCGACGCATTATTCATGATAACGGACCACAGTTCGTTAGTCAGAAGTTTACTCGATTCTGTGACGATCACCGGATCAACAATGTGGCTTCTACCGCGTATAATCCGGCAGCTAACGGATTAGCAGAAGCTTTCAACAAGACCATCATCAAACTCCTAAAGAAGTTTGTCTCTACTAACAAACGTAATTGGAGTGAGAAGCTCGGTGAATGTTTGTGGGCTTATCGCACTACAGTTCGTAATGCTACTAAATGTACACCCTTCTCTTTGGTGTATGGTTGCGAAGCTGTTCTTCCATTAGAGATTCAAATTCCTTCTTTAAGGATAGCAATCGCTAATGAACTCACTGCAGAAAATAATGATCGTCTTCGACTTCAAGAATTAGAAGCTCTAGATGAAAAGCGATTATCTGCTCAACAGAATATTGAATTCTATCAAGCTAGAATCTCAAGAGCTTTTAATAAGAAAGTCAGAGTTCGATCGTATCAAAAAGGAGAACTTGTTCTAACAGTCAGACGTCCTATGACTATGACTCATATGAGCAAGGGCAAATTTGATGCAAAGTGGGAAGGACCCTATATTGTGAGCAAAGTTTTCTCAAATGGAGCTTATCAACTCTCAGAATTGGATGGTCGAAAAGTTTTGATGCCTATTAATGGCAAATTCTTTAAGAAGTACTATGTATAAATGTAAATGCTTGTAATCATCAGACAAATTCATGTTTAAAAAATAAAATTTTTATTTTATTTTAATCATGAATGATGGTACATGATATTAAGGAAGATCATTATCATCTTTTTCTACATTTGGACGTGGTCTACTATCATCCTTCTCGAAGACATGATCAGCAAAAGAGCCGAGGATCTCCTTGCTGGAACTTACAAGGAACTTGCAAGCGGCCATCCTCATGGCTTCTTCTTCTTCAGTCCTTCCTGGTTCGAGCAGGAAGTCCAGAATGTCCCTTGGTGGCTTGGGTGCAGATGAACCTTCGCCTGCTTCCGCCTTCTTGGATTGAACTGGATCTACAGGGTGTTCTTCAGTGCCTTTCTGAACCTTCATGGCGATTTCAGCCTTATTGGATGCTTCTTCAGACGACATTTTTATGTTTGAAAGAAGAAGCGTTCGTTCTTGTCAGATTTCTGCTATATTTATAGGCATAAGTTCCTCAAATAATGAAGCGTTACATTCATCCGACGATTCATACATTCATTAATACTTGACAGTTCATCCGTTCATTTATTACATTCATTCGACGGTTCATCCGTTCATCATTTCCTAAACGGTTCGTCCGTTCATAATCTTCTATCAATTTATTAAGTAGGGATTCGTTATTGATCACGTTTTCATAACCTCTGAATCAATTCCGAATCTACTTGCTCATTTGTCATTTTTGACCTCTGCATAGAAATCAATCTATTTTCTTTTGAGTTCCTACATATTATCACGTCCATAATACCTCTGATAATATCATATACTCTAAAACAGAAAAGAAGATTTCATTATCTATCATGTCCACAATTCATCCACAAATACAAATCTTTGAGCATAGAAGAATTATCATTTCCATTCTCATTTCACCACAAAAAGTCTATTACATTTTCTTAGACTTTCTTACAAATCATAATGGAAATCTACTACAAATCTTGGATTTTCATTCTACACCACAACAATAACCTAATAGAGATCTATCTTCTTCTTTGGATCTTCTCCGTCGGACCTTCTCCGTCAGGTTCGTTGTTGGTGGCAGTTCCTGACTGTCTGGGTCCCAGTCATGACCAGATCAGCAGGAATCAAACTCTGGTCTTCTCTCTCAGACGAGAGGAGAACCACAGAGTATGGCAGCCCGAAGTCGTGGTGCTGCCAATACAACTGGTGGATTGGGGGTAACCTCTCAAGGAAGACAGGAATGTATCCAAATCTTGGGATACAATTCCTAGTTCTGCCTTGAAAGGAACTCTACTACCCGATTTCTCAGGGTAGAGTTGACTCCACCATCCAACTCTCATGTATAAAGGCTCTTCCTACCATCTGAGGAAGACCTTTCTATCCCACGAAGAGTTCTGAGTTGTCTGATGTACGCGTCAAAAGCGTATGAGCTCCCTGATGTAGGTGTCAGCAGGATATTCTCCACAGCATCTACATCACCAATGCCAATTCTGAAGAAAATTTTCAATCGAGCTTCTGCAAAAACAGCAAGGAAAAAGAGAATTAATCAACAGAAATGTCATTTGTCATGCATTGGCTAGTCAAGCGTGCATTTTTCAGTCAGAAACATAAAAGCCTATCTTCAACAGCAACAAAAATAGTACGCGGACTTACCATCAAGTTTGGTGCTAAGGATTGGCAAACCCATGTTTGATACAGTGCGCAGAAATCGAACATTAGAAAGCATTGCTTTCCTGTTTGAGAATGAAATCTCCCAAAAATTTCATTCTCAGAGAAGAAGAAGAAGAAGAATGGGAGATGAGTATCTTTGAAACTCAGCTATCTATCTAAAGGACAAAGTACAAGCTTATTCTTGGAAAAGATCCGCGTGAATAGCGCTCGTAAACCATGGAATGAATGACACGTGTGTTTTGGAAGACAGCGCAACATTGGAAACAGTCAAAGAGTGCTAATTAACATTCTTCATTAATGCATGCTGTTCAAACACAAAAGTTGTACTACATTCTTCAAGACAGGCACTGATGGCCTTACAAAAGACAAAAGAAGAAGTGCAATATTTTCAAAAGAAGACAAAAGCATAAAAGACACGCTCTATTTTACAGAGCGGCTGAGCTTAGTGCCCAATTCTTCTACACTCTTAACCCCCATGCGGTGTAACAGAGCCTTCAACATTTCATGCTGCTCTGCGAAGCTGCGTCCATGAGAAGAAGACGAGCCATCCAAGCCAAAATAGCTCAAGAAATTCTTGGCTAATTGTATGGGATCGTCTTTGAACTCGAAAACCAGAGGCTCCGGTTCTTTACCCTCAAAAGTGGGATCACCATGGGAACAAAAGCCCAACTTGCGTGCTTCTTCCTCAGCTTTCTCCTTTGGTGTCATGTTGACGTAAGATGAAGATTAAATGAATCCTCTCCCTGTTTATATAACAGAGCTCGCCGGCGGTTCATATTCTACCATAAACTGGATGCAATCAGTCTCGGAAAATGAAGAGTCATCATGACATTTAATAAGTTCATTTGGATGTTTTCAAAGAACTTCGAAGTCTTTTCGACTTCCGAAAAATTTGAAGTCATCTCAGCGTGACTAAGTTCATTTTATCATCTTATTTTTCAAAGTATTTCGAAAAATTTTGAAGTCTTTTTCAATTTTTGAAAACTTTGAAGGGGGTCTTGTAGGCCTTTAAAAATGACAGTCACGCTGAGTTGATCAGAACAAGTCTAACAGTCACGCTGAGTTGATCAGGGCAAAGTCAAAAGTCACGCTCAGTTAATCCAGACAATATTTACAAATCACGCTGAGGGACAGCTCATCATTTAACAGAGAGTAATTATGACTGACAGCACAACAGTCGAAGAATGTCTCTTCGTATGCCACATATGCACAGAATTCGAGAGATCACAGCCGTCTATTGCGTGATTTTTGAAATATTCTTCAGCAAGACTCAACCTTCGTCATGTTGGCGTACTAAAAGAGTTTCTTGTCATTTAATGCGACTGACAAAAGCAATCACTGTCAGAGATTTTGTGTCAGTCGAGGCACGCCAAATCAAGACAGCTGGCAGTTCTACCTCAAGTCTGCGTGTATTTGTGAGATCTTCATCTCAAACGTGCGTGGATTCTGAAGTTTTATTCCTCAAGTCTGCGTGGATTTTAAAGCATTTTTTTGCCTCGAGTCTGCGTGGATCCTGAAGCTTCTTGCCCCAAGTTTGCGTGGATTTTGAAGCTTTCTACACCGAGTTTGCGTGGATTTCGTCTTTAACAAGTCTGCGTAGATTTCATCAAATTGCAGTACGTGGTAGCCATGCCACTGATCTCTCGCCTGCGTGTCCTGTAACTTGCACACGACTCATGCATGATCGCAATGTGTCCAACAGTTACAGGCCACGTCCAGTAACTTCTCACAACCTTGCGTATGTTAAATCCTGTGTGATTTTCAACTAAGCACAGGCTGTGAAGACAGTTATCTTTTCAGTTTTATTTTTGACTCTATAAATAGAGTTCTTTTTCTCATTCATTGTACAGATACATAGTTATCTACTGTCAAAATTTTGAGAGCTTTTCTTCTTCGCATAGTCCAAGAAATAAAGTGATCGTCTTCTAGATCAGATTCCCACAGTTGTAATTTTCCCAGATACACAATAAATAAAGGAATTTATTTATGGAAAACACTCCCGTCCTGACAGGATAACGTTGTAGGTATCCTTACTGAGGAGGAGTTACTCTGCGACACCTATTATGGAGTTACTGCCGAGGACCCAGCTTTCCTTTACGAGGATGTTCCTGCGGGGAACCTCGCCTAGTTGTCTTTTATATTTTTAGTCTTTTGAGAGTAGTCATGTATTAGACTATATATTTTGTAACTGGACATGTATCCAGTTTTACATTTCAGTTCACTTGTACTTGGACATTTTACTATATACGACGACTTTTGTGTTTGGAGCATTTATGATTCTTCTTCACTTATAGAACTGTTAGCACATTTAGTCTTATCATGTTGTCTTTAGAACAACTTACTACATTTTATCTCAACGTAGGTTGGGCATGACTCGGCCTGGCCCAACAATTTGGGTAGCGGGTCGTGACATGTTTTTAGTGGTGGCCCATGCAGGTCAAGGCGGAGCGCCAGAGGCCAGCTGGGTTGTTGCAGCCGTTACCCATTCCCGAGTGGAAGTGGGAACATATTACGATGGACTTTGTCTCAGGGCTTCCTTGTTTTCAAGGAGGGAAGGATGCCATTTGGGTTATCGTAGACAGGCTGACGAAGTGTGCGTACTTCATACCCTTCAAGGTGGGGCTTTCCACCGAGAAGTTGGCAGAGCTATACATGCAGCAGATAGTTCGCCTATACGGAGTGCCGGTGAGCATCGTGTCAGACAGAGACAGCAGATTCACATCCCACTACTGGAGGAGCTTGCAGGAGGAGTTGGGCAGTAGGCTCAAGTTCAGTACGGCATACCACCCACAAACAGATGGGCAGTCCGAGAGGACGATACAGACACTGGAGGATATGCTGAGGACCTGCGTGCTGGACTTCGAAGGATCATGGGAGAGCCATCTGCACTTGGTAGAGTTTTCATACAACAACAGCTACCAGGCCAGTATTGGTATGTCTTCTTTCGAGGCGCTATATGGGCGACGATGCCGCACACCGCTTTTTTGGGATGATGTTGGAGACAGAGTTATGCTTGGGCCCGAGATGATCACGGATGCAGCAGAGAAAGTCGGGATGATCAGAGACAGGCTCAGAGTAGCTCAGGATAGGCAGAAATACTGGGCTGATGCTAGTCGCAGGCCGATGGAGTTCGCAGACGATGATATGGTGCTAGTGAAGATATCACCTACTAGAGGGACGATCCGGTTCGGACGAGGAGGGAAGCTGAGCCCCAGATACATCGGGCCGTTCAAGATACTCGGCAGAATCGGAGAGGTAGCTTACAGGGTTGCACTTCCACCCAACCTAGCAGGAGTTCACGATGTCTTCCACGTATCTCAGCTGAGGAGATATGTTCCAGACCCCAGTCATGTGCTAGATCATTCAGAGTTGGAGGTCGGAGCGAGCCTTACAGTTTCTGAGCAGCCAGTGGAGATATTAGACAGGAGAGAGAAGAGGCTGAGGAACAAGGTTATACCCCTAGTACGAGTAGCTTGGAGCCGTCACTCCCCAGGTGAATCTACTTGGGAGAGGGAGTCGGACATGAGGGAGAGATACCCTTACTTGTTCGATCCAACCGCTGCGAGGGAACCACCCGTTCTCGCTTGATACCTTAGAGGTTAGTTTCGATCGCAGCCTTAGTCATTTTGTTGCACTGCTTGCTATGTTAGAATATTGTAGGGTCTTCAATCCTTGTGAATTTCGAGGACGAAATTTTTCAAGGAGGGAAGACTTGTAAGCCCCTGTTTATCAAATTTCATTTTAATTAGTGCTAATTAATTTTTAATGTTAATTTTAGCCTTAAAATAATTATTAGGATTTTTAGAAATTTTTCTAGAATTTTTAAATAATTTTTAAATGAGTTTTAATTCTAAAAATATCAATATGTAATTTTCTAAATTGTTTTGATATCATTCTGTAATTTTTAGATTTGTTTTTATATTAGTTTGCAATTAGCGAAATGTTTTTAAATGAGGAATGCAAATTCTATTTTGCATCTAGCCACTGTTGGGGCCTTTGTGCAATTTCCTAATCTAGGAGGACCTAACTGCTAACCTACCCAACACCCCCACGACCAGACTCTCTCTCTCCTCACCCACTCCGCTGACCGACGACCGCCAGCGCGTCCTGCCCCCGCCATTTTCGGCTTCCCCCGACCAACCCGACCGCCCTAACTAGTCTATTTAAACTCCCCTCTCTCCCCCGACCAGACCCTAACCCTAAACTCTCCCCACGACCACCTCCGACCCCCATTTCCTCCACTTCCAGTCCGCCTAAACCCTAACTCCGGCGGACCCCCAGTGCCGCCTCCACAGCCGTCGTCGTCACCAACCACCACCACCATTCGACGCGCCCGGCCGAGACGACCCCAGCGCCACCGGAGCGCCGTCGTCCCGACGCCTCCTCCGCCGTCCACGACCTTCGAATCCCCCCCAAAGTCGGACACGTATGTAACATTGTTTTTTCGTATCGTGCGTGTCTCGTGTTGAGTCTATATTGTTCGCCGTGTCCTGACGAACATGATGGTGAAACTGGACACGCGAGACTGAACTCGTGCGTGTCATGCTAGCCCAGACACGTAAATACCTGTGTCCCTAACTGTCCGGACACATGCTCGTGTTTATTATTTTTTTTAATGTTTATGTTAAACAAAACCTAATAAAATTAACCTAAGTCCTATCCCTAACACAAGCCACGGGCTGACCCCCTGGCCAGCCCGATCTAACTAAACCCCCCCTGCGCAGCTCGGGTTCGAGCCCCCCTTTCTGTTTCTGTTTCTTTTTCTTTTCTTTTCTTTTTGTTTTAATATATATATTTATATATATGTATACATGTATTTGTATATATATATATATGTATTATTATATATACTATATTATGTATATATATATGCTGTTTATATATATATATATATATATATATATATATATATATATATATATATATATATATATATATATATATATATATATATATATATATACTTCATTTTTAGTACTTTATTATATTATGGATGTATATATATATATGTATTATGTACACATATGTATATATTTTCTTGTGTATATATATATATTATTATATATATATATACTTTATAAATTAAGTATTTCCTTGTGTATATATATATGTACTTTTGGCATAGGTATGTATATATTCATTTTGTATAAATTTACCTTATTAAAATAATAATATTTATTTTGCATTTTTTTACCAAATTATGTTTTTAGTGTTTTTAAATTACTGCAACCATTTGTTGTCCAGGCCTAGCATGGGTTTTTGGGCCCAAATGTATTTTCACACATTCAAGACCTGTACAAGTCATATTGGACTTGATTCATGGCCTTGGGTCCTGTATTTGAACTTTGGTTCAAATTATATACATGGACAAAATACGCAGATAATTAATTATTTAATTTCAATAGTGTGTAATGCTGTTTTTGGATTTCTAAAAATACTTAAAGTATTGTTAAAATTCTGGAAAAATAGTATTTAGATACTATGTTAAGTTAGCTAATTTAGTATAATTTTTATAGTATTTAATTTACTGTTTTGCCACTAGTTTGGCATATGAAACCAAAACTCATTTTCTGTATACTTAGGAAAACTGATTTTTATAAAATATTTGTACTGGTTAATAAATTCCAGAAAAATTATAATAAATTTCTATAATTAACAAGGATCACTTTGATACTTTACTTTAAGTAAAACTAGGCTTTTTGTCTATCTCTAAAATTGTTAGAACACAATGGTCTTTTGATTTACTTATTGATTAAATACGGCTTGTAGCTTTTTGTGTTATTTTAAGTTTTAGCCGTGTTGAACCCCACCCCTCACTAGTGTAAAGACCCTAGAAAGTTAGTTAAAGTAGTGTGTCACCCCACATTGGTCCCCTATGCCAAAATCATCATTTTGGTTAGGTGCCCAGTCACAAGTCGTGTTTCACCAATTAGTGTCTTAGCATTTTAGCTTAGTGTAAAAACTAAGTTATTGTATTTATTTCTACAGTGACGAGTTACCGGACATCCATAGCACTTTTATCGCAGCTTATTTTGCTTTGTTTTGCTAGAGGCAAGTACTTTCTACAAACTTTACATACTGTTACATAATGAACTGCGATTTACCAACCATGTTAACTGCTGATCCTCGGGGTAGCAAGTTAAAATATCACATATTGTACTTTCCATTTCTACCATGCTTAGAACAGTCTTTATGTATCTCTCACATGATTAGGATATGGGTTATGGGGAAACTAATGGTAGAGTACGTGATCATGACCCCCTATAGTAGCGAGCGAGGTCGTATTTTATATGCATACCTTGCCGTAGGCCATTATCCCGTATTTCTGTACGGATGTACACCTATGCCTGTTGACTTGTACGTATGTACATTTTATTTACATGTACTACAGTACATTATACATCTATTGACCGATCACGTACTTGCTACAGTTTTAAACACTACATGTATATCTGTCTCTATGACATATGTATCCTTGCCATGATAGATTGTGTGATGCCATGTTTCCAGTTATTTCTTCTTATGTTTATTTACATGTTTCATATGCTAGTTTGCTAGATTCAGTACTTGCTCCCGTCCTGACAGGATAACGTTGTAGGTATCCTTACTGAGGAGGAGTTACTCTGCGACACCTATTATGGAGTTACTGCCGAGGACCCGGCTTTGCTTTACGAGGATGTTCCTGCGGGGAACCTCGCCTAGTTGTCTTTTGTATTTTTAGTCTTTTGAGAGTAGTCATGTATTAGACTATATATTTTGTAACTGGACATGTATCCAATTTTATATTTCAGTTCACTTGTACTTGGATATTTTACTATATACGATGACTTTTGTGTTTGGAGCATTTATGATTCTTCTTCACTTATAGAACTGTTAGCACATTTAGTCTTATCCTGTTGTCTTTAGAACAGCTTACTACATTTTATCTCAACGTAGGCTGGGCATGACTCGGCCTGGCCCAACAATTTGGGTAGCGGGTCGTGACAGCCTCCGTCGCCGCAATGTACTCTGCCTCTGTCGTCGACAAGGCAACACACTTCTGCAACCGCGATTGCCACGATACCGCTCCTCCAACAAACATCATCACATAGCCCGAAGTCGATCGCCTCGTGTCTACATCTCCAGCCATATCAGCGTCAGTATACCCAACCAGCTTTGGCTCGTCACCACCAAAAGAAAGTCTCCAATCCGCAGTGCCCTGAAGGTATCGTAGAATCCACTTGACCGCACTCTAATATACCATTCCAGGATTTGAAAGGTACCTGCTAACTGTGCCAACTGCATGAGCGATGTCTGGCCTCGTACACACCATAGCATACATAAGACTTCCCACAGCTGAAGCATATAGAACCCACTCCATATCTTCCTTTTCGTCCTCGGTAGATGGACACTGCTCCTCAGTGAACTTAAAGTGAGCCGCAAGGGGGCAACTCACTTTCTTCGACTCGTCCATACCGAAACGTTGAAGTACCCGATGAATGTACTTCTTTTGGGACAAATGTAGCAGCTTGGAATCTCTCTCTCGGCTGATCTCCATCCCAAGAATAGTCTTTGCTGCGCCCAAATCCTTCATAGAGAAGTTCGCGCCCAGTTGGCGCTTCAACTCCACTATCCCAGTGGCATTCTGACCCACTAACAGCATATCATCTACATAGAGCAATAAAATGATAAAATCATCCTCGGCAAAGTACCTCACAAATACGCAATGGTCCAATGTCGTCCGTGCATAGCCATGCTCTCCCATAAACGACTCGAACTTCCTGTACCACTGCCTCGGAGCCTGCTTCAGACCATACAAGCTCTTCCTCAACCGACAGACAAAATGTGACTTGCCCTTCTCACAGAATCCCTTTGGCTGCTCCATGTATAACTCCTCTTCAAGATCACCGTGGAGGAATGCCGACTTCACGTCCATCTGCTCGACCTTCAAGTCGAACTGGCTGGCAATGTTAGCACCACCCGAATAGACGACTGTTTGACGACTGGCGAAAAGATCTCATCATAATCCATGCCTTTCCGCTGACCGTAGCCTTTAACTACCAGCCTCGCTTTGTATCGAGGACAAGTAGCATCATCCGTCTGCTTCACTCTAAACATCCATCGATTCTTTAAAGCCTTCTTGCTCTTTGGCAATCGTACCAGCTCACAAGTGGAATTGGCATATAAGGAACTTATCTCCTCCTGCATAGCCTCCATCCACTCCTGCCTGTGTTCGTCTTCCATAGTCTCTGCAAAACTTTCGGGCTCTCCTCCGTCAGTCAATAGCACATACTCACCCGGTGAGTATCTCGTAGATGGTCGATGCTCTTTGTCGCTCCTTCTCAGTGGAGCCACTGGTGCTGGCTGTATACCAACAGCCTCCTCCTCTTCAGGAAATGCCTCCCCGGCATGCTCATCCTCCTGAGGGACACCCTGACCACCATCAGCAGGTTGATGATCAAGGTTGGGAGCAACTCCATGTGTTGGCTCTCCCATAATTGGATCCTCTGCGATGTCCTCTGGAAACTGCTCGAAGCGAAATGACTCTAACATAGGCAATTTCTCATCCTCAGAAGGCGTCTCGGAATCCTGAGTGTTGGTCATGGTCTGATCCTCAACGAATACCACGTCCCTGCTTCTGTAGAGCTTTCTTTCCACCGGGTCGTAGAGTCTATAGCCAAACTCATCCCGACCGTAGCCGACAAAGACGCATCGCCTCGTCTTCGGCTCAAGTTTGGTCCTCTCGTCCTTCGGTACATGCACGAAGGCCTTACAGCCAAACACTCGCAGGTGATTGTATGACGGCTCTTTGTCGTACCATACTTTGTCAGGCACATCACCCTACAAAGGAGCACTAGGAGAGAAATTAATAAAATAAGCAGCTGTGAGAAGAGCCTCACCCCAATATCTGTCCGGTAAGTTTGGTTCTGACAGCAAACACCGCACCCTCTCCATCAGTGTCCTGTTCATGCACTCCGCTACACCATTGAGCTGAGGTATCTTGGGTGGAGTCTTCTGGTGTCGTATCCCCTGCTCTCTGTAATAAGCATCAAAGGGACCAATGTATTCGCCGTCGTTGTCGGACCGAACACACAATAACTTCTTGCCCGTCTCTCTTTCAACAGAGGCCTGAAACTCTTTGAAAGTAGGCAGCACCTGATCCTTGGTCTTTAAGGCATAGACCCAAACCTTCCTGGAACAGTCATCAATAAAAGTTATAAAGTAAGAAGCACCACCAATAGATTTTACCTTCATAGGACCACAGACATCCGAGTGAATCAACTCGAGCAACGCCGACTTCCTTGAACTTGGGTGACTTTGGAAAGACACCCTATTTTGCTTCTCAGCTAAGCAGTGCATGCACTTCTCCAACTTTGTAGACTTGAGCCCTGGAATCACCTTTCTGTTCACCAAGTAGCTCATCCCCTTCTCGCTGATATGGCCGAGCCGCCTGCCATAACTCGGTAGACGCATCACTGACTGCGTTCACCTCCTGTGCCCCCTGTGCGCTCCCCTCCATATAGTAGAGACCGGACTTCTTGCTTCCTCTGGCAATCACCATCGAACCTTTGGAAAGCTTCTACTGACTATTTTCGAAGAGACTGAAGAATCCCTCATCATCCAACCTTCCAACCGACACCAGGTTGAAACGGATATCAGGGACATGACGAACATCTTTGAGAACAAGAACTGCACCCATCTTCGTCCTTAAATGCACATCTCCAACGGCAACCGCCTTTGACACATCTCCATTGCCCATCTTCAACACTCCACAGTCACCTGTCGTGTAAGTGGCAAATAGTGTCCTGTTGTGAGATACATGCGCTGAAGCCCCTGAGTCCACCAGCCAAGGATTGTCATCGCAGGCGAGGTTTGTGATAACCTCATCACCTACGACGATCATATCGCCTCCATGTATCGAAGTCGCCGCTGTAGTGTTCTCATCTTGCTTCCCCTTGTCGTCCTTCTTCTCTCTCTTTCAAGCGAAACAGTTCCACTTGATGTGGCCCTTCTTGCCACAATGGTAACACTCCGAGTCCTCGTACCGACCCTTGGACTTCCCTCTGCTCTTGTCTCTGCCACCACATGGACCCCTGCTTTTGCCCCTTCCGTGGCTCTCCGAAACTAGTACCTCTGAGTGATGGGATGTGGATGAAGTACCCTGAGAACGTCTCTGCATCTCTTCATTCAGTACCCCGCTCTTGGCAAACTCCAGACTGACCACGCCTTCCGGAGCAGAAGCGATCATAGATACTCGTACGGTCTCCCACGAGTCTGGCAATATACATAGCAACCAAAGTCCTTGAACCTCGTCGTCGAACTTGACTCCCATCGAGGATAGCTGGTCCACCACGCCCTGGAACTCACTCAAGTGATCCGTAATGGATGCACCATCTTTGTACCGCAGACCCATCATCGTCCGGATCAGGAATAATTTGTTTATCCCGGTCTTTTTCGCGTACAAAGATTCCAGCTTCTCCCACAATGTCTTCGTATGCTCAATATTGGCAACGTGGTTGTACACATTCTCGTCAACGAACTGCCGCATGTACCCACACACCTGTATATGCTCGAAGTTCCAGTCCTCATCGGATTTGTCACTGGTCTTCTCGGATGCAAATACTGGAAGATGCAGCTTCTTGACGAACAGCAAATCCTTCATCTTGCTCTGCCAATAATGGTAGTTGGTACCGTTCAGGTTCACCATGCGCACCGGCTTTACGTCCATCTCTGCTTTCTGGTTTGACAGTCAACTCCTGACACTTCTTTGAACCAAAAGCTCTGATACCACTCTGTTGGAAACGAAGCGCGAAAACCGTTCCCCCAAACCAAAAGGTCCTGCGAGAGAACCGAGCAAAAGCACAGAAACCAAAAATGCCAAACACAATCGCATACACAAAGATTTTTGACGTGGAAAACCCTTGCGAAAAAAACCACGGGACGATCGGAGTCCAACCTTGAAGAACCTCCACTAATGGAATAAAGAGAATACACCCTCTACAAGCTCCTCCCGATTCAACACGGATCACCACAACTCACTTGAAAGAAGAAATTTTTTGATTGCGGACTCCGAAGAACAAGAGATGCCGAAAAATTATTCGAAGCAATCTCTCCTTCACAATAGTCCTTAATCCTCTCTCTCTCTCAAAGATTGTAAAGCACTCTTTGTTTTTGAGATAATATTACAACTAGCATGCATCACCCTTTTATAAGCTCTTGGTAACCCATACATGGAAGGCCAATATAAATGGAAACTTTCAATATAAATCAATCATATATTTAATAGAAATCCAATCATAATTAGCTTACCATAATTGGAAACCCAATAATATGGAAAGCTACTATGTGAAGGGTCCAATCATCAAAGTAAATATAGAAATTCAATCATATATTTCCTTACCATATATGTACCAAAATAAAATCCATGCACTCCCCAAGCTTCTCCGACACACGGATGGCGCTCGTCGCTCTCCGGGGTATTCTCCACATAGGTGGGAACCCCACCCACTCTCACTATAAACGGGTGATGCATGCTAGTTGTAATATCATCTCAAAACAAAGAGTGCTTTACAATCTTTGAGAGAGAGAGAGAGAGGATTAAGGACTATTGTGAAGGGTGTATTCTCTTTATTCCATTAGTGGAGGTTCTTCAGGGTTGGACTCCGATCGTCCCATGGTTTTTCCCGCAAGGGTTTTCCACGTCAAAAATCTTTGTGTCTGCGATTGTGTTTGGCATTTTTGGTTTGTGTGCTTTTGCTCGGTTCTCTCGCAGGACTTTTTGGTTTGGGGGAACGGTTTCCGCGCTTCGTTCCCAACAGAGTGGTATCGGAGCTTTGGGTTCAAAGAAGTATCAGGAGTTGACAGTCAAACCAGGAAGCAGAGATGGACGTGAAGCCGGTGCGCATGGTGAACCTGAACGGTACCAACTACCATTATTGGCAGAGCAAGATGAAGGATTTGCTGTTCGTCAAGAAGCTGTATCTTCCAGTATTTGTATCCGAGAAGCCCAGTGATAAATTCGATGAGGACTGGAACTTCGAGCATATACAGGTGTGTGGGTACATGCGGCAGTTCATTGATGAGAACGTGTATAACCACGTTGCCAATATTAAGCATGCGAAGACGTTGTAGGAGAAGCTGGAATCTTTGTACGCAAAAAAGACCAGGGTAAACAAATTGTTCCTAATCCGAACGATGATGGGTCTACGGTACAAAGATGGTGCATCCATTACGGATCACTTGAGTGAGTTCCAGGGCGTGGTGGACCAGCTATCCTCGATGGGAGTCAAGTTCGACGACGAGGTTCAAGGACTTTGCTTGCTATGTGCATTGCCAGACTCGTAGGAGACCGTACGAGTATCTACGATCGCTTCTGCTCCGGAAGGTGTGGTCAGTCTGGAGTTTGTCAAGAGCGGGGTACTGAATGAAGAGATGCGGAGACGTTCTCAGGACACTTCATCCACATCCAATCACTCAGAGGCACTAGTTTCGGAGAGCCGCGGAAGAGGCAAAAGCAGGGGTCCAGGTGGTGGCAGAGACAAGAGCAGGAGGAAGTCCAAGGGTCGGTACGAGGACTCGGAGTGTTACCATTGTGGCAAGAAGGGCCACATCAAGCGAAACTGTTTCGCTTGGAAGAGAGAGAAGAAGGGCGACAAGGGGAAGCAAGATGAGAACACTACAGCGGTGGCTTCGATACATGGAGGCGATGTGATCGTCGTAGGTGATGAGGTTATCACAAACCTCGCCTGCGATGATAATTCTTGGCTGGTGGACTCAGGGGCTTCAGCGCATGTATCTCACAACAGGGCACTATTTGCCACTTATACGACAGATGACTGTGGAGTGTTGAAGATGGGCAATAGAGATGTGTCAAAGGCGGTTGCCATTGGAGATGTGCATTTGAGGACGAAGATGGGTGCAGTTTTTGTTCTCAAAGATGTTCGTCACGTCCCTGATATCCGTTTCAACCTGGTGTCGGTTGGAAGATTGGATGATGAGGGATTCTTCAGTCTCTTCGGAAATAGTCAGTGGAAGCTTTCCAGAGGTTCGATGGTGATTGCCAGAGGAAGCAAGAAGTCCGGTCTCTACTATATAGAGGGGAGCGCACAAGGGGCACATGAGGTAAACGCAGTCAGTAATACGTCTACCGAGTTGTGGCACAGGCGGCTCGGCCATATCAGCGAGAAGGAGATGAGCTACTTGGTGAACAGGAAGGTGATTCCAGGACTCAAGTCTACAAAGTTGGAGAAGTGCATGCACTGCTTAGTTGGGAAGCAAAATAGGATATCTTTCCAAAGTCACCCAAGTTCAAGGAAGCCGGCGTTGCTCGAGTTGATTCACTCGGATGTTTGCGGTCCTATGAAGGTAAAATCTATTAGTGGTGCTTCTTACTTTGTAACTTTTATTGATGACTGTTCAAGGAAGGTTTGGGTCTATGCCTTAAAGACCAAGGATCAGGAGCTGCCTACTTTCAAAGAGTTTCAGGCCTCTGTTGAAAGAAAGACGGGCAAGAAGTTATTGTGTGTTCGGTCCGACAACGACGGCGAATACATTGGTCCCTTTGATGCTTATTGCAGAGAGCAGGGGATACGACACCAGAAGACTCCACCCAAGACACCTCAGCTCAATGGTGTAGCGGAGCGCATGAACAGGACACTGATGGAGAGGGTGCGGTGTTTGCTGTCAGAAGCAAACTTGCCGGGCAGTTATTGGGGTGAGGCTCTTCTCACAGCTGCTTATGTTATTAATTTATCTCCTAGTGCTCCTTTGCAGGGTGATGTGCCTGATAAAATATGGTACGGCAAAGAGCCATCATACAATCACCTGCGAGTGTTTGGCTGTAAGGCCTACGTGCATGTACCAAAGGACGAGAGGACCAAACTTGAGCCGAAGACGAGGCGATGCGTCTTTGTCGGCTACGGTCGGGATGAGTTTGGCTATAGACTCTACGACCCGGTGGGAAGAAAGCTCTACAGAAGCAGGGACGTGGTATTCGTCGAGGATCAGACCATGACCAACACTCAGGATTCTGAGACGCCTTCTGAGGTTGAGGAATTGCCTGAGTTAGAGTCATTTCGCTTCGAGCAGTTTTCAGAGGACATCGCAGAGGATCCAATTATGGGAGAGCCAGTACATGGAGTTGCTCCCAACCTTGATCATCAACCTGCTGATGGTGGTCAGGGTGTCCCTCAGGAGGATGAGCATGCCGGGGAGGCAGTTCCTGAAGAGGAGGAGGCTGTTGGTATACAGCCAGCACCAGTGGCTCCACCAAGAAGGAGCGACAGAGAGCGTCGACCATCTACGAGATACTCACCGGGTGAGTATGTGCTATTGACTGACGGGGAGAGCCCGAAAGTTTTACAGAGGCTATGGAAGATGAACACATAGGGCTGCAAATGAGCCAAGCCGTTCGCGAGCTGCTCGAAGCTCGGCTCGATAAAAGCTCGTTTGAGCTCGGTTCGTTTAGTAAACAAGCTGAGCTCAAGCTTTATTTTTGAGCTCGTTTAATAAACGAGCCAAGCTCAAGCTTAGATGTACTCGGCTCGATTGAGCTCGCGAGCTGGCTCGTTTATGAGCTTGTGAGCTGACTCGTTTAGAAGCTCGTTAGGAGCTTGTTTAGAAGCTCGTTTGTTCATATATATATATATATATATATATATATATATATATATATATATATATATATTTATGTGTGGGTGTATTATATATTTATTTGTTCATATATATATGTGTATGTGTGTGTGTGTGTGTGGGTGCGTGTATTATATATTTATGTCCTTAATAGTGATATTAAGTAATCTTTTTAATTAATTTTTTATAAATAAATTGTTAATATTTCAGATACTTGAATTCAAACTTAACTAGCTTGAAATCAAGCTCGTTAAGCTTGAAATCAAGCTTAATGAGCTTGAATTAAAGTTGAGTGACAAGCTTGATTTCAAGCTTATCGAGCTTGTTTATCAAGCTTGAATCAAGCTTCTTTGTCAAGCCAAGCTCGAGCTCAAACCAAGCCAAGCTCAAGCTTAATGTAAACAAGCTCAAGCCAAGCTCAAGCTTCAAAATAAAAAACTTATCAAGCTCGAGCTCGAGCTTGAGCTCGAATAATTCTAGTCAAGCCAAGCTCAAGCTTTAAAAAGCTTGGCTCGGCTCGGCTCGTTTACAGCCCTACGAACACAGACAGGAGTGGATGGAGGCTATGCAGGAGGAGATGAGTTCCTTACATGCCAATTCTACTTATGAGCTGGTGCGGTTGCCAAAGGGCAAGAAGGCTTTAAAGAATCGATGGGTGTTTAGAGTGAAGCAGACGGATGATGCTACTCGCCCTCGATACAAAGCGAGGCTGGTAGTTAAAGGCTACGGTCTACGGAAAGGCGTGGATTATGATGAGATCTTTTCGCGAGTCGTCAAACAGTCGTCTATTCGGTGGTGCTAGCATTGGCAGCCAGTTTCGACTTGGAGGTCGAGCAGATCGACGTGAAGACGACATTCCTCTACGGTGATCTTGAAGAGGAGTTATACATGGAGCAGCCAGAGGGATTCTGTGAGAAGGGTAAGTCGTATTTGGTCTGCCGGTTGAGGAAGAGCTTGTATGGTCTGAAGCAGGCTCCGAGGCAGTGGTACAGGAAGTTCGAGTCGTTTATGGGGGAGCATGGCTATGCACGGACGACGTCGGACCATTGTGTATTTGTGAGGTACTTTATCGAGGATAATTTCATCATTTTATTGCTCTATGTAGATGATATACTGTTAGTGGGTCAGAATGCCACTAGGATAGTGGAGTTGAAGCGCCATCTGGGCGCGGCCTTCTCTATGAAGGATTTGGGTGCAGCAAAGACTATTCTTGGGATGGAGATCAGCCGAGAGAGAGAGAGAGAGTCCAAGCTGCTACATTTGTCCCAAAAGAAGTACATTCACCGGGTACTTTAGCGTTTCGGTATGGACGAGTCGAAGAAAGTGAGTTGCCCCCTTGCGGCTCACTTTAAGTTCACTGAGGAGAAGTGTCCATCTACCGAGGACGAAAAGGAAGATATGGAGCGGGTTCCATATGCTTCAGCTGTGGAAAGTCTTATGTATGCTATGGTGTGTACGAGGCCAGACATCGCTCATCCAGTTGACACAGTTAGCAGGTACCTTTCAAATCCTGGAAGGGTACATTGGAGTGCGGTCAAGTGGATTCTACGATACCTTCAGGGCACTGCCGATTGGAGACTTTCTTTTGGTGGTGACGAGCCGAAGCTGGTTGGGTATACTGACGCTGATATGGCTGAAGATGTAAACATGAGGCGATCGACTTCGGGCTATGTGATGATGTTTGCTGGAGGAGCGGTATCGTGGCAGTCGCGGTTACAGAAGTGTGTTGCCTTGTCGACGACAGAGGCAGAGTACATTGCGGCGACGGAGGCTTGCAAGGAGTTGCTGTGGATGAAGAAGCTGCTGCAGAAAATAGGGCTGAAGCAAGAGCAGTATACTTTGCTTTACGACAGTCAGTGTGCTATTCACCTTGTGAAGAACCAGACATTTCATAGTCGGTCCAAGCACATCGAGACTCGGTATCATTGGATACAGGATGTGGTTGAGAAGAAGGATGCGACGCTTGAAGAGGTTCATACTGATGACAATGGAGCGGACATGCTCACAAAGGTTCTTCTGAAGGGAAAGTTTGAGTACTGCAGACAGATCGTCGGGATGACGACCTCCTCCACATAGTTGTGAAGGGGGAGATTTGTTGGAGTGGGTGGGGTTCCCACCTATGTGGAGAATACCCCGGAGAGCGACGAGCGCCATCCGTGTGTCGGAGAAGCTTAGGGAGTGCATGAATTTTATTTTGGTACATATATGGTAAGGAAATATATGATTGGATTTCCATATTTACTTTGATTATATATTTATGATTGGACCCTTCATATAGTAGCTTTCCATATTATCGGGTTTCCAATTATGGTAAGCTAATTATGATTGGATTTCCATTAAATATATGATTATTTATATTGGAAGTTTCCATATATATTGGCCTTCCATGTATGAATTACCAAGGACTTATAAAAGGGTGATGCATGCTAGTTGTAATATCATCTCAAAACAAAGAGTGCTTTACAATCTTTGAAAGAGAGAGAGGATTAAGGACTATTGTGAAGGGGAGATTGCTTCGAATAATTTTTCGGCATCTCTTGTTCTTCGGAGTCCGCAATAAAAAAATTTCTTCTTTCAAGTGAGTTGTGGTGATCCGTGTTGGATCGGGAGGAGCTTGTAGAGGGTGTATTCTCTTTATTCCATTAGTGGAGGTTCTTCAGGGTTGGACTCCGATCGTCCCGTGGTTTTTCCCGCAAGGGTTTTCCACGTCAAAAATCTTTGTGCCTGCGAATGTGTTTGGCGTCTTTGTTGGGAACGAAGCACGAAAACCGTTCCCCCAAACCAGAAAGTCCTGCGAGAGAACCGAGCAAAAGCACACAAACCAAAAATGCCAAACACAATCGCAGACACAAAGATTTTTGACGTGGAAAACCCTTGCGAGAAAAACTACGGGACGATCGGAGTCCAACCCTGAAGAACCTCCACTAATGGAATAAAGAGAATACACCCTCTACAAGCTCCTCCCGATCCAACACGGATCACCACAACTCACTTGAAAGAAGAAATTTTTTGATTGCGGACTCCGAAGAACAAGAGATGCCGAAAAATTATTCGAAGCAATCTCTCCTTCACAATAGTCCTTAATCCTCCCTCTCTCTCAAAGATTGTAAAGCACTCTTTTTTTTGAGATGATTTTACAACTAGCATGCATCACCCTTTTATAAGCCCTTGGTAACCCATACATGGAAGGCCAATATATAGGGAAACTTCCAATATAAATCAATCATATATTTAATGGAAATCCAATCATAATTAGCTTACCATAATTAAAAACCCAATAATCTGGAAAGCTACTATATGAAGGGTCCAATCATAAATATATAATCAAAGTAAATATGGAAATCCAATCATATATTTCCTTACCATATATGTACCAAAATAAAATCCATGCACTCCCCATGCTTCTCCGACACACGGATGGCGTTCGTCGCTCTCCGGGGTATTCACCACATAGATGGGAACCCCACCCACTCCAATAAATCTTCTCCTTCACAACTATGTGGAGGAGGTCGTCATCCCGACGATCTGCCTACAGTACTCAAACTTTCCCTTCGGAAGAACCTTCGTGATCATGTCCTCTCCATTGTTATTATTATGAACCTTCTCAAGCGCCGCATCCTTCTTCTCAACCACATCCTGTATCCAATGATACCGAGTCTCGATGTGCTTGGATCGACTATGGAATGTCTGGTTCTTCACAAGGTGAATAGCACTCTGACTGTCGCAAAGCAAAGTATACTGCTCTTGCTTCAGCCATATTTCCTGCAGCAGCTTCTTCATCCACAGCAACTCCTTGCAAGCCTCCGTCGCCGCAATGTACTCTGCCTCTGTCGTTGACAAAGCAACATACTTCTGCAACCGCGACTGCCACGATACCGCTCCTCCAGCAAACATCATCACATAGCCCGAAGTCGATCGCCTCGTATCTACATCTCCAGCCATATCAGCGTCAGTATACCCAACCAGCTTCGGCTCGTCACCACCAAAAGAAAGTCTCCAATCGGCAATGCCCTGAAGGTATCGTAGAATCTACTTGACCGCACTCTAATGTACCCTTCCAGGATTTGAAAGGTACCTGCTAACTGTGCCAACTGCATGAGCGATGTCTGGCCTCGTATACACCATAGCATACATAAGACTTTCCACAGCTGAAGCATATGGAACCCGCTCCATATCTTCCTTTTCGTTCTCGGTAGATGGACACTGCTTCTCAGTGAACTTAAAGTGAGCCGCAAGGGGGCAACTCACTTTCTTCGACTCGTCCATACCGAAACGCTGAAGTACCCGGAGAATGTACTTCTTTTGGGACAAATGTAGCAGCTTGGACTCTCTCTCGGCTGATCTCCATCCCAAGAATAGTCTTCGCTGTGCCCAAATCCTTCATAGAGAAGGCCGCGTCCAGTTGGCGCTTCAGCTCCGCTATCCTAGTGGTATTCCGACCCACTAATAGCATATCATCTACATAGAGCAATAAAATAATGAAATCATCATCGGCAAAATACCTCACAAATGCACAATGGTCCGACGTCGTCCGTGCATAACCATGCTCCCCCATAAACGACTCGAACTTTCTGTACCACTGCCTCGGAGCCTGCTTCAGACCATACAAGCTCTTCCTCAACCGGCAGACCAAATGTGACTTGCCCTTCTCACAGAATCCCTCTGGCTGCTCCATGTATAACTCTTCTTCAAGATCACCGTGGAGGATACCGTCTTCACGTCCATCTGCTCGACCTCTAAGTCGAAACTGGCTGCCAATGCTAGCACCACCCGAATAGACGACTGTTTGACGACTGGCGAAAAGATCTCATCATAATCCATGCCTTTCCGTAGACCGTAGCCTTTAACTACCAGCCTCGCTTTGTATCGAGGGCGAGTAGCATCATCCGTCTGCTTCACTCTAAACACCCATCGATTCTTTAAAGCCTTCTTGCCCTTTGGCAACCGCACCAGCTCATAAGTAGAATTGGCATGTAAGGAACTCATCTCCTCCTGCATAGCCTCCATCCACTCATGTCTGTGTTCGTCTTCCATTGCCTCTGTAAAACTTTTGGGCTCTCCCCCGTCAGTCAATAGCACATACTCACCCGGTGAGTATCTCGTAGATAGTCGACGCTCCCTGTCGCTCATTCTCCGTGGAGCCACTGGTGCTGGCTGTATACCAACAGCCTCCTCCTCTTCAGGAACTGCCTCCCCGGTATGCTCATCCTCCTGAGGGACACCCTGACCACCATCAACAGGTTGATGATCAAGGTTGGGAGCAACTCTATGTACTGGCTCTCCCATAATTGGATCCTCTGCGATATCCTCTGAAAACTGCTCGAAGCGAAATGACTCTAACTCAGGCAATTCCTCAGCCTCAGAAGGCGTCTCGGAATCCTGAGTGCTGGTCATGGTCTGATCCTCGACGAATACCACGTCCCTGCTTCTGTAGAGCTTTCTTCCCACCGGGTCATAGAGTCTATAGCCAAACTCATCCCGACCGTAGCCGACAAAGACGCATCGCCTCGTCTTCGGCTCAAGTTTGGTCCTCTCGTCCTTCTGTACATGTACGAAGGCCTTATAGCCAAACACTCGTAGGTGATTGTATGATGGCTCTTTCCGTACCATACTTTGTCAGGCACATCACCCTACAAAGGAGCACTAGGAGATAAATTAATAACATATGCAGTTGTGAGAAGAGCCTCACCCCAATAACTGCCCGACAAGTTTGCTTCTGACAGCAAATACCGCACCCTCTCCATCAGTGTCCTGTTCATGCGCTCCGCTACACCATTGAGCTGAGGTGTCTTGGGTGGAGTCTTCTGGTGTCGTATCCCCTGCTCTTTATAATAAGCATCAAAGGGACCAATGCATTCGCCGCCGTTGTCGGACCGAACACACAATAACTTCTTGCCCTTCTCTCTTTCAACAGAGGCCTGAAACTCTTTGAAAGTATGCAGCACCTGATCCTTGGTCTTTAAGGCATAGACCCAAACCTTCTTGGAACAGTCATCAATAAAAGTTACAAAGTAAGAAGCACCACCAATAGATTTTACCTTCATAGGACCGCAAACATCCGAGTGAATCAACTCGAGCAACGCCGGCTTCCTTGAACTTGGGTGACTTTGGAAAGATACCCTATTTTGCTTCCCAGCTAAGCAGTGCGTGCACTTCTCCAACTTTGTAGACTTGAGCCTTGGAATCACCTTTCTGTTCACCAAGTAGCTCATCCCCTTCTCGCTGATATGGCCGAGCCGCCTGTGCCACAACTCGGTAGACGCATCACTGACTGCGTTCACCTCATGTGCCCCATGTACGCTCCCCTCCATATAGTAGAGACCGGACTTCTTGCTTCCTCTGGCAATCACCATCGAACCTCTGGAAAGCTTCCACTGACTATTTCTGAAGAGACTGAAGAATCCCTCATCATCCAACCTTCCAACCGACACCAGGTTGAAACGGATATCAGGGACATGACGAACATCTTTGAGAACAAGAACTGTACCCGTCTTCGTCCTCAAATGCACATCTCCAATGGCAACCGCCTTTGACACATCTCCATTGCCCATCTTCAACACTCCACAGTCGCTTGTCGTGTAAGTAGCAAATAGTGCCCTGTTGTGAGATACATGCACTGAAGCCCCTGAGTCCACCAGCCAAGAATTGTCATCGCAGGCGAGGTTTGTGATAACCTCATCACCTACGACGATCACATCGCCTCTATGTATCGAAGCCGCCGCTGTAGTATTCTCATCTTGCTTCCCCTTGTCGCCCTTCTTCTCTCTCTTCCAAGCGAAACAGTTCCGCTTGATGTGGCCCTTCTTGCCACAATGGTAACACTCCGAGTCCTCGTACAGACCCTTGGACTTCCCCCTGCTCTTGTCTCTGCCACCACCTGGACCCCTGCTTTTGCCCTTTCCGTGGCTCTCCGAAACTAGTGCCTCTGAGTGATGGGATGTGGATGAAGTGCCCTGATAATGTCTTCGCATCTTTTTATTCAGTACCCCGCTCTTGGCAAACTCCAGACTGACCACGCCTTCCGGAGCAGAAGCGATCATAGATACTCGTACGGTCTCCCACGAGTCTGGCAATATACATAGCAACCAAAGTCCTTGAACCTCGTCGTCGAACTTGACTCCCATCGAGGATAGCTGGTCCACCACGCCCTGGAACTCACTCAAGTGATCCGTAATGGATGCACCATCTTTGTACCGCAGACCCATCATCGTCCGGATCAGGAATAATTTGTTTACCCGGATCTTTTTCGCGTACAAAGATTCCAGCTTCTCCCACAACGTCTTCGCATGCTCAATATTGGCAACGTGGTTGTACACGTTCTCGTCAACGAACTGCCGCATGTACCCACACACCTGTATATGCTCGAAGTTCCAGTCCTCATCAGATTTGTTATTGGGCTTCTCGGATGCAAATACTGGAAGATGCAGCTTCTTGACGAACAGCAAATCCTTCATCTTGCTCCGCCAATAATGGTAGTTGGTACCGTTCAGGTTCACCATGCGCACCGGCTTCGCGTCTATCTTTGCTTCCTGGTTTGACTGTCAACTCCTGACACTTCTTTGAACCCAAAGTTCTGATACCACTCTGTTGGGAACGAAGCACGGAAACTGTTCCTCCAAATCAAAAAGTCCTACGAGAGAACCGAGCAAAAGCACACAAACCAAAAACGCCAAACACAATCGCAGACACAAAGATTTTTGACGTAGAAAACCCTTGCGGGAAAAACTACGGGACGATCGGAGTCCAACCCTGAAGAACCTCCACTAATGGAATAAAGAGAATACACCCTCTACAAGCTCCTCCCGATCCAACACGGATCACCACAACTCACTTGAAAGAAGAAATTTTTTGATTGCGGACTCCGAAGAACAAGATATGCCGAAAAATTATTCGAAGCAATCTCTCCTTCACAATAGTCCTTAATCCTCTCTCTCTCTCAAAGATTGTAAAGCACTCTTTGTTTGTTTTTTTTGAGATGATTTTACAACTAGCATGCATCACCCTTTTATAAGCCCTTGGTAACCCATACATGGAAGGCCAATATATATGGAAACTTTCAATATAAATCAATCATATATTTAATAGAAATCCAATCATAATTAGCTTACCATAATTGGAAACCCGATAATATGGAAAGCTACTATATGAAGGGTCCAATCATAAATATATAATCAAAGTAATTATGGAAATCCAATCATATATTTTCTTACCATATATGTACCAAAATAAAATCTATGCACTCCCCAAGCTTCTCCGACACACGGATAGCGCTCGTCGCTCTCCAGGGTATTCTTCACATAGGTGGGAACCCCACCCACTCCAACAGATTATTCACTCCATTTTTTGAGAGTAGCAAACATTTTTTATTTTTAAAGACTATGTTGGTAGCTATTTAGATTGAGTCTTTGAATTTATGTTTTGAATTGTTAATAATTGACACCCAACGTTGATTGGGTATTTATGTTCAATTTTGATTTTCCTCTAATAAATTTTTCTAGAGACATGGAAATTTATGATTTTTTTTAATACGACAGAATTTTTGCCGTTAGGGGGAGATATTGGAAGTTCAAGGAGAATGTCGTAAATTTTTGTTCTAGAAGGATTTATGAATATCATCGTTCCAGAAGAACGTCGTAAAAACATCGTTTCAGAGAAATATAGAATGTCATACTTTCATCTTGACTAAATTAGGAGACATTATTTCTTACGTTTCACTACAAAGAATTATTAGATGTTTACTCGATTATGCTGCATAAAATAGTTATACCAACTATGTATTTATAAGAATCAAATATAGGCAAAATAATACTAAAGGTTCCAAAGATTTCTCTCTCCAGAAGAAGAGGCCGAATAATATAACACACCCTAATGCTCTTGAAGAAGCAGCTCCCGAAGAAGCATCTCCTGTAGAGAAAAAGTTTATGACGATCCGAAAGATGTCATGAACCAAAGATCAAATTTCTCAAAGTATATCGCTCCGGTAGAGGATATACCTCAGATTCCAGAAGAGACTGAGAAAGAGGTACCGGTACCCATGAAATCTATGTTTTATACATAGTTAAGAGAAATTTGAAATCAAGAAGTTTGTCATAAATGACATTATCAAACAAGAATAAGAAGGGTGATAAAATTAAAGGATAACTCTAAACCACGAATAATCTAATAGAAAGATGCGATATCTCTCGCAAGACGTAGAATGTTCAGTCATATAGTACAAAACCCAAAAAGGAATAAATTCGATAGGTTTTAAATGAGTGTCTGTAACAAATAAGAGATCCAAATGTATTCATGTGCAATTTTAGCTCGAGAAATCCCGAAGGATCTACAAAATAACTATATATTGATTAAACCATCCAGAAGAATGTGATAGGCTCATTGAGTTTTTAAAGAAATCCCTGAACGGATTCTTTAAATGGTCATCTATAGAGTACCTCCTGAAGAGAAGATCTTCTGAAGAGATAGAAGATATGATAATATCTCCCGAAGACATCGAAATCTCCCGAAGAGATTGGAAATCTCCCGAAGAGATCGAAATCTCCCGAAGATATCGAATATCTTCCGAAGAGATCATAATCTCCCGAAGAGAATATCTCCCAAAGGGATCGGAATCTCCAGAAGAGATTTGAATCTCCAGAAGAGATAAAGATAAATCTTCTGAAGAGATCTCATATAATCTCATGAAAAGATGAATCTTTGGAAGAGATATATTATAATCTCCTGTAGAGATTTAACATAAATAATATCCCTATAATGGTCAGGTCAATAGGATCTGTTACGACCAAAAGAACACGTTCTGGGTCCTGGAGCACCCTATTTAAAATACAATTTTTTTATTGTCATTCACTTTGCAAAATACTTTATGTGAATCTGCTGATATGCATATATACACACATATACTGGAATGACATAATTCATATTAATTATTCTTGATTAATGTTTTTTTTATCTAATGAGATATAGATATTTATCTGGTACTCATTAAGGGGATACCACAAGCAAGGTATGTTTCAAAAATAATGTTACAGGTATTTTAGAGAGAATAAATCAAATCAACGCGGCAATTTTATCAAAGCAAACAGAGAATGTGCATGGCTATGTTTTCAACAGTTCAACACATCAGGGGAAGCTACGAGCTTTCAGGAATCATAAATAAAGCCTGCAACCTCTTCATAAGGATATAAGTATAAATGTATAGACAAATACAGTGTTGGGGTAAGACATAATATTTAAATTGTTTTGGGGGTTGATTTTCATTTTTAATTGATGTAAGGACATGAATGTAATATTTTTGAGGGGGAGCATCCTGTAGATGCAAGCATCCTGAAGATGCTAATGAAGACATCTTGAAGCATGTCTTTGCGCATTGTACTCTTTTCCTTCGTTGAGTTTTTTTTTTCCTACTGGATTTTTCTCTTCGAAAGGTTTTTAACGAGGCAGTGTAAGTCGCACCCACTTTGATTCCTGAAGAACTCTATTCCTGAAGAATATTATTGTACTCTTTTCTTTTCTATAGATTTTTTCCAAAAGGATTTTTTCTTAGAGAAGTTTTTAATGAGGCAATAATTAAAGTGGGCATCCAAGGAAGAGTGTTATAATTTGGATAAACCCAAATGTGGATGCCCTTATCCATATCCACAACAACTTCTATCCCATTCCCTCTATATATGTTATCAATGAGAAAGCTACGTACATATTCTTCATGGCTACCAATATTCTTCTCTTTCTCTCTTATTTCTACAACATAACATCTTTTCTATGTGTCCTTTTTCCTTATTGTTATTAAAAACTCTATCTAAATGTAGAATTCAATATGGCTAACCATTTTGAGTTTCTAATATTATTATTACTTAAATGTAGGCCATCAGACATTTTGACGAGGGTAACAGAAATATTGACGGAGTGTTCGAAGAAGAAAGGGATCTAGACCGAGACGGAGGATATATCCACTCTGATCCCTTTTGATAGAACAAAATGCATCTCCGATACGAAAACATCACACAAACGAAAAACAAAAGATAATGTGATTGTTTCTCGATCAAAATCACGAGACACCAACCTTTGCAACTTACTACAGCGAGCGTAACAACCTGCATGCAACATAACTTCGAAATATCAAAATTAAATTGAAAACACGAGCATGCATATCAAAACCCATGAGTCGGCGTGTTGTAGTGTGTCCATCTATGAGTCGGCTCAAAGGCACAAACTCCGCTCCCATAACTCTTAGACACACTTAGGTGAGAAAGGGAAATGGGAAAGTCATAGTGAGAAGAGAGAAGCTAAGAGAATCAACAAACAAATGCAATGGAGGGGGTTATATATGAGTAATGCTATGTATACCTTCAAAAACTCCCTCCTTCATGTCCCTCCGCCACATGGCACTGCCTTATTGACCCAAGCAAATATGAGAGAAGTTGGGGGAAGACATGAGCCAATAGAAGAGGGCCATGTGATGGAGGTACATGAAGGAGGGAGTTTTTGGAGGTACATAAAGTATTTTCCCTTATATGTACTTAGGAAAATCAACCATGGCCCTTGGATTGAAATCCAACGGTCATGATCAATCAAAACAACCCATGTTGTTGCTAACCCCCCTTCTTCTAGCATACTTGCAGTATCCCAATGGTATTGTCGGTATACTGCTCTGGCAGGAAAATCTAGAGTTTAGACCTATGTTTGGGTATTCGATCTATTCGCGGGACCTACGGCTGGTTTATGACAATGTCATTGATCTCTACAAGTCTTAGGTAGATCCATGGTCGACTCAATGCTATAGAAAATCGTGAAAATCATAAATTGTTGCACTAATGCCTTGCGAGTATCTCATTAGATAACTAATTCGATACTTAATGTACAAGAAACGAGAAACCCAAACCCAAAAAAACCAACATCTTCAGGAAATCATATCAACATCTGTCATCAAGGCACGATAACAATGATCAAGGGTTCGTCAAGCAAAAATCTATTATCTTGAGCAGCGTACCAAATCATGAATACAGAAAAACCTCATACATCAGTACATACGTGTATCATATAAATACCGATATAGTGAGCTGAGCTGTACACATCATAACCTTTCAATGTATGCCACAATAGAATCCCCTTCCTTCTGGACATCTCTTTTGTGATGCTGCTAATTAATTGATATCAGAACACGAGCATTCCTTTCTCTCTCAAAATTTTAATTTCCTCCCAAATTTCAGAACCCCTCTCCTCCGATTCGTATGATGCCACCTCTCCTCCGACTCCTCTGGCACCACCTCTCCTCCGACTCCTCTGGTGTGCACCCCTATCCTCCTGTGCCACTAACGGTGCTTCGCAAGCACATCACAAACAAGGTAAAGTAGCGTCTATATGTTTTTCTTTGTTTTAGTAAAAAATAATGACTATTTTTGAGCTGCCAATTTGGCGACGTTATATTTTTTGTACCGCTAAACATCGTAAAGTAGCGACCATTAAAGGCGTAATTGAGTAAGTGGTTGCACTGATGTTTAGCTACATTTCATTATTTTGTGACCAAAAAGAATGCAACCAAGTAAAATGTCGCAAATAACATCGCTAATGTAATTTAGTGATGTAAAATTTATGATTAGTGACATTTTATGTGTCGTTAATACTGCTTATTTTACTTGTAGGCACATGCAGCTGTGAAAAAGTGTACCCTCGAACTTATGTTGATCAAATTTAGTGATGTATTCCGCCTAACCATCTCGTCAATGGAGAAGGAGGTATCTAGCAAAGTCGTCATTTGTTTTCCAACAAAGTCGAGGCATTTCGTAATAGCCATAACTCCTAACCTATTCGAGATTCGTGCAAATCGTCCACTCCAGTGCTCTCAGCACTACAATCTACTAGAATATTATCCACTTAAATCTTAGGTTTGTGTCATTTGACTTTTGGTCAATGGAATCCTCGATTTGCGTGCCATCAATTACGAATTCGTAAACACGACTTTATTTGGCCAAAAGTTTGTGTTTAACTTGAAAAATCATAACATAATATGATAAAAATAAGATTTAAGGTACATTTATTCAGAATTACCAGAGAACTAGGAAAATTATTAGTTAAGATCATTGTTTTAAGTGGGACTGTAAATATAACTTGTGTTAAATTGTGCGTTGAGGTTCATGGTCGGGATGATGATATGATGGGATAACTAGTAAATTTGATTCAAGTCATCTTGAGTCTGTGACTTCACCACCTTCAGGAACAGAAAAGTATCACTATGACCTATGTTGTCTTTATTTTATGTTGTATTTATTCCTTTCAGTTGTTTATGTTTCTATTTTGTGTATGAGAGTTAGAGTTGCCAATGCACATGTTCATGTTCACATTTTCTTTACCATATTTACTGTTTATCGTATTATTAATATTTAACTTTATATAGAGCATGTACTTGTAGGTAAGTCGAGCAAGGGAATACGTCTAGTAGACATGTGGTAACCAACAGATATATAGCCCAGAGTTTAGTCGATCGGGGGACCGTTTGACAAAGTTTATTCCATCAATACATCTTATGTGTTGACTGTTTGATTCATAACCCATCCACATTTTAAACGTTAGTATTCTAAAACAATCTTGCTGTATGGCTAGCTTAGTACTAGCTCACTACTAACAAATACTGATGTGACGAAGAGAGGTAACCAAGTTTACAGGTTTAGCTGGTCAACAGCTTTTGGAAAATATTCTTTAAATATTTCTCTTATGTTAATTGGCTTCCAAAATTTTTGGGTTAGATCATCTCCCATTATGTGGCATCTGACATGGAAAGTGACATGGCAGCTGACATGTCATGTTTTAACCCAAAAAATTAATTACCAAAAAAATATATTGTTAATGTTAATGCTAATTTTAATTTAATGTTAATATTAATTTTAATATTAATGTTAAAATTAATGTTAATATTAATATTAATATTAATGTTAATATTAATATTCATGTTAATTTAAAATTAATTTAATTTTAGTATTAATTTTAATGTTAATGTTAATGTTAATTTTAATTTAATGTTAATATTAATATTAATTTTAATGTTAAAGTTAATATTAATTCTAATATTAATGTTAATGCTAATTTTAATATTAATGTTAACCAGCTAAACCTGTAAACTTGGTTACCTCTCTCCGCCACATCAGCATTTGCTAGTATTGAGCTAGTACTAAGCTAGCCATACATCAATTTCGATTCTAAAAACACATTGTACACGTGGTAATTATATATAGTTATTTGATATTATCTCATTTATTTTCTTGATCCTGCCATAGTAGATTTGTTACATCTTAGCATGCATATAGTCCACACATTCCATATTTCATGTATATTATATTGTCTAGCTTTGTGTTATGGTCGAATTGACTCAAATCCTGATTTGATAATTATTTTTCATCTTTTTCGACATGATTTATCCCAAGGTTTATGGTGAGTACATTGGTGACACCGACATGATCAACATACCAGTCTCCTCTTCGGATTTGGAATAACATATTCTTCTTCCTTATGCACTCTTATTATTTCTTAGATAGTAGGGTTTAGTTCTTTAGTTGCTTTTATTTTACCGGGTTTATTTTCGAGATTATTTTAGTTGTATTGGATTTTATTATGGATTTTTTAATTAAATAATTAAGACTCTTAGGTAGATATTTTCTTGTGTGGAGTTGATGGATAATATATATTTGCTTATTATGGACCATTGAGAATCATAGACTTTGTATTACTGTCGATGCTGCGACGTAGACTGGACTTAGTCAGTACTCGTATCCTAAAGTGGGAGGGGATCGTAACACATTTGCTCTAAATCTTTTGGCTAGATTTAGCGTCGTGCCAATACGTCGCCACTATAATTGAATTACAAACATTTTTTCCTTCAAATACGGGCTTATTCTATTTCTATGCATCTCTAAATGGATTAAAAGCCCCTTGATCCTCGAAATAATGTCCGACTTGTCGGCTATGCTAATGCTGATTATTTATCTGACCTACACAAAGCAAGATCCCAAAGTGGATATGTATTTATCATTTGGGGTACAATAATATCTTGGAAGTTTGGTTGCCACTTCTTCAAATCACGCCAAGCTCGTCGCCCTTCATGATGCCACCCATGAGTGCATATAGTTGTGAGCCGTCATTGAGTATATCAAACTACCATCAGATTCTCATTTATAAATGATGTTTTGATGACAGTATATGAAGGCAATGTTGCATGCATTGACCAAATAAAGAATTACTATATCAAGGGAGACCATACCAAGCACATCGCATCGAATATTTTTTTCGCATCGACAACAACATCAACAAAAGATTGGAGTCGAGCAGAAAGACCCCAAAACAACTTGGCTAATATGTTCACAAAGTCACTGTCGAAGTCCAATTTTTATAAGAACGTTCATAGCATCGGATTACGGAGGCTCTCTGAATTGCAACACTCATAGTTTGGGATAATATCAAAATTTGGGGGAGTATCCAAAAGTTTACTCACTTGACTTTAATGTACTCTTCCCCCTCCTAACTTTGGACATTTTTTCACTTGGTTTTTTGCACCCTAAGAAGGTTTTACCGATGCACCTACATTGGATTGGCCATACCTCTAGATATTTCCATGTTTTGAAGACGTATTGACATTGGCTCACTTTATTTTAGATTATGGTTTATTCCACTAGGTTTTCGAATCAAGGTTTTGGTAAAGTTTACCTACATATGTATATCTGTTGGGAAAGAAGCGCGAAAACCTTTCCCCAAACCGGAGAGTACCTGCGAGAGGACCGAGCAATACAACGCACGAACCCAAAAACAAACACACAAAACAATCCACGCAGACACAGAGAATTTTTGACGTGGAAAACCCTTGCGGGAAAAAACCACGGGACGATCGGAGTCCAACCCTGAGAAGCCTCCACTAATGGAATAGAAGAATTATACCCTCTACAAACTCCTCCCGATCCAAATCGGATCCCCACAACACTCAGAGATAAGAACAATGATTACAAGGCTACGAAGAGCGAGAACGACGAGTAGATATTACCCGAACACGATCTCCTTCGAATAGCGACCTTCAATCCTCCGTCTTCTTCTCCGAAGTTGCAATGGCACTCTTGCCTCCTTCCTCTCTCCAAGTTGTGTTACGTTGTGTTGCGTAATGAATTAGGGTTGGAAAATCCTAATTTAACTCCCCAATCCCGCAACCAACCTGGACCGTTGGATTATATCCAATGGTGAAAACTCACCCGAAATCCCGCTTCAGCCCCCGACGACACAGAGTTCGGCCAGAACTCTGTGTCGGGCAAACAGCACTGGACGGCCAACTTCTGGAAGAGCCAGACCGAGTTCGGCCAGAACTCGGCCTGGGACCGAGTTCGGCCCGAACTCGGCTGCCTCATTCCAGAACCTCCCTCCGGGTCTTCAACAGCTACAGCGACTTTGCGTCGCCTACTTTCCGAGCTTCTTCGACACACGAATGGCACTCGTCGTACTCCGGGGTCTTCTCCACATAGGTTGGGAACCCCACCCACTCCAACAAATCTCCCCCTTCACAACTATGGGGAGGATGTCGTCATTCCGACAATCTGCCTGCAGTACTCAAACTTCCCTATTGGTAGAATCTTCGTGAACATATCAGCTCCGTTGTCATCTGTATGAACCTTCTCAAGCGCCGCGTCCTTCTTCTCAACCACATCTCGTATCCAATGATACCGAGTCTCGATGTGCTTGGACCGGCTATGAAACGTCTGATTCTTCACAAGATGGATAGCACTCTGACTGTCGCAAAGTAAAATATATTGCTCTTGCTTCAGTCCTATTTCCTGTAACAGCTTCTTCATCCACAACAGCTCCTTGCAAGCCTCCGTCGCCGCAATGTACTCTGCCTCTGTCGTCGACAAGGCAACACACTTCTGCAACCGCGACTGCCACGACACTGCTCCTTCCGCAAACATCATCACGTAGCCCGAAGTCGATCGCCTCGTGTCTACATCTCCAGCCATATCAGCGTCGGTATATCCAACCAGCTTCGGCTCGTCACCACCAAAGGAAAGTCTCCAACCAGCAGTGCCCTGAAGATAACGTAGAATCCACTTGACCGCACTCCAATATACCCTTCCAGGATTTGAAAGATACCTGCTAACCGTACCAACTGTATGAGCAATATCTGGCCTCGTACACACCATGGCATACATCAGGCTTCCCACAGCTGAGGCATATGGAACCCGCTCTATATCTTCCTTTTCGTCCTCGGTAGATAGACACTGCTCCTCAGTGAGCTTAAAGTGAGCCGCAAGAGGGGAACTCACTTTCTTCGACCCGTCCATCCCGAAACGCTGAAGTACCCGGTGAATGTACTTCGTTTGGGACAAGTGTAGCAGCTTGGACTCTCTCTCGACTGATCTCCATCCCAAGAATAGTCTTCGCTGTGCCCAAATCCTTCATAGAGAAGGCCGCGTCCAGTTGGCGCTTCAGCTCCGCTATCCTAGTGGTATTCCGACCCACTAATAGCATATCATCTACATAGAGCAATAAAATAATAAAATCATCATCGGCAAAATACCTCACAAATACACAATGGTCCGACGTCGTCCGTGCATAACCATGCTCCCCCATAAACGACTCGAACTTTCTGTACCACTGCCTCGGAGCCTGCTTCAGACCATACAAGCTCTTCCTCAACCGGCAGACCAAATGTGACTTGCCCTTCTCACAGAATCCCTCTGGCTGCTCCATGTACAACTCCTCCTCAAGATCACCGTAGAGGAATGTCGTCTTCACATCCATCTGCTCGACCTCCAAGTCGAGACTGGCTGCTAATGCTAGCACCACCCGAATAGACGAATGCTTGATGACAGGCGAAAAGATCTCATCATAATCCACGCCTTTCCGCTGACCGTAGCCTTTGACTACCAGCCTCGCTTTGTATCGAGGGCGAGTAGCATCATCCGTCTGCTTCACTCTGAACACCCATCGATTCTTCAAAGCCTTCTTGCCCTTTAGCAACCGCACCAGATCATAAGTGGAATTGGTGTACAAGAAAGTCATCTCCTCCTGCATAGCCTCTATCCACTCCTGCCTGTGTTCGTCTTCCATAGCCTCTGCAAAACTTTTGGGCTCTCCCCCGTCAGTCAATAGCACATACTCATCTGGTGAGTATCTCGTAGATGGTCGACGATCCCTGTCACTCCTTCTCAGTGGAGCCACTGGTGCTGGCTGTATACGGACAACCTCCTCCCCTTCAGGAACTGCCTTCCCGGCATGCTCATCCTCCTGAGGGACACCCTGACCACCATCAGCAGGCTGATGATCAAGGTTGGGAGCAACTCCATGTACCGGCTCCCCCATAACTGGATCCTCTGCGATGTCCTCTGGAAACTGCTCGAAGCAAAATAACTCTAACTCAGGCAATTCCTCAGCCTCAGAAGGCGTCTCAGAATCCTGAGTGTTGGTCATGGTCTGATCCTCGACGAACACCACGTCCCCACTTCTGTAGAGCTTTCTTTCCACTGGGTCGTAGAGTCTATAGCCAAACTCATCCCGACCATAGCCGACAAAGATGCATCGCCTCGTCTTCGGCTCAAGTTTGGTCCTCTCGTCCTTCGGTACATGCACGAAGGCCTTACAACCAAACGCCCGCAGGTGATTGTATGATGGCTCTTTGTCGTACCATACTTTGTCAGGCACATCACCCTGCAAAGGAGCACTAGGAGACAAATTAATAACATAAGCAGCTGTGAGAAGAGCCTCACCCCAGTAACTGCCCGGTAAGTTTGCTTCTGACAGCAAACACCGCACCCTCTCCATCAGTGTCCTGTTCATGCGCTCCGCTACACCATTGAGCTGAGATGTCTTTGGCGGAGTCTTCTGGTGTCGTATCCCCTGCTCTCTGTAATACGCATCAAAGGGACCGATGTATTCGCCGCCATTGTCGGACCGAACACACAACAACTTCTTACCCGTCTCTCTTTCAACAGAGATCTGAAACTCCTTGAAAGTAGGCAGTACCTGATCCTTGGTCTTTAAGGCATAGACCCAAACCTTCCTGGAACAGTCATCAATAAAGGTTACAAAGTAAGAAGCACCACCAAGAGATTTTACATTCATAGGACCGCAGACATCCGAGTGAATCAACTCGAGCAACGCCGGCTTCCTTGAACTTGGGTAACTTTGGAAAGACACCCTACTTTGCTTTCCAGCTAAACAGTGTGTGCACTTCTCCAACTTTGTAGACTTGAGCCCCGGAATCACCTTCCTGTTCACCAAGTAGCTCATCCCCTTCTCGCTGATATGGCCGAGCCGCCTGTGCCACAACTCGGTAGACGCATCACTGACTGCGTTCACCTCCTGTGCCCCCTGTGCGCTTCCCTCCATATAATAGAGACCGAACTTCTTGTTTCCTCTGGCAATTACCATCGAACCCCTGGAAAGCTTCCACTGACTATTCCCGAAGAGACTGAAGAATCCCTCGTCATCCAACCTTCCAACCGACACCAGGTTGAAACGAATATCAGGGACATGACGAACATCTTTGAGAACAAGAACCGCACCGGTCTTCGTTCTCAAATGCACATCTCCAACGGCAACCGCCTTCGATACATCTCCGTTGCCCATCTTCAACACGCCACAGTCGTCTGTCGTGTAAGTGGCAAACAGTGCCCTGTTGTGAGATACATGTGCTGAAGCCCCTGAGTCCACCAGCCAAGAATTGTCATCGCAGGCGAGGTTTGTAATGACCTCATCACCTACGATGATCACATCGCCTCCATGCATCGAGGCCGCCGCTGTAGTGTTCTCTTCTTGCTTCCCCTTGTCGCCATTCTTCTCTCTCTTCCAAGCGAAACAATTTCGCTTGATATGGCCCTTCTTACCACAATGGTAATACTCTGAGTCCTCGTAACGACCCTTGGACTTCCCCCTGCTCTTGTCTCTGCCACCACCTGGACCCCTGCTTTTGCCCCTTCCGCGGCTCTCTGAAACAAGTGCCTCTGAGTGGTGGGATGTGGATGAAGTTTCCTGAGATCGTCTCCGCATCTCTTCATTCAGCACCCCGCTCTTGGCAAACTCTAGACTGACCACGCCCTCTGGAGCAGAAGCGATCATAGATACTCGTACGGTCTCCCACGAGTCTGGCAATGTACACAGCAGCCACAGTCCCTGAACTTCGTCGTCGAACTTGACTCCCATAGAGGATAGCTGGTCAACCACGCCCTGGAACTCACTCAAGTGATCCAAAATAGACGCCCCATCCTTGTACCGCAGACCCATCATCGTTCGGATCAGGAACAACTTGTTTATCCCGGTCTTCTTCGCATACAAGGATTCCAGCTTATCCCACAACGTCTTCGCGTGCTCAATATTGGCAACGTGGTTGTACACGTTCTCGTCCACAAACTGCCATATGTACCCACACACTTGTATGTGCTCGAATGTCCAGTCCTCCTCGGATTTATCACTGGGCTTTTCGGATGCAAACACGGGTAGATGCAGCTTCTTGACAAACAGCAAATCCTTCATCTTGCTCCGCCAATAATGATAGTTTGTGCCATTAAAATTCACCATGCGCATCGGCTTTGCGTCCATCTCTCCTCTCTGGTTTTCTCTGTCAACTACTGACACTCCTTCTGAATTCCAGAACCTGGCTCTGATACCACTCTGTTGGAAAAGAAGCGCGGAAATCTTTCCCCAAACCGGAGAGTACCTGCGAGAGGACCGAGTAATACAACGCATGAACCCAAAAACAAACACACAAAATAATCCACGCAGACACAGAGAATTTTTGACGTGAAAAACCATTGCAGAAAAAAACCACGGGACGATCGGAGTCCAACCCTGAGAAGCCTCCACTAATGGAATAGAAGAATTACACCCTCTACAAACTCCTTCCGATCCAAATCGGATCCCCACAACACTCAGAGATAAGAACAATAATTACAAGGCTACGAAGAGCGAGAACGACGAGTAGATATTACCCGAACACGATCTCCTTCGAATAGCGACCTTCAATCCTCCGTCTTATTCTTCGAAGTTGCAATGGCACTCTTGCCTCCTTCCTCTCTCCAAGTTGTGTTACGTTGCGTTGCGTAATGAATTAGGGTTAGGAAATCCCAATTTAACTCCCCAATTGTAGCACCCAATTTTCTGAAATTGGGGTATTTTTGAAAATTTATTATTTTTATTATTAATTAATAGTATTTTAGTCATGATATGATTTTTGGTAATTATTAGTGTAATTAAAACCATTTTCTAAGTTATAACTTATGACTTTGTGACTTTACTAGTATAACCCTAGTGTAAACCCTAGAGATTTCATAACCTAGAGACTAACCATGATCATGTGAGCCTAGCCATAGGCTTAGAACATCAATTAGGGCTTTTTAGCCTAAAGGGTATTTTGGTAATTTTCTAGAAATTATTTAGAATTATTTGGATTTATGTGTTTTTATTATTATTTAATTATTGATTAGTGTCATGTTAGTCCCTAACCTAGTTTAGCACTAATCTAGAGGTTAGCAACTAACCTAGAAGACTAATGTTAGATATTAGCTTTATGTATAAATATCTAGTTAGATAAATATCTAGATATTCCTTTTTTTTTAGATATTTAGAACCTAAATATCTAACCCCTTAGTCAAAGACTTAGGGGCTAAGTTTGCAAGGTGGTAGGACACCCTCCCCTACCCCCATGGCAGCCAAGGGCACTCCCCTACACTACCCCCCCCTTCCTATATAATCCCATTAATTTCATTCATGATAAATTTACATGAAATTTATACCTAGAAATTCCATTTCCTACACAAGACCACAACTTGATCAATTTTGATCCAAATCACCTCTAGTTTCTTGCATTGGACTCCTACACTAGAGGGTACTAGTTAGGGCCTGCTATTGAGGATTTGAGGGGCTTTGGGCATCATCAAGTGGAAGGACACCCCCCTCTTTCATTGATTTCCATTGGAAATACACAAATAGGTAAATGCCCTCAAACCATGTTAATTTTGTGTTTTCTCTTCATATTTGCATGCATCTAGGTACTAGGGAACTGTAGGTCAAGTTTGGTGAAAAATAGGATTGGTTTGGTGTCCGTATCGGACACGTATCCTAAGCTAGAAATCATTGTTTGGTGAAATGCCACAAAGAACTTGTTTTTATTAAAATGTAGAACAAAGTATATTTTCTGGTAGCCCTAGACTAGTAGAACACAACCCTAACCTACTGGACACAAAACCGTGTCGTGTCCGTGTCCAAAACGGACACGAACCCACTGCACGAGACTCTCATGCATGCCCTGCTACCCCACCCCTCGTACTCACTGCACAGTGCACTAGGACACGAGATTTTTGACATGGATACGGGGGCAATGTCTGCGAACATGCCCCCAAAGTTTGGTGTCGCGTCGTGTCGTGTCGAGTGAGAAATCTCACTCGCACTGGACACGCGCTGTCAGCGCACACGCGCGCGGGGGCAACTTCGCGCGTATCGTGTCGCGCGGACACGACACATTGGCACCTCGTACTGACACAAGAGTGTAGCCCTATGTCTGGCGTACATGAGGACACGAGCACGAGATGCGTCGTGTCCTGTGTCGCGAGCACGAGGCGTGTGCATCTCTGCACGACGCAGTGAAAATCGCGCGTATCAGTCGAGTTTCCTCGACTGATACGGCTCTCGTGTCGACGCTGTAGGACACGTGGACACGTAACAGAGTGTCCATCGTGTAGCCCTATATGTGGGCTACACGTGTGTGTGACCACGAGACGTGTCGTGTCTCGTGGTGTGTCCACGAGACACGTGAACACGTGCACGACGTTGTGCACTGTGTTGTGTATCCTAGTTTACCCGTGTGGTGTTTTCGTATGTTTTGACACATGAAACCGTGTCGTGGTGTCGTGTCAGGCACCTAGGACACTAGGGTATGTGTGGGGTGTAAATTACCAACCTAGAGTTTCGAGCCATAGCTTGGTTTCGTGTGAGAAATTGGGATTACCTAGTTATCGAGTAAACAATGCAATACTTCCTGATTTTGGGATTATTTCCCAATTTTTCAAATCGAGATTCAAATCGATTTTGAGTATGATTTATACATATACATGTGTATTTTCAGTGTATATATATGTAGTATATATGTATGTGAGTGTGTGGGTGAGTTTTTAGGTTGTGTACATGTATATATTTAGGTATATACATGTATGTGTAAATTAGGTGTATGTGTGTATTGTGTGTGCGTGTGTTGGGGTTGTTTCCTGTTCTCAGAAAACTGAGAACAGCCCCCCCCATTCCTGTTATCTCTGTCTCTCTCTCATTGTCCCTCTCTCTATTCAGTCTCTCTCTCTCTTTCACTCTCTTTCACATCTCTCTCTCTCCCTCTCTCTCTCTATATATAAATGTTATATGTAAATATATATGTATATATATATATATGTTATATAGTGAGTATATATATAGTATTTTGTATATTTGGTTATATATGATATATATAGTAGGTATATATAGTTGAGGGTATTGGGTCTATATATATATATATATGAAATGTATATATATATATGTATGTAGGTTAGCTATCTATGTATATATATATGTGGGTTTTTTATTAAATATAGTATTCACATATTGATATATATATAGATATCTAGGGTATGTAAGTATTACATAGGCCATAGGCCTATGTGATTGTTGTGTATGTATATATATAAGGTTATATATATATGTGAGTATATATATATATTATATAGAGTTGAAAACCTATAAGTCACTAGCCTATAGAAACCTATAACCATTAGCCTATGGCCAAGGTGACTAGCCTATGGCTTTGGGGCTAAACCAATTAACCTAATGGACCTAAACACTACTAGTTGACCATTGTTGACTAAGGGTTGACCAAAGTCAACCTTAGGTCAAAGTTGACCTAGTTAACCTAGAATTGACTAGGAATGACCTAAAACAACTAGTTTAACTAGTTGACTAGTAGACGTAGTTTGACTAGATAATTGACCATTGTTGACTAAAGTCAACTATAGGTCAAACCTTGACCTACTTGACCTAGAAATGACTTGGATAGACATAGAAGGGACTAGTTGACTAAGATTTGACTAAACCCTAGACTATTAGCTAGCTAATTAGGGTTTAACCTATATGAGTATATTGTGACTAGGATTATGTAGATAGTCCTATGTAAATTAAGATATGTATGGGGTTAAGTGTGATACTTAGGAGTTGTGTCATGATTGGTGTTAGCCTTAGAGGTTGACTAGAAGTTGACCAAGAGTTGACTTTTGACCAGATTGACCTAGAATCATGTAGTATGCATTGTATACTCTATTTCTACCATTGTGGATATGTTGTAACCTGTTTTACTCTAAATAGGACTCTGTGACACCAGTTCGGATATCTATTCATATCAGTCATACAGGGTGACATACGAGTACATTCTCTGATCTTTTCATACTTGTTAGGATTTATATTCTTGCTCTAGAATACCTTACATAATGCTGTCACGTCATTATCACGGATTGGTACTATATGGATCTTGTCATGCGATGTTATCTCCCTCGGGGTGCATCAGATACAGTTGTCATGTGCTTTTCACGAACATCTTGTATTTCATGTACACCGCTTTCATGTATACTCTTGTGCAATCTTGTACTCTCATGATCACGTGAGCAAACATGATAAAAACCTCTTGTATAAGGTAACGTAACTTGACTGGATCCTTGTGTATTGATTGGGGAGGGTGAGTAGGAAATGGTTATGTGATCAAAATCCCATCTTGTACAAATTCTTGTGAAATCTTGTGAAATCTTGTATATGTCCTAAACCCGTTTATATAACCATCTCATGCTCTAAATCACAGGTTACCTACAGTTCTTACTTATCGTATATATAGATATTTCTAGTTATCAAATCTCTCTCGTTTTTATATATATTTCTTTACAGTCCATGTATCTTACTCTATGCATGCTTTACATTTTCCAACATGATATGAACTGCGTGAGATGTATTGTGCTCGTTCCTGTCCTGACTGGGCCTGTTGAAAATATTACAGATGATGATGGTGACTGTCCTACCTTCTATGGGACACATGAGGGTGACCTTCAGGAGCCTGAGGAGCATCTAGCTCAGTAGAGGGTGCCTAGTCTAGTCTAGTCTAGTGTTTATAGTTTTCATTTTGTATCGGATTTCCGATTGTTAGTTGTGACTTAGTTATATTTCAGGTTTTGTACTTATTGTACTGGACATCTACTTTGTGTGGTGTGGTAACTCTATATATATATATTCAGTTTCTTCCTTTCGTCTGATTCCATATCATGCTCTATCTTTCCTAGACTTGTGTTTGAGATATAGAGTTGAGTTGCTATGTTATACCTCCGTGCGGAGATGACAGGTTTACATATCTTGTTGTTAGATGTTAGATGTTATAGATGACCTATACAACGTTCTACCGCCGACACTGCGGCGTAGGCTGGACGTACCCACGTTCTCGTGTCCCTATTCAGGGTGCGGGTCGTGACACGTTTTTGTGGTGGCCCATGCAGGTCTGTGTCGCAGTTAGTGCGATCTCGTAATGGTGCTCGACTTAGAGTACTAATTACGAGCCTGCAATTAGGACGTAGGACCTAGGACATGATAGGAGTTTCTCAATCACACCTAGGAAATTTCCGATCTTTTGATTTTCATGATTTCTCCCCTTGTATTAAAATTAACTGTCCTTCTTTGATAATCTACTCATGTGCCATATTGATCTCTTTGTTTCAATTCGTCTCCAGGATGACGAAGACGCACCCGCAGGCCACTGGATCGAGTAGCTTGCCTGAGAGATTTGATCAGGCAGAGGAGGAGGTTCACGAGACTGCCCCCAGTGATTCCACTATTCCGGAGACCCCGACAGTTGCGCAGGGAGGTCTACCACCTCCACCCCAGAGGGTTATGGCCGTTGTTCCGGAGATACTGCCGCCACCACCACCGGTACCGACGGATACACACCATATATTCCTTCTCCTTCAGCAGATGATGGAGACACAGCGGGCCCAGGCAGAGGCGTCGCAGCGCCAGTCGGAGGCGTCATACCGACAGATCGAGATGCTGAGGCAGAGTATGGAGAACTCGCATCAGCTTGCCCTAGCAGCAGTAGAGAGAGTGGCACCGGGTACGGTACAGGGCCCTACTGGCCAGCAGCCGTACCAGCAGCAGTCTAGGTCGGGAACAGTATTAGACTTCAGGAAGATGAGCTCCAGGGACTTCACAGGCACGGAGGGCATCCTCTATGCAGATGACTGGCTAGAGGATGTACAGCGGAGCATGAAGCTGGCAGAGCTTCCTAGAGCGCTTTGGGTTTCGGCCGCAGCCAGCCGATTCTTCGACATTGCGCTGACATGGTACCGCACGAATCCTCGTGCATCGGTGAGAGGGCTGACTTGGGAGAACTTTCGGAGGCTCTTCAAGGAGAAGTTCTTCCCGGACGTGGCTCTTACAGCATTGGAGGGCCAGTTCGTGGGTCTAGTGCAGGGAAACTCGTCGGTGGACGAGTATGCAGCTGAGTTCTTCCGCCTTAGCAGGTTCGCTCCCGATATGATCCAGGATGAGAGACAGAAGGCTCGTAAGTTCCGCATGGGACTTATTCATGCAGTGCGTACCCGCACCTCGGGACGCCGTGACATGACGTTCGATCAGATATTGATGGACGCACAGATTACAGAGGAGGACTTCGGCCTCAAGCCGAAGAGGGGCAGTGATATCTTAGGGGCTAGTTCTAGTGCAGGGCCAGCCAAGCGCCCTCACATACAGCAGAGGCCAGTTCAGCAGCCGTTTCAGGGCCAGGGATATATACTTCACCAGCAGGCACCCAGGCAGCAACAGTACCCTATGTGTAACTTCTGCAAGAAGCAAGGTCACGGATGGGACGACTGCAGGAAGAGGCAGGGCCTGTGTTTGCTTTGTGGTTCAGCAGAGCATCAGTTGAAGGAGTGTCCCAAGAGCTTGGCACGATTGGCTCAGGCAGCAGCATGAGCTAGGGCTCCGACAGGGCAGCAGACGGGATTACCGTTGCAGACTCAGCAGCAGAGGTTTGTTCAGCATCAGCAGCAGGCCAAGGGAGGCCAGCCGGGGCAAGCTTTCGCCATGGCAGTCGATGATGCACAGACAGAGGGAGAGCTGATTGCAGGTTCCAACCTTTTCGATTCTATTTCCGTATTTGCCTCCTTATAACTGTCTTGGAATTTCGATTCTATCTGTTCCTTATAGTTGATAAATTTTGTTCGGATATTTCATTGTGAATTATTTCCTTCTGAGATAAGTCGTATGGGCTAGGTCGTCTCGATCATGGGATCTAGAATCTTCTATAGTCATGTTAGCTGGCATAGTGAGGACATATAGTCGGATTTTGGACGTATTTCTCGGATGTGGGAATTTAAGGTTTTCGCGGCCAGGCATGCGACAATGCGAAAATTTTAAATACCATGATTCTAGAGGTATGTACCTTAGTCGAGAACTCTGTGAATATCGTAGCCTTGCTCACTAGCATGACGAAGATTCCGAATATCATGATTTCGGACAGACGCATATGATTATCGGACTGTGTGTTTGAGACTGTGATTGTTGGGGTGTTTGACCTAGAAGGAGTATGACCATTCTAATTTCGAGGACGAAATTTTCTAAGGAGGGTAGACTTGTAGCACCTAGTTTTCTGAAATTGGGGTATTTTTGAAAATTTATTATTTTTATTATTAATTAATAGTATTTTAGTCATGATATGATTTTTGGTGATTATTAGTGTAATTAAAACCATTTTCTAAGTCATGACTTATGACTTTGTGACTTTACTAGTATAACCCTAGTGTAAACCCTAGAGATTTTATAACCTAGAGACTAACCATGATCATGTGAGCCTAGCCATAGGCTTAGAACATCAATTAGGGCTTTTTAGCCTAAAGGGTATTTTGGTAATTTTCTAGAAATTATTTAGAATTATTTGGATTTATGTGTTTTTATTATTATTTAATTATTGATTAGTGTCATGTTAGTCCCTAACCTAGTTTAGCACTAATCTAGAGGTTAGCAACTAACCTAGAAGACTAATGTTAGATATTAGCTTTATGTATAAATATCTAGTTAGATAAATATCTAGATATTCCTTTTTTTTAGATATTTAGAACCTAAATATCTAACCCCTTAGTCAAAGACTTAGGGGCTAAGTTTGCAAGGTGGTAGGACACCCTCCCCTACCCCCATGGCAGCCAAGGGCACTCCCCTACACTACCCCCTTCCTATATAATCCCATTAATTTCATTCATGATAAATTTACATGAAATTTATACCTAGAAATTCTATTTCCTACACAAGACCACAACTTGATCAATTTTGATCCAAATCACCTCTAGTTTCTTGCATTGGACTCTCCTACACTAGAGGGTACTAGTTAGGGCCTGCTATTGAGGATTTGAGGGGCTTTGGGCATTATCAAGTGGAAGGACACCCCCCCTCTTTCATTGATTTCCATTGGAAATACACAAATAGGTAAATGCCCTCAAACCATGTTAATTTTGTGTTTTCTCTTCATATTTGCATGCATCTAGGTACTAGGGAACTGTAGGTCAAGTTTGGTGAAAAATAGGATTGGTTTGGTGTCCGTATCGGACACGTATCCTAAGCTAGAAATTATTGTTTGGTGAAATGCCACAAAGAACTTGTTTTTATTAAAATGTAGAACAAAGTATATTTTCTGGTAGCCCTAGACTAGTAGAACACAACCCTAACCTACTGGACACAAAACCGTGTCGTGTTCGTGTCCAAAACAGATACGAACCTACTGCACGAGACTCTCGTGCATGCCCTGCTACCCCATCCCTCGTACTCACTGCACAGTGCACTAGGACACAAGATTTTTGACATGGACACGGGGGCAATGTCTGCGAACATGCCCCCAAAGTTTGGTGTCGCGTCGTGTCGTGTCGAATGAGAAATCTCACTCGCACTGGACACGTGCTGTCAGCGCACACGCGCGCGGGGGCAACTTCGCGCGTATCGTGTCGCGCGGACACGACACGTTGGCACCTCGTACTGACACGAGAGTGTAGCCCTATGTGTGGCGTACACAAGGACACGAGCACGAGATACGTCGTGTCCTGTGTCGCGAGTACGAGGCGTGTGCATCTCTGTACGACGTAGTAAAAATCGCGCGTATCAGTCGAGTTTTCTCGACTGATACGGCTCTCGTGTCGGCGCTGTAGGACACGTGGACACGTAACAGAGTGTCCATCGTGTAGCCCTATATGTGGGCTACACGTGTGTATGACCACGAGACGTGTCGTGTCTCGTGGTGTGTCCACGAGACATGTGAACACGTGCACGACGCTGTGCACTGTGTTGTGTATCCTAGTTTACCCGTGTGGTGTTTTCGTGTGTTTTGACACATGAAACCATGTCGTGGTGTCGTGTCAGGCACCTAGGACACTAGGGTATGTGTGGGGGTGTAAATTACCAACCTAGAGTTTTGAGCCATAGCTTGGTTTTGTGTGAGAAATTGGGATTACCTAGTTATCGAGTAAACAGTGCAATACTTCCTGATTTTGGGATTATTTTCCAGTTTTTTCAAATCGAGATTTAAATCGATTTTGAGTATGATTTATACATATACATGTGTATTTTCAGTGTATATATATGTAGTATATATGTATGTGAGTGTGTGGGTGAGTTTTTAGGTTGTGTACATGTATATACTTAGGTATATACATGTATGTGTATATTAGGGGTGTGTGTGTATTGTGTGTGCGTGTGTTGGGGTTGTTTCCTGTTCTCAGAAAACTGAGAACAGCCCCTCCATTCCTGTTATCTCTGTCTCTCTCTCATTGTCCCTCTCTCTATTCAGTCTCTCTCTCTTTCACTCTCTTTCACATCTCTCTCTCTCCCTCTCTCTCTATATATATAAATGTTATATGTAAATATATATGTATATATATATATATATGTTATATAGTGAGTATATATATAGTATTTTGTATATTTGGTTATATATGATATATATAGTAGGTGTATATAGTTGAGGGTATTGGGTCTATATATATATATATATATATGAAATGTATATATATATATATATGTATGTAGGCTATCTATGTATATATATATATGTGGGGTTTTTATTAAATATAGTATTCACATATTGATATATATATAGATATCTAGGGTATGTAAGTATTACATAGGCCATAGGCCTATGTGATTGTTGTGTATGTATATATATAAGGTTATATATATATGTGAGTATATATATATATATATATTATATAGAGTTGAAAACCTATAAGTCACTAGCCTATAGAAACCTATAACCATTAGCCTATGGCCAAGGTGACTAGCCTATGGCTTTGGGGCTAAACCAATTAACCTAATGGACCTAAACACTACTAGTTGACCCTTGTTGACTAAGGGTTGACCAAAGTCAACCTTAGGTCAAAGTTGACCTGGTTAACCTAGAATTGACTAGGAATGACCTAAAACAACTAGTTTAACTAGTTGACTAGTAGACGTAGTTTGACTAGATAATTGACCATTGTTGACTAAAGTCAACTATAGGTCAAACCTTGACCTACTTGACCTAGAAATGACTTGGATGGACATAGAAGGGACTAGTTGACTAAGATTTGACTAAACCCTAGACTATTAGCTAGCTAATTAGGGTTTAACCTATATGAGTATATTGTGACTAGGATTATGTAGATAGTCCTATATAAATTAAGATATATATGGGGTTAAGTGGGATACTTAGGAGTTGTGTCATAATTGGTGTTAGCCTTAGAGGTTGACTAGAAGTTGACCAAGAGTTGACTTTTGACCAGATTGACCTAGAATCATGTAGTATGCATTGTATACTCTATTTTTACCATTGTGGATATGTTGTGACCTATTTTACTCTAAATAGGACTCTGTGACACCAGTTCGGACATCTATTCATATCAGTCATACAGGGTGACAGGCGAGTACATTCTCTGATCTTTTCATACTTGTTAGGATTTATATTCTTGCTCTAGAATACCTTACATGATGCTGTCACATCATTATCACGGATTGGTACTATATGGATCTTGTCATGCGATGTTATCTCCCTCGGGGTGCATCAGATACAGTTGTCATGTGCTTTTCACGAACATCTTGTATTTCATGTACACCGCTTTCATGTATACTCTTGTGCAATCTTGTACTCTCATGATCACGTGAGCAAACATGATAAAAATCTCTTGTATAAGGTAACGTAACTTGACTGGATCCTTATGTATTGATTGGGGAGGGTGAGTAGGAAATGGTTATGTGATCAAAATCCCATCTTGTACAAATTCTTATGAAATCTTGTAAAATCTTGTATATGTCCTAAACCCGTTTATATAACCATCTCATGCTCTAAATCACATGTTACCTACAGTTCTTACTTATCGTATATATAGATATTTCCAGTTATCAAATCTCTCTCGTTTTTATATATATTTCTTTACAGTCCATGTATCTTACTCTATGCATGCTTTACATTTTCCAACATGATATGAACTGCGTGAGATGTATTGTGCTCGTTCCTGTCCTGACTGGGCCTGTTGAAAATATTACAGATGATGATGGTGATTATCCTACCTTCTATGGGACACATGAGGGTGACCTTCAGGAGCCTGAGGAGCATCTAGCTCAGTAGAGGGTGCCTAGTCTAGTCTAGTCTAGTCTAGTGTTTATAGTTTTCATTTTGTATCGGATTGTTCCGATTGTTAGTTGTGACTTAGTTATATTTCAGGTTTTGTACTTATTGTGCTGGACATCTACTTTGTGTGGTGTGGTAACTCTATATATATATTCAGTTTCTTCCTTTCGTCTGATTCCATATCATGCTCTATCTTTCCTAGACTTGTGTTTGAGATATAGAGTTGAGTTGTTATGTTATACCTCCGTGCGGAGATGACAGGTTTATATATCTTGTTGTTAGATGTTAGATGTTATAGATGACCTATACAGCGTTCTACCGTCGACACTACGGCGTAGGCTGGACGTACCCACGTTCTCGTGCCCCTATTCAGGGTGCGGGTCGTGACACCAATCCCGCAACCAACCTGGACCGTTGGATTAGATCCAATGGTGAAAACTCACCCGAAATCCCGCTTCAGCCCCCGACGACACAGAGTTCGGCCAGAACTCTGTGTCGGGCAAACAGCACTGGACAACCAACTTCTGGAAGAGCCAGACCGAGTTCGGCCAGAACTCGGCCTGGGACCGAGTTCGGCCCGAACTCGGCTGCCTCATTCCAGAACCTCCCTCCGGGTCTTCAACAGCAGCAGCGACTCCGCGTCGCCTACTTCCCGAGCTTCTTCGACACACGAATGACGCTCGTCGCACTCCGGGGTCTTCTCCACATAGGTTGGGAACCCCACCCACTCCAACAATATCCTCATAAACTCACGTTAATACGCTATATGAAGACTGATATTGATCATCCATGAAGACCGATGTCGAACATCCCAGAAGATTAATATTGATCATTCCTGAAGACTGAAATAGTTTGTAAATTAATTGTGCACACTTAAGGGAGAGTATTTTAGTTAGTTATATCTAACTATTAAATATGTTGGTGCTATCTCTCTTATGAAGATGTGCCTTGTAATGAACTTAGTTTTGTATATAAATATAGCAACACACTATTTCTATGGTTGTTTGCCAGTATCAATCAACATAGACTTCTCTTCATCTTCTCTTCTTCCATTAGAGTTTCCGAAGAACTCCTCACCAGTTTATACTACAATAACATGGTCCCTTTGGACTTACGTGTTCATGTATCCAAAGTACATCGAATGACACTCGTACATTGTTCCTAGGAAATGTGAAAAAGTCATAGTTAAGGAAAAACCATCATTCATGGGATCTTAACATTCATGGGATCTTAGACTTGGTTATGTGCAACCAATCATGGAAATCTCTCTCTCTCTCATCTCTCTCTCTCTCTCTCTCTCTCTCTCTCTCTCTTTACATACAAAGAATCAGGGAATGTCGATAAAAAAGAGTAGAGCCCGCACGCGTTGGAAAAAAGAGAAAAAAAAAAGAAGAAAAAAAAAAGAAAGATAAAAAAGAGTAGAGAAAAAGGTTAGGGTCACATATAGATAGAACCAAATTCGGTCAATTGTTTCAAATCAACTATTTAACTTTCAAATATATGGTTTAAGTCACATAAAATCTTTACTATTCCGTAAACATCTTGGTCAAAATAGTAAACGAAAATAGGTTTTTATGTTTTCAATATTTTCCTACGGGGCACTTGGTAAGTAAAACAGTGGATTTTAAATGACCTAAATTAAAAAAAAATTTTTGGTCAAAAGAAGAATGGGCGGGTCACATGTTCCATGTTATTCGACCGTTGCAGGCTTCGGACCGGTTCGATCCACTGCGGATGCCGTTGCTCTCTCCCGTTCACACACATCCTTCTTTCTTTTGAACCCTTCTCCCGCCATCACCGCTCCCCCCACACAGCAAACACCGCACCAACCGAACACCCATCCGACACGTGTCCGTCTCAATGCACCATCGTGGTAATAAAGTAAATAAAAATAAATCAGAAATTCTTTATCAGTGGAATTTACAATTCACTCCCCCTTCCTTGTTAATATCGTCTCTCTCCCTCTCTCATTCCCCTTTCCTATTCAATTATTTATTTATTTGTTTTTCTTTCATTTTACTAGGGTTTTGATGGTCTCATCCCAATTTTAGGTAACTTCTCCAATCTCAACTTCTGAATTTTTTTTTTTGGTTGCAAACATCTGTTTGGTTTGTATATGAATGTGTGTTCTTAATCAAGTTTATTTTCCCCTTCTTTTATTGATTGTTCAATTTTTTTATTGGTAATTCTTGCTGCAACAGTTTTTTTTAATTTGTTTCTGAATTAATATTTTACTAGAAAAAAAATTCTATGGAATTTTGAAAATTTCTATTATGGCGTTTCTTGTGGAAAATCAAATAAATTTCCATGGAATTTAATTCTTAGGGTTGGACAAGTTTTATTTTACACTGTTTTTGAGGAAAATAGGATCACGTGACTTTTTTTTTTTTTGGAGAACAATTCCATGAAAAATATAAGCTATCAAACACGGTGGAAATTTTTTGATGAAAATATTTTTCATGGAAGAAAAGGCCAATCAAACACAAACTACTGTTTTTTTGTTTTGTTTTCAAACAATTGAGCTTATCCAAATAATTTGGTATTTTGTGAGAAGCATATTTTAGTTGCCAATTTGTGTATCTTCACTAGAGATCACGTTTGATGTGAATTTTCCAGCTTTCCTTACTAATATAAAGTCTATGTTTATGAGATTATAGTAGTATAATTAGTGTGATGGTGATGAAGTTGTACTTGTAATTTTTTAGTGGCTAACTGTTTCTTGAATCAAATTCCGGAACCTCGAAACTTACATTATGAAGGGATAGTGGACAGAGAGTTCCGCCGAGCCCAAGGGAAATATGGCAGTGCCACTGAAGAACTTGGACCCTGCTTTCCAGGGAGCAGGGCAGAAGGCGTATCCTTTAGTTTGCTTAATCACTTTTTAATCGATATGTTTAATCTGCACTGTTACGAAAGTTATGCAATTATCTAGAACACTTTTTTTTTTGGGTATGGCCATGGTTGTCAACATCTTTTTTTTTTTGTAGATTTTTTTCGTGATGAAATACATTTGAAAGTGATTGGTACTGTAGAAATTAAGAAGCATTTGCTAGCCACCTTCTAGTGTTAGAAGCTAGGTTGCATATGTTAGAATATAGATATATAACGCTCTCCCCTCACTGCAACTCTAGAGTTATGGTGTAGATGCACTAGCGACAAGGACTTTAACATGGTAATAGAGCTAGGTTCGAATCTCCTATGACGTGGATTTTAAGCGTATTTTTAAAATAATTATACCTCTGCGTGAATCTAGTTATGGAACCATGAATTGGCCTTAGATTTGTAGAGGCATGTTAGAAAATAAATATATAACTCTCAACTCTCACTCATTGTTTGTAGTATCGGCCGATACGGATCTGATACGACCGATCCGATACGGTTTGGCATGTCCTGACCGATACCGATACCGATACTGATCGATATCGACACGGACGCGGGGTGGGTGGGTGGGTTCTCTTTTCAAGTTAATTTGGCAAAGAAAATTGAACAAAAAAGACCAATCAACAATGGTGTAAAAGCATAGTAAGGGTGTAAAAGCATGTAAAAGGAAAAAAAAAAACTTATCTATCAAGGGTAAATCAATCGGTAAGGGTGACTACTATTTTATTCCATTTCAAAATTACTAAGAAACAACACATGAAATATTTAAAATTATGTCTAAATGTATAAACTATTTCTTCTAAAATTTTAACAATTTATTAATAATAACTATTTGCTCACCGATACCAAAATCATATACTCGATCCGAAACCGCCAATACCGCTGATACCGATACTCATAGAAGGCTCTGATACCGATTCCGATATTAATACTACAAACCTTGCTCTCACTACAACTAGAATTATGGTGTTCGAGCGGAGACTTTAACAACATAGACACGAAAAATGGATTCGGTATGGAAACAATGCGGATTCAGAATACAACATTTTTATAAAATTTTGGGCACAGATACCGTATGGATACAATTATATAGTCACTCAAAAATGTATCTATATACATATTTTATACTTAAGATCTTTATTAATATCTATATCTAGGAAGCATGGACATCTCAAGAATGTAGGCCATGTCATTATTGGATGGAGACAACCCAGACACTCCAAAATACACTATGATACACCAAAATAGGTGCCTTGTCCATGTCGCCATGCCCTCACCTTCTCGTGTTGTATCATGTCTGTACAACATGGATCTATATTTATGTATTTAGATTTTAGAAAGTTAAAAAAAGATTCCATACTAAGAAATGTTAATTTTCGTATCTCAATTATATTTGGTAAGACCATTCAAAATCCTTTCAATCATGTTTTGAGTTTCTTTGGAGTTCGAGCATATATGACATGACTGTCGCTGAAGTGTCATGTCAGATACATGTCTACGGATACGTTCCTGTAGAGGAGTATCTGTGCAATAGTTTAGATTCTAGAAGTATTGATTTTGTATTTATTTTTTATTTCATCATTATTATTATTAGAGTCAGGTAAGGCCTCAAGATGCATCATGATGAAATGTATCACAATTGTTGCTTTTCTTGGTTCCCCATAAGCATATTCACACTCGATGGAGCAAGATGATTGCTGTTTTTTTTGTTAGTCAGGATTAGTTCTATTTTTGTAGACTAGGATATAGCAAATTGTGATACCCTTATTCTATATTTGCACTAACAGAAGTTTGACAAAGAAAAATGCATTAATTTTTAATTTTAACTCTAATTATCTTTTTTTTCCCTTCTGCATTACCAGTTTTATTTGTTTGGACTACATAATTTATATTCCTTAACTTAGTGCAGTGGAATAGAAATATGGAGGATTGAGAATTTTCACCCTTTTCCTGTTCCAAAATCTTCTTATGGCAAGTTTTTTACAGGGGACTCCTATGTGATCTTGAAGGTACTATGTTGGTCTTTTCTAGCTTTCTATAATGCATTCGAAGTTTGTCCTTTGGCTTTCTATATCTTTGTCTTTCTTTCTTTCTTTCTTCCCCTTCTTTTCTCCTTACTTCTCTTCTTCATTGTTCTCTTCCATTGTCATTCTTTTTCTGTTCTTTTCCCATCAAGTCTTTATTCTATATGCTTCTCTCAATTGGGATTTCCTACATGACTGAACTTGTAATTTCGAAGAACAGATACTGACAGAACTGAAAAATCTACCTACTGTTGTTAAAGAATAGATGCAGTAACGATCTTACCTAAAATTAAATTACATGGAGTTTAAGTTCATGCATCCAAAGGGCACCCTCCAAGTTTCTTTGACTATGAAAGAGTAGATGAAGAGATAAAATATAAAAGTCCAGATGGATAAAACATGAAAGTCCAGATGGAAAGATAAAACAAGAGGGTACCACCCTAAATTTATGAAAAAAGTACCAAGGATAATTATAGTTGTTTTGCAAATATGTGATTCATGCTATTTACAGTGTAATGCTTCTGCAGTGAACATCTTCTAAGATAAATCAAAATGATCCTTTCATGTTGTATCGTTATTTGCATATCATCAAATCATTCTGATTGCTATAAATGTTATTGTTTTTATACAGACAACTGCATTAAAAAGTGGTGCTTTGGGTCATGAAATCCACTATTGGCTAGGCAAAGACACTAGTCAGGTTAACCATTGTACCATCCTTTACTTTACGTTTATCACTTCTCTTAAGAACATGACAGTGAGCTGTCCTGCGGCTGGATATGATAAATTTATTGTTAAATATATAGGATGAAGCTGGGGTTGCTGCCATTAAGACAGTGGAACTTGATGCAACTCTTGGTGGACGTGCTGTTCAATATCGTGAGACACAGGGACACGAGACAGCGAAATTTCTATCCTACTTCAGACCATGTATTATTCCTCAACAAGGCGGGGCTGAATCTGGGTTCAGGCATGCTGAAATAAACGAGAGCAATCATGAAACACGTTTGTTTGTCTGCAAAGGGAAGCATATTGTCCGCGTAAAAGAGGCAAGTCCTATTGCAACTGAATTATTTGTTAATTTTTCCTCGTGGAGCCTTCTCTTCCATATTTACCTTTCTTGTTCATTATCGCCAGGTTCCTTTTGTTCGATCAACCCTCAATCATGATGATGTATTTGTTTTGGATACCAAGTCTAAGATTTTTCAGTTCAATGGATCCAACTCATGTATTCAAGAAAGGGCTAAAGCTCTTGAAGTTGTGCAGTATATTAAGGATACTTACCATGATGGGAAATGTGAGGTGGCAGCTGTTGGTAAGTACTTGGAGAGTTGCATAACAAATGACAATGATCTACAATTTATATATTAATTTTGTTTATCTAGAGGATGGAAGGTTGATGGCTGATGCTGATGCTGGAGAGTTCTGGGGATTTTTCGGTGGCTTTGCTCCTCTTCCAAGGAAGACATCCACAGTGGAAGAGAAAATTGAAGAGGCCTCTGCTCCAAAGCTGCTTTGGTATTTTTGTTCTTTCAGGAATTCATTTTAAGTTATACCATATGGTTTTCCATGTAGATATTCTATTGGCAGTCTTCTAGGAAATATTTTATGATAAATATCTTTTCTAATAGAATATATTTGTCTTTCTAAGTGTTGAGAAAGAACAACAAGTTCCCATCGAAGCTGAGTTACTGTCGAAAGAATTACTAGAGACAAATAAATGTTATTTGCTTGATTGTGGAATTGAAGTCTTCGTATGGGTGGGCAAAAGTTCACCTCTTGAGGAAAGGAAAAATGCAAGCAAAGCTGCGGAGGTAATGCCAATTTCTTGGTACAAAAAGATTTCAGTGCCTTGTTGTTTAGAAGAGATGGATGCTTACTTGCTTATCTGTGCCCAGGAAATAGTTCGTGGCCCTGATCGCCATAGAGCACATGTTATCCGTGTCATCGAAGGATTTGAGACCGTAATATTTAAATCAAAATTTGACATATGGCCACAGGCAACTGGTGTGGCTGTGTCTGAGGATGGTCGAGGCAAAGTTGCCGGTTAGTTGGAGAGAATAATACTATATTTATTTATTTATTTATTTATTTATTTTTATGGTTAAGTATTAAACCTTAATACTAACAAGATTATGTACTACTTTCCGTTGTTAAAATATAAGATTTGGTTGAAGCCCAAAGGTTAATACTTTATCCTAAATGTATGAGTGGCAGCCCTTTTGAAGCGCCAGGGAATCAATGTGAAAGGCCTTGTGAAAGCTGATCCTCTTAAAGAAGAACCTGAACCATATATAGATTGCACTGGCGATCTGCAGGTGTGTTTTCTCTTTTATTTATTTGTTGATGTTGCTACCTTAATTTTTACTATGTATAACTGTTCATTATTGTGCATTATCCAGAGAACAAATGTACATATACTTTACACATGGTTAATTGCAGAGGGTACCCTCAACTTTGATCAACTACCTTATACAAAACAAAGTAGCCATGAAGCTACACCATAATTTATTGGGAACCCCCTTCTTCCCCTAATGTTTCGTCACCATCATCATCATTATCATCATCCAATCTTATCCCATCAGAATAGATTAACATCTTATAAAAGAATAAGTTCTACTAATGAACTACTCATTGCAACTCAATTATAAATTAACACTGAGCAAAATTGCAATTTATACATCTCATTTAACTAGAACTAGGGGTAAAAAGTATTACTCATACTGTCACATAGTGGGCATGGCATGCTCTCTCAGGATAAAAGAACAGAGGCTTAACCAAGGATTGCTGTGTTAAAAGTATCATTACAATCATGATAGTTTAGATTTCTCTTTCTTAACTCCATGTTGAGATTCAAAAGGCATGTATAGGAGATGGTGCTAGAGAGGGATGGTGGCTAAACATAATCTGGAGGAGAGATAATATTCGGGAAATAATCATCCTATGTACTATCTATTCGAGTGTTTTCTTATTTATAATTATGAATAATAAAAAGATAATACTTCAAATAGAAAGAGTCCAATAAGTAATGCGTACAAATATAAACTCATAGAATAAATTTGGAAAGGTGGCCTCTTGATTCAATATATAAATATAGACTGAATCTTGGACCAAATCCATAGACCAAAATAAACTAGTAATCTTAAAATGCTAAAATAGACCCAGAACATACTATATTCTTCTACTGAACTAATATTATTGAATATTAGGGGTTATTGCATAGTGTCCATAACATAGAAGCTCATATGCTATATTTCTCACTTAACATAAAAACTCATATACAAACATACATTTCTCACTAAGTATAAGCTCATATGCTAAAAAGTAAAAATATATTTCTTTGCTTCCATGTGCAGGTTTGGCGTGTAAATGGTGATGAAAAGGCCCTTCTTTCATCATCTGATCAATCAAAATTTTATACTGGAGATTGCTATATTTTCCAATATTCATATCCTGGAGTGGATAGAGATGAATATCTCATTGGCACATGGTTTGGGAAGAAGAGTATTAAGGTGAATTCTCGACTTCTATGTACTTAATTACGTAGCAAGTAGGACATAAAACTTTCATGATGGAACACTTCATACCAGAGTCACTTTTAGTTGGCCAGACTAAAATAATTGAAACAACCATCGGACCCATGGGAAGTTAAAATGACCCAATTTGAACTGTGCCTTTACATTATTTGATTGTGATTTATTTTGTCTCTTTGTCTTATTATTTCTCTTAAGATTAGTTCCACTATAAAAGTGAAACCTTCTTTTCTCATTGTCAAGACTCTTAAGTCTAGGAGTAACTAGAGTGTTTCCTTACTTATATGAGTTTATACTGCACAATCGATTTTGTAGGTCTTCCTGCAAACCAATCTTCCATCCTTGGCATGTCCTTTGCTTGAACAAACAGTCTTCATTTATGGTTTTTCTATCAATTATTGATTGTTGTGCAAGGTTAAATGCATTATATACATCATCTTGCAAGGGTTGGGTGGCAATTCTTCTCATCAATTTGTTACTATATAATGAAATATCTCGCTCTCCATGGAAGTAGGCAAGTTGGCCAAACCACGTAACTATTGTCTTAATGCTTGGGTTGCCTTTATTTTTTTCGCATTAGGTTCTTTTCTTTGTCCAATTTCATAACATGATCTGTGGTATGGTTCCTATGTCAGCTACAAATCCTAGTTTTCTTGGATTGCTTCTAAGTTGTTGGTACGCCAAATTTGTGTAAGAGCATTAAAGTTTTGTGTAAGGTCAGTGATGGTAAAACAAAGGCAATGTGATTCAGGACAAGGCCAATATGGCAAATCTATAAGGGCCAATTCACACTAAATAATATGATATTAGCAGAAGTCTAAGTATAGAGCAATAATTACTAATAATCTCACAGATGTTCAAATTGACAATTGACTTTCAACATAATGGTTGGGTTTACCAAAAAGTTACCAACAAGTGGAATCTTGCTCCAAATATGAAGATCCCGCACACCCAAGCCTTCATTTAGGGGTTCCGATGAATGGGTATTAGATTTAATTGTTTAGTGCATAGACTTCTAGGGTTTTAGACGATTGGGTATGGATTTATAAGAGGTTTTTGTTAATGATTTTCAATTCTGGATACCAATGAAGAAGAGGATATTTTATTGAGATAAAATGGTGGGAATAAGAGGGCGTCGCCTAAAATAAAATGATAGGGATCAGGTCACATTTAAGTTAAGGGGGGTCGAAGTGGCTGTCTAAGGTGGGAACGCTGTAGAGGGTCATAAATGGCTAAGTGAATGCCTAAGGCGGAAAGCTGGGGTCCTTTTAAAACCTTGGTCACAACTGAATGTTTCAGCGGGTCGAGTTACAGATTTGAGTGGTAACTTCCGTTGTCTTGATAGAGATGCTCGAACTTTCAAGTTATAAATTTGAGTGGTGCCTTCTGGTGACTCGAGAGAGAGACTACAACAGTGTGCTCCAACAGATAGACGAAATTTTTTTTGTTGTATATTGGTGGTGAAGAAATAGTAACAAAGAGATCACCATGTTTTTTATCCCTTCCATCTGCCGTTTGGTTTAGCCTACATGAGATCCATGCATTAGTTGTTGTGGGACAGCCTCTGGTAGTGTGTATATAAGATCAGCTAGCTTATGAATTTCAATTAGCTCATGAGAGTTGGATATAAATATGATCAGATAAGTTTTTTGTCTGTCCAAAATTAGGGTTAGCCATCATTTTCTTCTCCATCTCATGACCAAAACCAATTTAAAAAAAACAAGTAATGTGATTTTAGCTTCATCGTGTGGAGCAAGGAGACTTGGGTTTCACTGTACTTCAAATGTATTGTTTCTGTTTATATTTCCATTTGAAATGAAAACATCTTGTTCTGCAGGTTGCTATACTTTTAAGCCAAGTCCATTGACAGTTTTTCTTTTGTCATTGAACATAAAAGTTGTTTCAGTTAAATTTATGCTTTAAATGTTAAAGTTAGCAAGGCCACAAATTGATGAACTGGTCAAATAAGACTGAACATTTTAGTTCAGAAGCAAAATGACATTGGTTGAACTATGCATAATTTCATTGAACTTTCGAAGAAGTATTTGTTGTACATATTACCCTTTAGTCCTAAGGTAGTATGTGGTCGAGATTGCTCTCCCATAGCTGTGAAGGCTCTTCACTTTTGGCTATAGGCATTCTTCTTAGTCAAAATAGTGAAAAATCATAACCAGTGTTAGCTAATGGAGAATCATGTATCTTCATTGAAGTTATTAGAGATGTTTTGTTGATCAAAGTCATGTCATTTGACTCTTCCCTTTCTCTATATAAACACTATATTACTGAAGCATCTCTGACAAATGTAGGAAGAAAGGCTTGCCAGTATATCACTTGCAAGCAAGATGGCTGAATCTTTGAAGTTCCAGGCTGTTCAGGTATAGTATAAACTCCATTATGTGGAAACATGCAATATTGCATTTGATTTTATCTTTGTTTTCCATTTTCCAGTTCTTTTGATTTCTTCATTGTTTTTTACAATATCCCCTAACTACACATTAACAGGCACGCATATATGAAGGGAGGGAACCCATTCAATTCTTTTCAATTTTCCAGAGCTTTATTGTTTATAAGGTTTGTATCTAGTATCAAAATATTCAATGAAGGACATAACATTTATCATGTTGTCTAACTTTGTTATCTACAATGTTAAAGAGTCGTGACAATTTTTTTTTTGTAAATCTACAGGGTGGTGTTAGCTCTGGATATAAGAACTTCATTGCAGAGAATGACCTTGCTGATGATACATATAGTGAAGATGGTACTGCACTTTTCCGAGTTCAAGGTTCTGGACCAGATGATATGCAATCTATTCAAGTTGAAACGGTATATGTTACCAGTTTGAAGTAGTATACCTTGAATTTGAGTTCTTGCATGTTATTTATGGAGTATAAGTAACAATCTTGATTTGCTTATTCATTTGATGTTATCCATTCTATGCTTGCTTGATGCTGAAAGCCTGAAACTTGCTGGGAACCTTCATTGAAGGGCATGAAATTGGGTTTTCTTTCAAGAATATATTTTCTTGAACTCCTGTCATTTCTTAGTTCTTACATGGCCTAGGACACAGTGTGGACCTAATTTAGATATTTCATTATTTTCTTCTTCTCTTCTTCTTCTTCTTAGATATTCCATTATTTTCTTCTTCTTCTTCTTCTTCTTCTTCTTAGTTTTTCAAAAGAAAGGAATAGATGATTGAACATTGCATCAAATATTGCCAAGTAGTTCATTATAATTATTGTGCTTATTGTGTCTGTTTTATTTCAACTAGGTGGCATCCTCACTGAATTCATCTTATTGTTACATACTGCATAGTGACTGTACTGTTTTTACATGGTCTGGAAGCCTTACCACCTCAGAGGATCAAGAGCTTGTCGATAGACAGCTAGACATAATAAAGGTCAGGCACTCTCTTTACCTTTTAAATCATAATTTTCCAATTTATTACATCTCAATCATCCAACTGCTTAATAGGTTTTAGTCAACAATTTTTTGACAAATGATATGACCAATTATTATTTTGGCAGCAACGTAATTTTCTATTTTGGCTAATCAAGTATAGAGAAATTTTAGATGTTACTTGCATCTAAATACATGTAATCAAAGTTAGAATGCATCTCTTGGCTAGCTGATGCAAATCATAAGCAAATAGAAACAAACTAGATATCTTTTAGTAGATAAACCCTATAATCCACTAGGTAATTTTTTTACCAACAATTATGTCCACCATACAATATAAGAGAACTCTCAAGCTTGATATTAATTAAAATAATTCTGATTACAAGAGGCTAATTAAGAGTTTGCTAACCTAATTGTGTCTAGCCCACACTTACATACCTTATCATGCTTAGGGTTTCCTTATGTATGGGACTATATTCTCCTATCATATATTGAAAACTTAGAGGTCTTGAACCATACTCTCTATATGGTACCAGAGCCTCCATTTTCTCCCACTAGTTTTTCCTTCATTTCTTGCTAGGATTTCATCTTTTCCATATTTTTTTTACTACCCAACTTCTTCTTCCTTCTTCCACATCTTCCTCTTCCTCCTCTTCCTTCCTCTTCTTTCTTATTCGTCCTTCCTCTTCTTCTTCTTCCTCCCTTGCTGTAACAGCAACAACAGGCGCTCTGCAGGTAGCCTCCTCATTGGCTGGCCATCTTGTCTCTACCGACATCAACAAAGAAAAAGAGACGGGGATTGTGGCATCAGCCCTAAGCCAGATCACTGTGTCATGTCACCCCACCACATCATCATGCCACATCAATACACTTGGTCGTCATGCCATCTCAGCAGTGATATTGGTGTGACACAATGTCTTAAATTTTTCAAAAGAAAGAAAGAAAAGAAATAGGATATTTTTTCCCTAGTTATTTTTATGGTACTATTCTCTTAGATACCCTCACTATGTATCTTGCTTTTCTTGCTGGCATTCTTGGATGTACCAAGCTTGCTTTGTCGGCCCTATGATGTATTCTTCTTTGCTCGCTCTACTCTTCTACTTTTTGGAGAAACTTTTTGTATTTTCTTTTTTACTACTTTCATCATTGATTGGAGATCGCTATGGCTTCTTCATCTACTTGGCTTGCCTTGGAGGTGTCTTCCTTTTGTACTGGTGGGATTCGGTTCTCCTCTATTTGCTTCCTCTTTAGCTGGCCATGACTCCAAAGTTGTACTATACCACAGTGAAGCTGAATGGTACCAACTGTGGATGCATGGTATTGGACTCTTCATGGACCTCAGAGCAAGCTCCAACATCTTACTGCTCTTCCTGACGACACCTTCGACACTATCAAGCATACTGCTTGGGAACACAAGTCTACAACTATGATGTGATTACTTGGCTCTCAATAGCATGGAGCCTAATCTCTTTTCTATGTTTATGTTTCTTTCCACAACATGTCAGATATAGTAAGTTGTTCGTCTATGTATTAACATGGTGACATCTTTGAGCTATGTAGTATTTTCAAATATTTTATGCTGCATTTGTAGTTTGTCAAAGTAGTTAAATCATTTGGTTATACTGAAATTTTCAAATAACCACAATATGAACCAAGTTGCAACTATTAGCAGCATAACGTTTTCCAGTATTAATCTAAATGTCTACTTGTTAAGGAAGACATTGGCAATGTCTTTACGAAGTTTCTTGTTAACATGTGTATATATTCTTCGTAGATGATTGTTAATGTTAGTTCTCACTGACTCGGTGCTATGAAACTGTATTTTCCTTTATAAGTTCGTAAAGTTTCAATGTTCATGTCGATTTCTACAGCCAAATTTGCAGTCAAAAGTGCAAAAGGAGGGAACAGAGACCGAACAGTTTTGGGATTTACTAGGAGGCAAGTGTGAATTTCCAAGTCAAAAGATCGCAAAGGAACCAGAAACTGATCCTCACCTATTCGCCTGTTCCTTCTCAGAAGGTAGGAATAAATAACTGGAAACCTGTTAATCACAATTTCTTTCATGTATAGTACATACGGTTGAAATTTCATCTCACTACTGTTGTATGCTCATGGCTTGCAGGCAATTTAAAGGTGTGCTCCGGAGAAATCTTTATTTTTATCTTGTCCACAACTGTTCAATGCTCTGTAAAACTGTTATAAATGCTTATCATTTCTGTTCTGATTTAATATTACCGAGTTTAACACTAGTATTAATTGTGTAATAACAATTTTTCAGGTCATAGAAATTTTCAATTTCACCCAGGATGATTTGATGACTGAAGATATATTCATTCTGGATTGTCACTCTCAAATATTTGTTTGGGTTGGCCAGATGGTCAACTCAAAAAACAGTTCACAAGCTTTAGAGATTGGAGAGGTATAGTTTTTTTACGTCTCAGCAATTAAACACATCCATGGGAGAGTTATCTATGAACACACTGCTTTTTATTGCCTTGACCAGAAATTTCTTGAATGCGACTTTCTTATGGAAAAAATACATCGAGAAACACCAGTGTTCATTGTAAAAGAAGGGAGTGAACCACAGTTCTTTACTCGTTTCTTCACTTGGGACTCCGCAAAGTCAGGAGTAAGCAGTTACACCACATATTTGAAGTATAATAACATCTTCATGCATCTTTTGGTTGTTTATCCCATATTACAGATTGCGAGGAAATTCGTTGAGGAATATAAAAGAACTTAACTTGATCTTCTAACAGCTGTCCTTGCTCTAAGACAGGTGTTGATATTTTTTTCTTTATCTTTTTGCAGATGCATGGGAATTCTTATGAAAGGAAGTTTATGATGGTGAAAAATGGACTTGCTCCAATATTAGCTGTAAGATAATTTCTTTGATTACTTTTATTCTAAAACCTATATAGAATGCTGACTTAGATCATACCTACTGCTTTAAGTTCCCTTCGCAGGTGGTCTATAACGTAAGTATCTTACTGAGAAGTGAGATTTTACATCAATAGGATCCTAACTATAGCAATGGTTCCACTTAATGGACTTTATAATAATATTCCTGTGAGATAGCATAGTTCTGTTTTTGTTTTTAAAAGCTTTTGTATTTTATTAGTTTAAGTCATATCTCTTGTATTTGCTCATGAGTCATGAACAAGTAACTTCACTAATTTGGTAATATTTATTGTAACTACCTACCTCCCGAAGTACATAGTTTATTACCAAAGTTCAATGATACAACACCTAAATCAAAATTTTCAACTTGTTAATCCTTGATCTATGTCATTCAAATTTACGAGTCAAACTTCCACAGGTGGTTGATTCATTAAGCGTTTCCTAAAAATATTCTATATAATGGTGGCTGATATGGGAAGTACAGTGTTCCACTATTAATATAGTATAAATTTCCATGGCATACATGTGCTTCATCAGCTTTTAGGTGGAATCTGTCTCAATTATCCCTCGAGCTTCCAAGCCATATCACCCATTATGGGCCCTAGGGAGTAACTGGAGTCAAGCCCTAAGGTTGTGTTTGGTTTGTAAGAAAATGGGAAAAAGAAAGAGAGAAAATTGAAAAGAAAGGAAAAGGAAAATAAATTTTCTTGCTTGTTTGGTTGATAAGAAATTCTGAAAGAAAATTAAGATGCAAATGAGAGAGAGAGAGAGAGAGAGAGAGAGAGGAGTGATTCAAAAAACAAGGCCTAAGGTTGTGTTTGGAATCTTTGAGAAGTAACCATGCTACAACCACTATTTCCATCAAATTCTAAGGTCACCTGCAACAAGTAACCATGGTAGAAATACACTATGCAAAACAATAAACACACCAAAGAGTAGAACATGCAAACAACATTAGGATCTAAAGTAGAAAACACAAATGGGGGAGACCAAAGGAGAGTAAGGGAGACTATATAAACAAACATACATTAACAGAGACCATAAAGACAAAATTGCTAAAACCAGATTTCAACTGCCAAAATTGGTTAACCGCTATTTTATCTGGACTTTAGTGGATACAACAGTCGACCTAGCACTGGACAGGTCATTCCACTTGGGCTCTATTTTGTGTATTTTATGTCAAAGTTGCCAACAGTCTATAACTTGACAGTTGACTCACAAATCTTTCCATCAGAAAATACATCACACTTCAATCTTGCTCCACCACGTACAAGTCACCCCCCCCAACCCATGCCCCCCCCCCCCCCCCCCCCCCCCCCCAAAAAAAAAAGAAAAAAGAAAAAAGAAAAGAAGAAGCACCCTTGTCACCTTGAGACTGTTGATGAATATTGCCCGAGGAATGTAGAGCTCACGTGAGAGCAGACTCTAGAACATGTTCACTACATATCTACCCTACCAAGAGAGCTCATCATCCCTTCAAACCTCATGACTTTTTTCTGTATCCACGAACCCAACAAACTATGTTATTACCCAAATATAACAGGAACCTGTTTACAAAGGAACCAAACCAAGTAACTTTCGAGCATACTTGTTTTTTTCTCTCTCTTTTTTTAGGACCTTAGCCTTTGTTGGCTTCTTGGAGCATATATGTGATGAACCGGAGTCCAAAATCTAACTGCAATAAGCGTTTACACCTAGGGATAAGAATATTAGTCATATGACTTGATCTTCGAATTTGTCACATCATTGATACACTTCTCCTCGTGCTGCAACAAGTTCTTCTGGTTTTGGTGTGTTCCTTACAGTGAAAACATTGTGCGTGATTCTTTTGAATCGTGCTGCCTCAAATCACTGGTCAAGCATCATTTTTCCTCCATTTGCACTATTAGATGGTCACCCTTGAATCAGAACTTTTGGGCAGCTAATTTGGAAATAATGCCAATTTGACCTCGACATTCACTATATGGTTCCCATATGGAATTGTTGTCACAATATGCCTCCTATGGGAGAAGCAAGGTAAGAGGCAATATGGACTTCCCTTCTTCGTCTACTTCGAAATTAACCTTTTGGAGTTTATTGAAGATTCCATTAGACAAATTTAAATGTTCGAACAGGTTTTCACTATCTTGATTCAGATCGTCAGTACTATCTTTAGTTGTTTTGTCTCTAATGCCACTTTGTTAGGACCACACAATTCAATAATCAATTTGATTACCCCTTCCAGAACTTGAAGATCAGCCCATTTACAAAACTCGAAAACAATCACTATTCATGAGAATAAGACACCAAAAACACACCAAGCCAGCACTATGAAAAGTAAGGACCAGAAGAGGACTGCTTCCCTCTCCTCTCCTCCCCTGATCCGCCCCCCTCTCCTCCCTGCCTCCCTCACATCACTTCAGCCACCCTCCCAATCACCACCAATACAACCATGAACCACCTCCCCCAGACCACCACCACCACCAGCATCTCAGACACTGGCAGCGGCTGCAGCGGCACGGCATTCTCTAGAGCAGAAGTGACTCTTCCAGCAGCGGTAGCAGCGGGACAAGGGCAACAGATTTGTTCGACGGCGGTGGGACATCAATCAGTGATACTCTCTAGCACCGGTGATCGTCAACGATCTAAGAGGGAGATTCACTTTGGGAAAAAAGGGAATTTAGAACTCTCTATGTTGGGATACACATACAAGTGTTTTTGTGTTGCCTACCTAGTGCATAAGAAGATGGCTTCTCATTAACTCCTCTACAACACTTCCTTCTTCTTTGGATGCTTGGTGATTGCTCATTCTTGCATGAAATGAGAAAATGTCCTTAAGAGCACAACAACATTGGACATCGAAATCAATGGAGTGAAGTGATGGAAGACCATCAATGAAGGTACCTACAATGAAGCATTAAAAATGGATTAGCTTTTCCCATCTCTTCCTACCGCTTGAGAGATGAAATGGAAAGAGATGGGTGGACAACGGTGGTTAACAAAAAGAAGAAATCTTCATTCCACCACCCACTCCTCTTCCTTTTGGGTATTGTTTTGATTATGGTAGAAGAGGACATTTGCGACAGGATTGCTCAAATCCGAGAGGTTCTATCGTTCCAATGACATAAGTGAAGATTTTGTCCAAGATTGAATAGCACAGGGTTGAGAGAGGATCAAAGGGCACCAAGAAGGTTTGAACACTGATCCTCGGGCCGACCTATTGGAACTAACTTCCAATGCTATTGGGATGAAATAGGAGATTGTTTACAACTACAAAATTTATGGAAACTATGGAGATGTTAAAATAGTAGGTAAAGTTTCTTGTCCCAAACTCATGGCGGAGCTTGAGAGATTATTGAAATTGAACAATCTTCGATTACAAAGAATGAGAGTTCATAATCCCTTTCCCAAGCTTACAAAATCTATATGAAGCAACTTGAATGAGAGTCATCGCGCAAATGGATTCTCATTTTGTGTCATCCAATGGAGTTTAATGGAGGACTTTGACAACAGGGTTTGCCACAAATTAACTTGGGTGAAATTAGAAGGGCTCCTACCAACTTGCTTCACTTTCGAAGCTCTTGCTGATGCGGTGATCAATTTGGGAGATCTTATGACATTTGAAGATAACGTTGACAGAAAATCATTTGCTTTCATCAATGCTTAAATATCCATGGATGTGGAGTAAACTATCCCAGAAGGTTACAAACTGATTATTGTGGGTAAAGTTCACTTCATAAGACCTCTTTATTGGGATCTAGATACCGTCCTAGGAGCACCCTCACTCCAAGACATGATTTTAAGGCTGCATCTCTTGCTAAAGACGTACTAAAACCTATACTTCATGATTGTAGTCATCTTTCTCAGAAACAATCCAAGTATGGGAGATCCAGTGTGCAAAGAAGACTCGCAAACCCCAAGTATGGATCATGATTGACATTCACCTTGAATATTAAGCAAAATATCTGACAGATCTGAAACTGTCATCCTCCAGTATGGAAGGTTGCTCCACCACTAGCAAACCATTATAAACCCATCTTTCTCGTAGTATCCAGAAGACCTCCATCTCTAATGGTATGTCTGATTAGCATGTCTACATTGCCGCACTTCTCCCTTCCGTCAGCACAGCGATGCCCCATGTCACCTTTAGGACTCTACCTTTTGCTGAATAGCCACTAAGGGTTGAGTGCACTGAGGGATGTCAGATTATTCCTTGTCTTTACATACTGCATGTCCTCAATTACGCACACCATCAGTCAAGCATTTTGATTTTTTTTCATCCTCATACTAAATGACTCATGCAAAGTTTTTAGGTAAGCCGAACATTTTTTTTCTTCTATACCAAGGAATCAAAACAAGCATTGCAAGTTCAGTAGCCACTTTTTGGAAGAAGTATCAATAGTCGATACCCGATATCACCATAAGAAACACATCATCATTTGCTAACAGTGCTATCTGTCAGCAATGCCACATCTCTAGAACCTTCCTCTTTTACACGACGGGAAAATTACTTCTGGCATGACCAATATTTTTGTGATGGTATCGCTAAAAGTATTTTTTTTTTTTTCATACAGATCGGGTTCTTGTTACCCTTTCCTCTATCAAGCATCTTGACTTCCATTGCAACAATCTGATGTGCACCCTCAAACATGTCTTTTCTTTAACTGATTAGACAAAAGTGTCATGGTGACGTCGTCCATCTTCACTGTAATCTTTCCTATAAATAAGCATCATCAGGATGTGCTAATCAGTACGAAGCTCGGTCAAAAGAATGAGGGATCTGTTTTCTTCCTCTACCTTGACGTCAACTATGTGAAGTTGATTGGAGATACCGTTGAACATGTCCATATGTTCAGGTGGTTCTCACTTTCCTTCTTCCTGCAGGCTAAACAATTGTTGCTTCAGGAAAAGTTTCGTGATTACTCTTTGTCGTGTACAAACTCTCCAACTTCTGTGAAAGGCTAGTAGTTGTCTCTCGTGTATCATCTAAACCAAAATATCCGTCAAACACAACCTGATAATAATATATCTTGGTTAGCATGCAAAATTTTAGTTCTAGAATATGTTTGATATCCTGAACGATGGATAATTACTACCACCAATGATATAGAATTTATTGTTTGCATCCTATTTGATTATAGATTTTATTGTGTGCATGATCTTTGGAACTTCAGATAATAGAAAATATCCATCTCATCGGTTAAATGTTCCAAAACAAATTTGACTAAATAATGATGAAAGAACATGGAGTTAATTATGTTGATCTCATCTTTTTCTTTATTTTCTGGGGAACATTCAGAAGCCCAAACGGCGGATACCTGCATATGGAGGAAGATCTAGCCTGCCAGAGAAATCTCAACGCTCCAGGAGCATGTCTTTTAGCCCTGAAAAATTTCGCATGAGGGGAAGGTCTCCCGCCTTCACTGCACTAGCTGCCACATTTGAGAAGTCAAATATCAGGAACCAATCGATGCCCCCTCCCTTAGATAGAAAACTTTACCCGAGATCCATGAACCCAAATCCGACGAAACTATCTTCTAGGTCAGAAGCAATAGCAGCCCTAACTGCTACTTTTGAAGCGCCAATCAAAAATAAAATTCCACAGTCTCCCAGAGGTATAATTGTTGCAACTTCCTGTGGAGTTATACCCTTATTATATTTTTATTTGATGTTAAGTTTAAACTGTAAAGTTATGTCTCTTTGAATGAAGTGAACCGTGAAGCTGAGAACAAGGTAACTGCTACTTCAGTGAGTACGATTGTGGAAGATGCAAAGGAGGATGAGCCTGAAGAAGAAGAAAATCTCCCCATATTTCCTTACGAGCGCCTAATAACATCATCTTCTGATCCCGTAGAAGATATTGATGTAACAAGGAGAGAGGTAAACAATCAAGTAATTAATACTCAAAACTGTAATCTCACCTGGTCTGTGTAACATTTATCTATCATGCCAATTGCAGGCATATTTATCCTCTGTGGAGTTCAGCGAGAAATTTGGCATGAAAAAAGATGCTTTCTACAAACTACCATTGTGGAAGAGGAACAAGCTTAAGACGGCACTTCAGTTGTTCTAAACATTGTCACAGGAGCATCGACACAGGTTTTTGATTTCGAATCTCTATTAGGACGACTAATGTTGCTGTTTCCCGTCCACAGGTAATTGCGGAAGTTGCAGTTTTCTTCACATTCTTAATATTGAATTATTCTTTTCTTAGTCGAGCAGAAAGCAGTGTAGTATGATGTAATTGAGAATATGAGAAGTTTGTACAGCATTGTAGAGCTTACAGAGGGGCACCTGCTGTTACCTTCCCTTCGTTGTGAACAGTAATAACATCATGATTTGGACTTTCGCTCTTGATTTTTATTCTGGTAGAGGTTACAAAAACCTGAATGGGGAAAGATAAATGAGAAGTTATATAAGAATTTCATGTCTGGTTCTACTTACCTAGTATCTAGTGATCTGAATTAACATTGTTCTGTTTTTTCGTCTACTGCTATCTGTTTATATGAACCATGAAGTCACTGGAATGAGGTTCCAGATTTACTACTATAGGAAGGAACCTTATTTGTGTATGGCCTTCAAGCTTATTGATCTATATCAGCAAAGACTAAACTTACTAGTGATCATTGTCACTGTATGCCCTTTAACTGTGTATACTGTGATAACTATTAAGAAGTTTGTATTTTGCGAGCTTGCTTTCTTCAGCTCCCTTCATCAGCCGCTTCAAGTTCTTCGCAACAACCCAGGCTTGCTTTTGTCGAGATATCTTGCTTCATTGCGGAACTCTATAACTATGAACAATAGATCATACCAAATTTCTGGTAATCAAAAATCAGATATCAATTTTATTTCGAGTCTCCGTTCATTCCAAATGCATGAAGGAGAGGCTCTGTCACTATACCTAAAGGCTACTTTGTCACAGAGCTTGAATTCCTAGAATGAGGGGAGCAAACCTGGGGAAAAGAGGGAAGAAGGATGTTTGCTACTGAAATAGCATTCACCAGGAATGCACAATATAAACAAAGGGCTAAATAACTTGTTCAGATATGATCAAGGATTAGTTAAGAAGGAATTTATGGAGCTAAATTGTGCTAAACATGCCAAAGAAAAAAAGAGAGGCCAAATTGTGTGAAACATGTTAAAATTTCTGATTTCTTTATCGGCTGAAAGTTCGACATGCAAGGAAAAATATGTAGCAGCTGCCAACAAGTCTGAGGAATGTTCAAATGTTGAACTAGAAACACCAAGTTCTGATATAGCTACTATCAAGACCTTAAAGGACATGCAAGTAGTTTACCTCTGTTGAATTGGTTTGTTGAAATAGAAATAGAAATATATGTGCAAAATAAATCTTCCATTTCTAAGTAGGAAGGAAATGTCACAGTAGATAATAATTACCAACAACATAAGATAATATTCATTATATAAAATGTGGAAGTTCTTTTGGTCAAGAAAGTTTTTGAGTAGCATGATTTCTTTCATGTGTGAGAGGTAAGACAACAATCTAAACAAAACCTATATAGTTTGCCTCATAAATAACTTCTTGCATTTTAGATTTGGCTCCTAAATGACTGTCTGCATGCCCAAATCACAGGGTGGACATGGAAGTACAAATTTGAGTCATTTGAAAAGCTCTTCTATGTAAATTGGATGAAATGCACATATTCAAAAAGCTTGAGTCATTTGAAAAGCTCTTCTACGTAAATTGGATGAAATGCACATATTCAAACTGTTCTCCCCTGGATTAATCTAATCATTTCTTGATATTTGTAGGGATTTGAAAAGAAGGATTAGGGTTTGGAAGAGAGAGAGAGAGAGAGAGAGAGAGAGAGAGACTCTCTTACTGATTGATAGAAAAAACTTAAAATTTAGAGACAACTCTTAATTTATTGATCTAATCATTTCTTGATATTTGTAGGGATTTGGATTGAAGGATTATGGTTTGGAAGAGGAGAACGAGAGGTAGAGAAATAATATCTTATTGATTGATTTAAAGAAAACTTAAAATTCATAGAGAACCCTTAATTTATTGATGTTAATAAAACATGAGAAGCCTTGGTACATTTATAGGAGCAAATTATGACATCCTTTTTTAGCCCAGCCGATGTCAGACTAATTAAAGTGAGGTATGCAATGATCGTCCAAGCTCCCTAGCCCAAGTGGTTAGGGAGGGGGGCTTACTTGGGGGAGGTCCCAAGTTCGAGCCCTCCCGTAGGCATGGGATGGCTGTGTGGTCGCAGGACGGCCACGGTCCCAAGCTGGCGGCCTCAAGAAATAGACACCAAAAAAAAAAAAGTTATGCAATGATAGTTAAATGTCACTCTCCCGCAAGCTGGAACATAGATATCAATTATTATCGACTTGGATAACCGTCGAGCAAACAAAGGTCCAGGTAATGGTTTGATGAGGATATCTTCCAACTGAGCTTAAGAAGACATATGTTGTAGGACAGCTTTCTTTTGTGTCACTTTTCTCTCGAGTAAAGTGATAGTTTATCTTGATGTGTTTAGTTCTTTCATGAAAGACTAGATTCTCAGCAATATGGATCGCAACTTGTTGTCACAATACATAGAAGCTCGAGAAGAGAGGGTGACTCTAAGAACTGTAAGGAGTGAGTTGAGCTAAATCAACTTAGAGAGAACATGTGTCATGGTTTTATATTCGACATCAACAGAAGAACGAACAACTACATTATGCTTCTTACTCCTCCATGTAACCAAATTGTCTTCCATGAACATAAGGTAACCGTTGGTAGATCAACGATCGTCAGTTGATCCAACAAAGTCAGCATTTATAAAGTCTGTGACAACAATATAAAAGATCTGTAGAGAAGGCCATGTCTTATGTAGCGTATAGTCCTTTCAACATCTTGAAGATGAGAGATCAAAAGAATCTGTATATACTGGATCACCATACATAGACAATATGATATGAACTAGTAACAATAAGATAAATTAGCTTCCCAACTAGTCGTCTATAATGTCAGATAGAGAAGATCTTATGAAGAGCTCAATCTGACCAGTTTGATTATGAAATCTATAAGTGTGTCTGCTGGTCTACAACCAAGGAATCATGTCTCGGAAAGAAGATCCAACATATTTGCATGAAGAAAGCTTTAATAATCCAAAACTCCGCAATATCTTTATAGAAAGTATTTTAATAGCCCAATATCCATAGTATAAAAATGAGAGGCTACGTGTTCTTTCACCTTAGAAAATGACAACATAATCATCTCCGATGATGATTATGTCATCCACATAAACAAGTGAGATGACTATGTCCTGAGACCTCTAATATGTAAATAATGACATATCTGAGCTGCTACGAACAAAATTCAATATGTTATAAGATTGCTGAATTTGTCCGACCACGCACGAGTATGTTTCTTTTCCTTACCACTCAATGTTCATATTCATTTTGTGGCATTTAGCCCATGACAAGTGTTAGTTATGTATTTATTGAGAGCCTATTCCCTCTGACTTTGGTCAGAGTGATTATATATATATATATATATATATATATATATATATATATATATATATATATATATATATATATATATATATATATATATATATATTAGACGTAGGCCGATAATATGATCATGTACATACTTGTACTTTGCTAGTGTAACATTTTGCCTTACTAGCTTCATGATCATATGATATGTATTTTGGATGCCTATTTACTTTCATGTATGATATACTCTTGTTATTTGTTGTTTGTTGGATTGAGAGCTAGGATTAATCGACCTTAGGACTGTTATCATTTGCATGCTAGATGATGGAATTGGGATTCCTAGGACCCCTAGTTTGGCGTGCGTATTGATCGATAGAAGTTTAACATATCTAAGACGTGTTCTAACCCTTCATAGCGGAACTAGGGTTCACGAATTATACCTGCAACGGGAAGAAAAAGACACTTTCCAGCAACTTCGAGCAGTCACGATCCCAAGATCTTCCGCACGTATTCCTTCATCGGGTTGGACATCGTATGGGCGATGATCTTCCAACCTTTTCTACTCCTTGATAGCTCTTTTTTTATCTCCTTACGTGAATCACGAATTTAGAAAAAACTTCTTATTTTTTTGATAAAAAACTAACAGCCAGAGATAGAGGATATATATAAGGCTACGACAGGGACCATGAGGAGAAATTAGGGTTAGGTCTCCTAACGGATCTGGATATCTCGTGTTTAGCCCGAACACACAACCCAGGCCCGTTAACAATAGCTCAGTCCACTAAAGAGCTATTGTTGCACTACCTTCCTAATTCTAAATTATGATTGTGTGCCCCTTTTATTATATGCTCGTTTGGCTCCCCATGTTAAGATATCGAATGTCCGTTGATCAAATTAAGTTACTGACAACTATATTGATTGACATCTTTTATCCTTAAGTAGTACCACTCAACTTTATTTATCATGTCGGATATAATATACCTGTAGGGTTTACATGACAATCCTTATGAGCTCCTTAAGGGGACATCATCAACCCGACGTATCGGGACATGAATTTCTTTTATAATCAACAACCCATCATAGATACAATGTTATTACCCAATTCATAGAGGTTGTTGACCCATAATGAATCTCACTCTTTTATGAGTCAAAGTAATGCACACTGCATATACATATCTGTTATTATATCCGGATTAAGAGCACAAGCATCCATAATAACTGAGGTGTTTGTTCTCTTATGTAGTAAGTACAAAGAGAATAACCTCAAGTGGTCCTGTTCAATACACACAAAGTGTACTAGTGTAAACCTATAGTCAAGATAGACTAGTACCAGATTACACTACAACCTTTCCAATGGATTGTCCAAGTCCATCTAGGTTGTGAACTATTTATATATTCCATAGGAAATGATAATATGATCTTCTGTGTGACATCACATACCATATTATCTACAATATAGAATAATATCAGACACTTGTATTAACACTTGCAACAAATACAATATGCAAACATTTGTCCATACGATTCTCATTCAAAATTTAAGAAAATAAAGTTAATACAAAAGTGATGCTTTTAGTATATAATCCTAACAATCTTCCACCCATACTCAAAGTATTGCTTTTCAGTATACTGTTACAAATCTTCCTCTTATACTTAAAGCCATGCTGCTACACATCTGCCTCCCATTCCCTCAACATGACTATCAAAAGCCTTAGCTGGTAAGCTCTTTGTAAAGGGATCAGTTAGGTTGTCGGCTGATGCTATCTTGATCACAATAACTTTTTATTTCTTTACGAAATGTATTTACTTGTCTTATGGGCTCGTAGTTTCTTCGAGTTTGCAACTGTACCACTATTATCACAAAAAAAGTATAATAGCCTTAGGCAAACTAGGTACCACATCCAAGTCCAACAGAAAGTTTCTGAGCCAAATCGCTTCTTTGGCTGCCTCAGAGGCTGCCACATACTCGACTTCTATAGTGGAATCAACAATACATTTTTGCTTGATACTCCTCCACACAATGGCTCCACCTCCCAAAGTAAATATATAACCTGAGATAGATTTTCTGGAATCACTATCTGACTGAAAATCTGAGTATGTATACCCGAAGGGAACTAAACTATCTGCCTGGTAAACTAGCATATACTCTTTAGTCCTTTTCAGGTACTTCAAAATATGCTTTACGACAGTCCAGTGATCTTGTCCTGGGTTTGACTGATATCTGCTGACCATGCCAACGACAAAACAGATGTCTGGTCTCGTACATAGCATTGCATACATTAAGCTTTCTACTATTGAAGCATAAGGAATTGCTTTTATGTTCTCTATCCCTTTAGGTGTCTTCGGATACTGCTCCTTTGATAGAGCAATTCCATGCCTAAAAGGTAAGAAACCTTTCTTAGAATTTTGCAAGCTAAAACGAGTCAGTACAGTATCGATATAGGAAAATTGGGACAAGTCCAACATCATTTTCTTGCGATCTCGTAGAACTTTGATCCCAAGGATGTGACCTACTTCTCCCAAATCCTTTATATCAAATTGTTTGGATGACCATACCCTTACATCCGATAACACCTTCATATTGTTTCCAATGAGCACGATGTCATCTATGTAAAGTACTAGGAATACCACCACGTTTCTGTCACACTTTCTGTATACACATGATTCATCCTGATATTGATCAAATCCATAGAATTTTATCACCTGATCAAAACATATGTTCCAAGATCTGGAAGCTTCCTTAAGTCCATAAATGGACTTCTTGAGCTTACAAACAAGATGCTCTTGGCCCTTTTCAATGAACCCGTCTGGTTGCTTCATATAGATGTCTTCCTCAAGCTTCCATTAAGGAAAGCTGTCTTGACATCCATTTGCCAAATCTCATAATCGAGATGAGCTGCAATAGATAAAAGAATTCGGATAGACTTAAGCATGGCTACTAACAAAAATGTTTCCTCATAATCAATACCCTCGCTTTGAGTAAAACCTTTTGCAATAAGTTGAGCTTTAAAGGTTTCAACCTTACCGTCTCATTCTCTTTTTCTCTTATAGACTCACTTGCATCCAATGGCTTTTACACCAATGGATGGTTCTACAAGTTTCCAGACCTGATTGGAATCCATAGATTCTATTTTAGATATCATTACTTTTTGTCAAGACTCTGCATATTTATCTTGGAGTGCTTCGTTGTAGGTACAGGAATCATAATCTTGTTCCTCAGGGACGAAGTCTGACGACTCTCCAAATAACATATATCTATCAGGTTGTATCACAACCCTCCCACTATGATGAGGTACTATCGGTTGTGGTGTAACATTTGTGACACGTTGTGCAGTTACTTATGGTTCATCCTCTTGTATTATTGGTACTGAAGTACTTGGTGTCTCACCTCTTAGTTCTTCTAGAATAACTCTACTTGTGGGTTTATGGTTCATCACATAGTCTTCCTTTAAGAATTGGACATTAGTGCTTACAATGACCTTCTGATCCTTAGGACTATAAAATAAACCTCCTTTCGCTCCTCTTGGATAGCCTACAAACAAGCGTACTTCTGTACGAGATTCCAACTTATCTACTTTTCCATTTAGCACATATGCTAGACTACCCCAAATTCGAACATGTTTCAGACTAGGCTTACGCCCAATCCACAGCTCTGTGGGAGTAAGAGGTTCTTAGAAGGAACCAAGTTCAAAATATAAGCTACAGTCTCTAAGGCATATCCCCAAAACGAATCTGGTAAATCTGAATAACTCATCATTGAACTAACCATCTCCATAAGAGTTCTATTCATTCTTTCGGCTACACCATTCTGCTGGGGCATTCCAGGTGAGCCTTTGATAAATAATCCTAAACTTTCCAAAAATGTACTTTCCATCACGATCTGAAGATAATGACTTAATACATTTTCCATGATGTCTTTTCATTTCAGCCTTGTACTCTTTGAATTTCTCAAAGCACTCAAACTTACGACGCATCAAATAAATGTATCCATACCTTGAATAATCATCAATAAATGTGACAAAATATTCAAAGCCACCTCTAGCCTGGATAGTCATGGGTCCACACAAATCAGAATGAACCAATTCCAACACATCTTTGGCCCTATATCCCTTCGTCGTAAAAGACATTTTGGTCATTTTACCTTCCAAGCAGGATTCACAGACTGGTAGTGCCTCCACTTCCAATAAACTCAAAGGTCCATCTTCAACCAGTCTTTAAATCATTCTTAGGTTAATATGCCCCAATCGCAAGTGCCAAAGATATGTTTGGTTCATACAAGAAGGTTCTTTTCTCTTATTTAAGTTAGATATATATTCACTTCCATAAGTTGCATTATGGGCGAAATATGATTAATGATATACAGATTATCAACTAATACACCAGAACAAATAAAATATTTATTCTTTCTAATACCAATATTATCATTAAAATAAACTGAATATCTATCCTTAACTAACATAGAAACAGAAACTAATTTTTTTTTCTAAGTGAAGGTGCATAAAGACAATCTCTCAATGTCAAAGACTTATTTCTACCAAAAGATAAAGTAACATCTCTTATTGCAACGACCGCTACTTTTGTAGCGTCACCCATGAACAAGCATATCTCTCCATCACTGAGCCGCCTGGTTTTCTGGAACCCCTGCACACCAGGTGCCGGTAGATAACACCGCTAAACATGTTTCAACTACTAGTAAATGAGATATACCTTCTTTATTTCCTTGTTTGAGAAGTGGACAATTACTCTTCCAATGTCCTGACCCTTTGCACTTGAAACATTTGTCTTTCAGCTTTTTCACAGCGCCTTGAGGTCCCATGCCCTTCTTTGCTGAGTTTGCTTATTTCTGAATGTTATTCTTCTTCTTACTGCCTTTTGGCTTAGAAGTAGAAGCCTTTTCAAAAACATAAATATGACCACTCTACCTAAAGAGAGCTTCAACATCCTGTAACTCTTTCGTAAGTTTTGCCAAACTATACAACCTTTTGTTCATGTTATAGTTAAGGCAAAAATTGTCAAAAATTTTAGGCAGAGTTCGGAGAATGATATCGACCTAGAATTCTCCATCGATTTCAGCTCCAAGGATCTCCATCTCATTCAGATGATCAATCATCTTGAGAACATAATCCTTTACTGGCGTACCTTCAGCCATTTTTGTATTCATCAAACACTTCATAGCAAACTACCTATCTACTCTACTCTGATGTCCGAAGAGTTCCTTGAGGTTATACATCATGTCATAAGCTGTGGTCATGGCATGATGTTGATATTGCATTATATTTGACATAGATGCCAGAATATAACACCGCTGCAACTCATATGACTTTATCCACTTCTTATAAGCCTCTTTGACCTCTTCATCAGAATTATCATCAGGCTTAGGTGGGCATTCCTCATTGAGTACATATTTGTACTCTTCAGCAGTTAGAACAATGTCCAAATTATGTTTTAAGTCAATATAATTAGGTCCAGTAAGTTTATTTTACTTAAGAATCACCATAAGTGGACTGAAAGAACCCATTTTTAAAATCCTGAAAATCACATAAATAAAAATTATGTAGCACAAAAAACTTTTGAATTAATTAAATATCCACTACAAGAAAAATACCTTTTTATGACGGATAAAAACCGTCATATATGACAATTTATGACGGTTTTTTTGAAGCAGGCAACCGTCATGAACACGGGTGTTATAAAAGTTTAGAAAAACCATCATATATAACTTACACTTATGTGACACCTTTTTATAAAAAAACGAGATAATTAATTCAATTATATATAACACTAAATTTGAAAACAACATCAATATTATCATTATATATAACATATCTATCCAAAAGCATTATAACTAAGTTATATATACATAACGCTTGCTAAAATGATCTGGTTATGTTCTGGTTATTCACACACATATATATCAGCTGTCAATGCTTATAATCAATGCGTTATAAAAGCATATTAATTTTCTGAGACAACATAAATATATTTAACTAACATTTGAAACATTTCATTAAAAATATCCAAATATCACACCATCTTAATTACATTTCAAAATATATCACTCTTTTTCCAACTTTTGTTTCACCAATATATCACTATTACATTTCAAAATCCAATAATATATACATCTTTCCCTTTTAGGGTAGTCGGCCTCAAAACATCATCGCATTCACCAACACCAAATAGTGACATCCTTCAAAAGCCAACATTGTATATCCCTTCAAAATCGAAAGCACACAGTCCTTTGTCTAGCATTATTACCTTCCTTGCTATCGTCAAATTTGGATTAAGGGCGGCCAAACCACCAGGTGGAAGACGAGAAGCACCAGTCACAAAATGGCAAAATGCATGCTACTACTCGGCACTGAATTCTCCCATAATCTCAAGCAACTACAAATAAAAAGGAATAATGGTTACAAGAACAAGAATTTATCGACAAAAAATTGGATAGTAAAAAGATAAGAAAAATACAATAACAATTGCAGGGCTTTTGTCCTCAGCTACAGGACAACAGCTAATAGCCTGGGTGCTTTTGTCCTTAGCTACAGGACAACAGCTAACACAACCAAAGGATATAATGAGGCCATACCTACACTATTAATATGCTAGCAGGCACCACCAAAAGCCTCTTCCCCAGCACTCCCTTAAATAACTACATAGAAAAGGCAAAAAAAAAAGCTTTAATTATCTACATGCTAAAGGGAGCAAAATAAGAAAAGATGAGTCTGGTTTCTGTTTATACATAATTTTGTTATAGAACTAAAAAGATATTGCCCAATAGATGCTTGGAAAATAGAAGAATCTGTCTGCATATCCCGATTACTTTCTTGTCATCATAATCATTGAGGAGAATTTTTTTTCCTCTTGTACATTTAATAAACTAAAAATCATCGGGTTGGACAATCTGCTCAAGGTAAGAAATTTTATTCACACTTCATCTGAGTTTTGCCTAGACAGTAATCCACAATCAAGATTACTGTAATTATATTTCAGCTCACAAGAAAGGTTCTCATGCATAATTAAAGCAGACTAGCATAAGACTGTAATATTGAATTGACATACATTAAAGAACACTTACAGCGTCTTGAGTAGATGCAGGCCTACATGGTCTGCTCATCTATTGCCCGAGTAAACACTAGCTTCTTTTGTGCTTCTGCAGACTCATGTTCTTCTGAATCAGCCAGAGTCTCTTCAGTTATTGACTCAAGTGTACATGGGTTCATCTTCTGGACCTCCTCTCGAGTGTATATGACAATCTTGTGAACCATGCTACAGAATTCCCTGGCTCACAAATAAAGTAAGTTAGCATCATATTGTGAAAGTACCTTCTCGACTGAAACTTCCTGCATAAGATGGGATTAAAACTAACCCCAAGGATCATCTCCAACAAGCATCATATCGCCTTCATTATCAGTGTATACCACCAGCCAGTTTTTATTGGGAGCCATTAATTTGCCTTCAAATTCAAACATCTTATCTAACTCGGCAATCAGCTCATCATAGCCACTGAACTTGGTAAGATCCACAGACCTCCCAAGAGCTATACCCTTTACAGAATTCCTGGTTTAACAAGAGTTGGAGCTTTTAAATTCAAGCATCTTGATTTTTTATTGATTTAATCAAGAATCTTACGATTACGTTCGGATATGGACCCCTTTACAGTTTTATGAACCAAACCGATTTTAACAACATTGTGCGCGCGCGCGTGTGTGTGTGTGTGTGGGGGGGGGGGGGGGGGGGGGGGGGGGGGGGGGGAGGGGTGCTAAAGCAATTAAATGATTTTAACTAGAATGTATTTATAAATTTTAACACAATCTATGGATATTATCAGCTCTAAAGTCTATTATAAATGTATCGAGATTGATAATGCTAAAAAACTCACTAATGCTGAAATGTCCTTTTACAAACATTTTAGTGATCTAATTGGAGTACTATGTTTGTGTTTATAAAGAAATACAATTCTAAACTGAGTTTACTATTGTTTCTCTTGGCTTTGTAAAAAGTAAAATATGCATTGAAATACATGTTTTCTTTTTCCTCTCTTGTTCTGATTCTCAACTGCCAAGGCCATAGGGTGACACTTTAGTCCTTGTACCAAACAAGCACAAAGTTGATCAAGCTTGATCCACTGGCTTCCGAAAGCTTTGTTTCCAAGACAAATGCTTCCTTCACCAAAGAACAGAAATTCAAGCAACACTTAACTTGTTTGAGGCAATAGGAAGTATCTCATAGCAGATGAGTTTCTTTGTTACATATCTTTTTTGGGAAGTACCTCATTAGCAGATGAGTTCTACTTAAATATGATGACCAAGTACAACTCTTATCTAATTGCTACTTCAAGATGGGAAGAAAAGCATTTCAACTACATCAGATATTACCAGTAGAATGTTTTATTTCATTGTTTAATGTCTATTTAATAGGCAGCACTTGATCTGTGGTACCTCAAGGCTAAAGTTCATCGGTAAGAGTTCCATTGTTCATAATGTAGTAAGGTGGTTATGGTTTCTTATGCTGTAAGGTGATAAATCATAGTATGGTGCACTGCTTATTAGCTTCACTTTTTATTATTCTTATTTTATCATCTGCTAGTTTAAAGGAATGCTAATACTCTTTTTGTTCAATTATAATTTAATTTTCTTTGGTAGGCTTATGCGATAACTGCTACCATGAAAGTTTGTGCATTTGAAATTGCTTCTGGAAGGAGAGTGGAAATGTTGCCTGAGGTAATTCCTTTATAAATGTTACCATACTGGTTCACCGTGTGCCTATCTTCACATTTACATGCTCAAGCATATTTTCTCTGATCAATCTCGAGGATGTTGACAATAGATGTAAATTTCTCTACATGATGTAATTTGTTTCTGTTTGTGAAAACCACCTGAGATGTATATAATTTGTTCTTCATTAAGGAGAATAAGCTCTGTTAGTCAGGGGTTTTCCAGATAACTCTCCTTATATCTTTAAATGCAGTATAAATAGTTTTAAGAGAACAAAAAAATCAAGATGTTTGAACTTGGTATGCACATAGATAGATTCCTGGTTTAAAAAGAGTTGGAGCTTTTAAATTCATTCTGTCCTCAAATGTGCACTTGCATTGGCTGGGTTTTGTATATCTGACTCGCAATTGCAACTTATAGGAAACTACAACAAACACATCTGCAACACAAGACCTGGTTGTGGAAAATATGGTTGTTACATACTTCAGATTGTGGGGAGGAGAGTGCTATTGATACAAAAATAGTTTACTTTGCTAAATAGGATGAACTTGGTAGTTAACAAATGAAGATCCTCTCGAAAACATTTTTTTTTAGTGGGAGAGAGCTACCACATACTTATTCCGGGTAGGTTTTGGCTAGTGTTTCAAGAGAACGCATTCCATAGGAGAAAAAAACTTAAAAAAGGAGAGGAAGCAAGCATAAGCTATGAATTATAAGGTGAACAACGTGTACATTATCCCCAAGGACATTGTGTACATTATCCCCATATTCGCCCCCAACCGAGAATAAGGTGAGCAACGTGTACATTATCCCCAAAGATATCGTTCCCAAATTCCCCTCCTACTTCAACCAACAAAAGCCTCAAAAATTTATAATTAAACATAAAAGCAGAACATGACACACATTTCAGGACCAAAGACAAACTGATTGATAATGCTCTCCAAATTTTGTGCAGCACAAAAGGCGCAGAAGATGAAGAAGAATGCAGAACTAAGTATACATGCGTTTCTAGCATGGTTATACAGTTCCAATGGAGAACAACTCTATTGAGTTAGGTCATGCTAACCAATCTTGATCATATAAAGAGCTCATAAGAAATATTCTTCCTTAGACATTAACTTTATGTTGATATTTCACACTAGCATTTTATCAAACAGATAGAAAGCAGCAACAACAACAAGAAAAGAAACTCTACACCAAAATTTCAAGTAACCAAATAGAGATAGATCTAGTATTAAAAACATCAATACTGACATGAAACATCAGACCTTCATGTCGAGCATTACAGCACAGAGGATGCTGATGTTCTCCATGGACTGGCGAAGATTATGGAGCGCCTCCACTGGTGCTCGTAGGAGCCGTTAAAAGAAGTTGAACATCACCACTTTCATGTCATATACGCCGGTAGCAACAACTGGACTAGCGTAAAGAACGGAGAACACCAGAGACAGCCATCAACAGTCGCTCTCTCCATCACTAATTCTCCCTCTTTCTCCTTACACTCCATCCCTCAGCCGTTCTTCCGTAACCCTAATTTCCTAAAGAGAAATCTCCACTCTCTATTCTCTCCCAAACGCACACGCGGAACAGAGGCCTCCACAAACCCTAGAAATACTTGAAGAAGAAACGAAGGAGCAGGAAGGAGAAGAAATGATGAGGAGTCGAGCTCACCTTGATGCTTTGCTGCGGTAGCGGTAATGATCGATCCAGTGGCGGTGTTGTCTGGAGGCTACGATGGCGGAGGCAGCGTCCGGGTGTGTCACGCCCCAGAACCAGAATACTGGAGAGCGGGGGCAGACATAGCCAGCTACGTATGATGAAATGGAATCCATCTCACCATACGGTCACGGCTGTCAAGAAATATGAGGGTTTATCTACAAGCCATCGGTCTCTTATGGTCAATAACAAGCCTAGTGTCTCAATCCCAAGCAAGTAAGTAAATGTTACAAGATGTAAGATCATCAAATATACAATAGTAAGGCATTCCAAACATTACATATTCAGCTGATCATGAAGCTAGTCGTTACAAAATGTGAGGACTAGTAAGAGTTTAGTCATACATGATCAACCCTAGGTTGTCAATCATGTTACAGCCCGTAGGCAGTAAGTAAAATATACACGAGCTAACACTTGCTCGGCGGCTAAACGCCTCAAAGGATAATTTTACAATAAAGTGGGAGAGCCAAAAATAACCCACTCGTTGCCCTGGTTACGCCTGGTGTTCACCATCGGGCTGAAAAACCGGTAGATCCTCTGGAGCTGCTCTGGAATCTGGCCATACAAAACCAGCTGGGTCAGACCCCAGAAAGAGCAAGTGCCACAAAGGAGGCCTCACTTAGGAACTAAAACCAACATATTAGCACAAGAGTAATTACATAATAAAAGACAGTAATTAAGGCTTGATATTAAAAGAATAACAACAGTCATAATGGAGTACGAGGGAACCATTCAAGTAACCAGGTCACAACCCTTAAACCAAACAAGGACCGGGGTTGTAATCCTTCGCCTGAATAGAACTCCGTCTCCAATCTTGTTGGTAAGGTAAAACGTATCAAGCATGACAAGTGATATACGATGAGATAACCATGGGACTATTCAGATAATCAGGTTACAACCCGTAAACCAAACAAGGACCGGGGTTGTAACCCTTCGTCTGAACAGAAGTTGGTTTCTTCCACCATTTATCGGCAAGGTAAATATAAGAAATCAGAACATGTAACAATCTCATACAGGATCAAGACAAGACTAGACTGATTGAACTTCATCCAGCATTCACGGCCAAGCAATAAGTACGGCTTGATACTTTAACTAACTAGGGTTATCACAGGCCTAGTTACTAGCAAGATGCAATGAGAATTCCAGGTCCGGTTACCTGTTTGTTACTACCTGAGTGATCCCAGCAAGAAAAAGGAAAAGATAGCATGATATAGCAGACACACTGTAGTAAGATACATGTGTCCTAAGGTACCACACTCGACGGCGGGCTGGAAGTGCGCTCATCTCGACGGATAGCAACAAATCCCATGTATATATATATATATATATATATATATATATATATATATATATATATATATATATATATATATATATATATATATATATATATATATATATATATAAGGCCGGGGCCAAAGGGGCAACAGGTAACTGGAAAATTCTCCATGAACTATTTGATCAATCTAGTCATTAACCTAGCCAGATTCAGTATGAATCCCTGACCGTGGTATTCAGGGATCATGCCCTAGACATGATGCAAGACACAACCGGACTAGTAGTTTATACAAGCACAATCATCCGCGGTATCCAGGCCAATGAATTGATTTGTCAAGAGTGCACCACGACGGACCACTATCAAGCATTGTCAGGGTACTTGTCAAAATTGCACAACTACGGGTCACTGTCGTGTCATGTATAGCAGGTCAAGTTATCAGGTCAAGTTATCATGTCAGAAGTGCACCACGGCGGGCCACTATCAAGCATGTTAGTTCTTGGTCACACCATGCCAGGTACAATTGTCATTTCAATCATGTCAATCAAATCGGGATTATCAAGTTCAGGACAAAAGGCGTAAGGATATAAAATGGACGTAAAAATATACAATAGGGGTTACAAGACATTGGCAAATAATAATAAAATAATAGTACACAGGGCTATTGGGATGCCATGCGGCTCAGGCATATGCGGCCAAGAATGATCTCATGCGGCTGGGAAGAGAACAGCCCATGCGGCTCAATAGGGTCAGGCGCATGCGGCCAAGGAGAGAATCCATGCAGCAGCAGCTCATGCGGCTGAGAGTCCAAAGCTCATGCGGCTGAGGAGAAGGAGGCATATGCGGCTAGCGGGAAGAGTGGGGTATTATGCGGCTGAGAGCAAGTGGCTTGCATGCGGCTCAGGAAGAAGTTCTCATGCGGCTGGGTCAAGTAAAGTCCCATGCGGCCAGCGGGAAGAGAGGGCGCATGAGGCTAAGTCATAGCATTCATGCGGCTGGAAGAAGCGGGGTCCTCATGCGGCCAGGGAGGGCGCATGCGGCTAAACGAGTAACATCTCATACGCCTCAAGAAGTGCAGAGTATATGCGGCTGGGGATTGAGCGAGTTATGCGGCTAGATGAGTTCGGCCCTCATGCGGCTCAAGTACTTCCAGCCATGCGGCTGAAGAGAACACTTGCCGCATGAATTATTCATGCGGTCAAGTCAAGCACAGTTCATCTTCTCCAAAATCCCGAGAAGAAGAACACCATGAAAGCCAAGTTCTCAAGCTCCATAACTCCATCATCCGGAGCCAAAATTTGAACTTCCATAGGTCAAAACGGGTCAGAATGAAATGCTCTACAACATATAACCATCAAAACTCAGAAATAACAAGATTAAGTAGATCAAAACCCCAAAATTCCGAAAATAAAGTAAACTTAGATCTATAAGAATCTAGCCATGGAAAGTGGAAATGCCAAGTATTAAAGTGAGTTAAAATACTATAAGGAAGAGGATGAAGCAATAAAGTTGGAGTTCCTCCATGAAGCAAGTTGCACTTGCCTAGACCTTCCTGGTAGGTGAGAAAGTTAATGGAGGAAGAAGAAAAGTAATGAGGAGAGAGAAGGAAGTTGGGCTAATAAATGGTAGTGGTGGTGGTAGGTAGGTGGTTCTCCTATTGGTTCATGATGAACCAAGGCAAAACCAAGCCAAGCCGAACCAACCCAGGGATAAACCAAGCCAAGATTAAACCAAGGTGAACCAAGTCAAGGCCAATAAACTCTCTCTATAGCAATTTAAACCAAATGAATCATGAAATAAACCAAGCCTCACTAATCCAAAAATAAACCAATGAACCATTAAAACCAATTAAATTATTAATGACAATAAAACCAAGCCAAGCAAAATAAACCAAGATAACTAATCCTGACTAAATAAATATGGGTCCAAAACACGTGTACGTACACTAAATATGTATCACGAATTTAGGACATTACAGGGTGAGATGCTGGCGGTGGATCGAGGAGGAGGTGGTGCTGGATCTCGAGGGAGGCGCTGGAGGAGGTCGGTAGCACCCGACGACAGAGATATGATCGTGCGACGGTGGATGAAGACTCCGGCGAGTGGCTCTGCGGATTGAGGCGACGACGGGTCAAGAACATCAGAGGAGGAAGACAGAGACGAAGCTCGACAGCTCACGGTAAGGTTGATGGCGGACATGGGATAGCGGACACGGCTTGGCTTGAGCATCTCAGAGGCGAAGGGAAATGGTCAAAAACGAACAAAGATGGTCGAAGATGAACAGAGGAGGTCGGGGATGGCCGGAGGGGAACGGAGGAGGAGAGAACTCGTAGGAAAGAAGAAGAAGAAGATGAGAAAGTTTTTTCTGCATAAAAGGAGATAGTATCGGGTTTTATGGGGGGAAATTTTTTTGGTATAAAGAGAAAGAGCGGGCAAACCAAAAATATGGAACCTTTTTATAACGCTTATGCAAATAAGTCTTATAAAAGTTTAGACTTTATATAATGCTTTTTATATAAAAGCGTTATAGTAGACCAAAAATTCCTCCAAACCGTCATGTTTTATGCGGTTGCAAAAATTCTGTAACGTTTATAAATGAACCGTTATAAAAAACTCTTTTCAAACATTATTATAAGGTCTTTTTCTTGTAGTGATTGATTCCCTCAAAACAATAATAAGAAATTCACCAACACCTTGAACACCATGAATTTAGCATGTCACGATAGTGTGAACGTATACAAATTCAACTTTGTTCAAGTAGATTTTTTCTATTAATTTTACAATTATGTCAACATAATTTTATGAAAAATAAAATTAATCTGTTGGTCTTGCTCTGGTCATACAAATAATAGCAGTGACTCCGATGGAGAGGATACCATTATTTGTATCTAGGTGTATATACCATTACTTAATACTAAGTCTATTACCTTGTAATGAGTTCCTTTAGATGGAGAAGTAAACACATATTAGGTAACTTTCTATAATTATCCCTAAAAATGTTTGTACTTGTGATGCATAATTATACTCATCTGATATGGAGGAAGGCACTAAAGCCAACACGCAAGTTAATTACATCACCTACAAACCAGTAATGGAGACCATGAGATTTATACTAAATAAATTCCCTGTTCCACTTAGTTATTTAACAATGAAGATTTTTCTACTAGTTGATATTATGTCCATGTCGTCCATTATTAATGCAGGTTTAGTTTTTTTTTTTTAGGTTTTGGCTATCGATTCCTTCATCGAAAATCATCCATCTGCCTTTGGACTGCTTAAAACCAGCATCTTGTTCGGCGTCAGAAACAACCACCACCGCCATCACGATTGATAAAAAATAATTAAAATTACATCAATCTTATGCCTCTCGAAGGAGTTCACACATAACCTAGATTGAAAGATTAAAATTATAAGCACGATCAACCCTCGTGATTTTAATTACATCCACAACAACAACATTCACGACATGTTCGTTGGTTTAAAATAACATAAACAAAACATGCATTGGACCATAATAGTTGGATCTAAGATGCCTGCAAAACCGAGTTAGAACAGATCTACATTTATCGACTATTACACAACACAAGTTTTATTGGACAATATAGATGTATCAATCAATACGCAGATCCAAGACGACTCTGATACCAATTGATGGAACTAGGGATTCACAGTGTAGTGCCCCGACCCGCAAGATGCCTTATGATGGATGGTTGGTTCGATGGAGACTTGTTGGACTTGAAAATATGTGAAGTATCGTATGGAAGGCTATGTGATCATGGTGGAATCGTCTTATAAATGTGAATAGTGTTGAACCCTTCGAAGATCCTTTAGCTTCATGCTTAATAAAAAGGATATGTATGCTATGTTGATCGTTGAGTTGCTGAATAACACCTTGCATGAAAGTCGGAAAGATAATGGAAAGATAATTAATTACATGACTGAAAACTGTTGCGAATCATTTGTGAATTGTGTGCTTCGAACCATTTCAAGAATTGCATGCTTTGCAATAAAATACGTGACAGGTGAAGAAAAAGTCCCAAGAATTGGACAGTGAGTATGTCGAGCCTCAGCTCGATGAACGTATGCTAAAACAGATGCTAAGTCCCAAAAATTGGGCAGTAAGTACATTGAGTATCGGTTGGAAAGATATATGGTATCAAAGATGTGAGAAAGAAATTGGGTAACAACATTCTATTATCCCGTCGCCGATGTAGAATGTTGATTACACCAAGACCTTGGAATGAGAAAGATGGCAATACGAATGAGAATGGTGGCTGAAGTACTTAGTTTTCTTTATCATGCATTATATGTTTCTTTATAGATAAGTTGCATATATTTGTATGGTCATGGACAACTTGTCGACAAGGTAGTTCCTTGAACGGTAATCCGAGACCACGAACCCGGTTCATCCTAGGGGAACAAGGATTGGTGCCGACGTACTGGCATCGGTATACAGGACCTTCAGTGGGGCTAGCTATCCGTACTACAAGGGGTGCCTTATACCTGGAAGACGGTCCAAGATGACATATCGCTAGTGACCTTCATATAGATAGGTCCGTGCTAATGATGTCGTATGCAGGAAGAGTAAGTTATTACTCAATTACAGGGATGGATGTCGGCTGTAAGAAATTACCTGAACGGTGATAATTATGTTAAATCATGATATTGTTCCTAATAATGTCTTGTGTAGGCTGAGTAAGTATTATAAATGTACAGGGATGGCTACACAACCGTGGATAAGAATCACCAAAGGGTGATACCATATTGCTTTACAATTATGTTGGCTATGAGATTTGCATGTTTTATTTTTGTCGGATATGAACTGCTAATTGACCCTAAGACAACGAGAAAGACCACTTTTAATAATGTTCTATAACATGATTACTTAGTGTTGTCTTCTTAGGTGAGTTGGGCCAGTACCGCTCGCCAGTACATTTGATGATGTACTGACCTACGTTGTGGGAAATATTTCAGGTGCTTGCTGTCACGACCCGCACCCTAGAGTAAGGGCACGAGACGTGGGTACGTGCAGCCTACGCCGCAGAGTCGGCGGTAGAACGCTGTCCTAGGTCAACAATCATCTAGCAATATATCTCTAAACAATTTATACTCCCCGAATGGGGGTGACATAGCAGTAAAACTCAATCACAACTAAGGAAGAGATAGCACAATATGAAATAGAACTCAAGGAAATAAATAGATGAAAAGTGAACTAAGATAATCCCAGCAAATGACCAGAAGTACAGGGTCTCAGATACAGAATGAAAGAATATATACAACTCTCAACTCCAAATATAGTCTAGCTAAAACATGTCTCAAGACTGCATAAAGTAAAATAAGCCTAACTAATCTAATCTAGGCAATCGGGGTGATATCCTCAGCTAGAGTTGGGTCCTCCTGAGAGTCCAGCTCGCAGGTGTCATCTAAGGCTGCCCCGTAGTAGGTATCCAGGCAAGCCTCCTCCTCGTCCTCTGTAATATTTTCAACAGGTCCAGTCAGGACAGGAGCGAGTACAGTACATCTCAACAGTTCATAGCAGGTTAGAAATATAATCATGCAGTAAAGTAAGATACAAGTACTGAAAGAAATGTTGTATGTAAACAGAGAGAGAGCTGTAATAGAAATATCTACTATAAATAGAGACTAACAGTGGCTAGTGAGTCAGAGTACAATATAGACATGTAAATGGCATAGGAGATTCTGATAAGACACTATGGAAGAGATTCTGATAAGATACTACTTGGATATTATTCACATGTCTACTTCTACTCCTCCGTACCCCCAATCAGTACACAAGGATCCAAACAGGTTATGTTATGATACTATGTACAGCCCCCGAAGGGTGATAAGCCTCCGAAAGGTGATAAGCCTCCGAAAGGTGATAAGCCCCCGAAGGGTGGTACATAGTAGTCCCAAAAATAGGGATTCTAGGAGACTCTGTGATCATAAGAGTATATGTCACAAGTGATCGAAGAACCTGTGAAGCATAGTGATACAACATGTAAGTGAAACGCACAGAACATGTAGTACCCGATGCTCCCTAAGGATAACATCTCAAGAAGGGATCCGTATAGTACCAATCTGTGTGACCAACGTGACAGTACAAGTAAAGTAATTTAATACAGGAAATAATTCTAAGCAGGATATGAAATGATCAGAGAATGTACTCGCCTGGTATCTGAGTGTCCAATATGAAAGTACTGTCCGAGGAGTGGTGTCTGGCTCCTAATCAGAACAGCACAAGTCACAACAAGTCCAAAATAGTAAAATGAAGCCCTACTATGCATTCTACATGATTCTAGGTCAATCTAGGTCTACCAAGTCTAAATTAGGCCAACTAGTCTACCTTAGTCTAATCAAGCCTAGCTTAGCACTCCTACACCTTCACTAGGTCAACTAACATCACACAATACAATGATAACACAAAATTCTAAGTACCCCATAATATACCATACATGCCTATGTGGTATCCCTACATAGTTAGATATTCACATTCTACATACCCACAACACATTAATAACTTGTATAGAAAAACACAACTTGCATTATACATATAGTCACATATACTAGAGTTAGCATTATACATACATATATATATTACATACATATACAATAGGACATACATAGAGGGGTGTGCGTGTGAGTGTCACATGAGAGTGTTGTGAGACTTGTGTAGAGTGAATACATGTGTGTGTATGGGCTGCAACATGTAACAGGATTTGGAATAGGTGTGTAGGTGAATGTGTGTAGGGTGAGTGACTGAGCATGAAAGTTTGTGTGTGTGAAGAGAAGAGGGTGCCTGTGTTATAATGAAAATCTGGAATTAATCAAAACAGTGAGCAATAATAGGCAGTTATTGAACTATAACATGAAGAAATCTGGAACCTACAACTGTGAAAAGGGAACCCAACAATACACAAGTCAACTGGAATCATTTCACATTTAAACTCAGTTTTTCACACACTCTTGTATTCTCAGGTTTGTAAAAGAACACAAACTCAGGTTTACACATATTCTCAGGTTTGAATTTGCACAGGACACCCAATTCAGTTAAATCATAATAAACAATATTCCCACTCAGTTTTAGAGCTAATGAATCACAGGTTATTTAAGAAGAACATCATTGCAATAGGTGAAAAGGAATTTAGTTTTAACAAAAGGAAAGGCCAACATTTCTGTTGACAGCAAGGAGTGTTCCTGTGTGTGGGTATATATTCAGAGTTAAGATCAGTGTATACATTGCATTCACAGAATTGGGAAGGACTCAATTCCCAGGTCTGTAGAAAACAACACTGAGATTACTTGGAAAGGAATCAGTCCTTAAGAGGGGGTGGGGACTGGATCAATTCCCAGGTCCTATCTCAGGTTCTACATAACTCATGAATCAATGAGCTAACAAGAAAACAACCCATACAACTATAATTGATTTCAGATCAAGGTAAGGGTGTACTCAAGTTTAAGAAATAATGAATCATTCAAATAACTTCAGTTTAAATGACAGTTAAAAAAAAGGAAGACTTGCATCTCAGGTTCTTGCATATATGAAACCACCCATTCTCATGTTCAAACCCACATACCAATTTCCATATCACCCCACACAAATCAAATCTCGAATGAATATACTTAGCTAACATGATTCATGTGGGGATCCAATTCAGTGAAGACATGACTTTATACAGGGAATAAAAGGGGTTTTGAAAAAAAACTGGAATCATGTATCAATGCATGTATCAGGATTCAGTTGTTTGAACCCATTTCGAGCCAAACACAACATTAAACCTAAACTAATATGTAAACTTAATATATCAGAGATTAACCATCATGTTTAGGATCTAACTAAACATTAAAACACAATTTAAAACATTAAAAACGATTAAACACAAGAATAAAATCTCAGAACATATACACACACACAATGCACGACACTTGCACAGTCGATTTCTCCTTCGATACCAAACGAAACCCAATGAAACTTGGGGAATGTCATGACAGACATTGCCCCCAGGTTTCCCTTGAATTTCGTGTCCTGAAACCCCGTGTCGTGTCCGCTACAGACCCCGAATAGCAGGGGATTACTGTAGCGCGCGCGCGAGGGTGTGCACGCGCGTGTCCACTCCACAAATCCGACACAAGCCGACTCAAAAATCACATCAGAAGTTCAAGAACCAATAATCAATGATAAAACTAAATTTCCTATTTAAAAACAATGCATAAACAAGATCGAAATGCCCTCAGTGGCATTTCGACAAACACCTAGACCACAGTCATGATACGTGTCCAAATGGGCACAAAACTTAGGATACCCGACACAAAACCTATACTGATACTTAGGGGACTCCTAGGGCTCCCTAATGATGAAGACAAATCGAAATTTCATGGAGATTTGTGAGAGTTACCTAAGCTTGAACTTCTCAAGAAAACCCCTCTTTGTGAGCTCCTCTCTTGATGTCCCAATCAAATCAAAACAACCTCAAACTGAGATTGGACCTTAGCAACAGCAAGAATAGTCATATTAGGACTTAATGGAATAAATTAGAAAGAAAAAGGAAGAGGAAAGGAGTTCTAGGAATTAAAATACCATAGAAACTAACCTCCTTGAACTTAGAGCTTTTCCTAAGAAAGAGGCAACCCTAGATTTTAGGAGAGACTTTATAGTGGGAGAATCCCTAGGTTAGACTAAGGTGGCCGGCCAAGTGAGGTTGGACTAAGGTTTCACTAGGTTAGGTTGAGCCTCTAAGGTTTTAAGTCATGATCATGACTTGTGATTTCACAAGTCATTCCTAGACCAAACTAACTCCAAATTCCCTCAAAATAATTTTAATGAACTTGAATTCACTAACTTAGGTCATACTAGGGTTTCTTAACCTAACCAAGTAGTCCTGACCTAGGTTAGCCTATAGGACAGCCTCCTAAGTCAACATGAGTCAATGTCTAAAACTAGCACCAATCAATTCCAAAATAATTCCTAAAAATTCCCAAAATTCTAATAAATTTAAATTACCCCAAAAATGACAAAAATACCCTCATATGGAAAACTGGGTGTTACACTTGCGTATGGGGGAAATCGTTTGATCAGTGCTTGGCATCGATGATTCAGATGGGTGTGCAGAAGCTCTTCTTACAAGACGATATCTTCTGCTATACGGGACATAATATATGGAACAATGTGTTGGCCCAATGATTACATCGTGTTTTTGAATATGGCTAATCAGTTAAGTTTAACATAATGATGTCACTAATATTCATATACTCACTATCATATTGCTACTTAAACTTAGCATTGTCCTAATTGTCCTATATTATATTGTTATGCTTGTATCGTACTGCAACATATTTTGCTGGCCTAACATGTATTTGTAGACATGCAGTAAGCATGATCAAAGATGATCTAAACAGGACATAGGCATTGAAGAATTAATGATGGAGCACAGACGGCGTCATACAAAGAGATTTCTCCGAACCGCCTAGCGACCTATCCGGGGCCTCGCATCGGGGGTTCCGCTGCCCGGTCAGCGGACAGGGGTCGAGGGAGCAGCGCCCCCCATCGGGGGTTCGGGGGCGAAGCCCCCGAAAGGTATTCAGATTTCCAGATCTGTTTATCTTTGGACGACCGTTGTCAAAGAAAAAGACGTCTTCAGTTCTGCTCAGATATCAGAAGAAAGGCGTCATCACAGGGCTCTTGATTTTCCTACTTGTTCCAAGTCTGTAATCTTCATTTTATTGAGTCTAGGAGAATGTGTACGTTGAGTCGCACTGAGTCATCTCAACCCCTAGACATATCTCTCCAAGCTCTACCATACAAACAGACCAATTCCTGAACCAAGTCCAAGCTCCACAAAGCCTAAAAGCCCAATGGACCAATTCTGTCTTCTGGAGACAGAGTTCGGGCCGAACTCTGCCTCCACACAGAGTTCGGGCCGAACTCTGTCCCCTGATTTCCAGCATCCTGATTTTTAGGGCCTGCTTGCTACAAGCTATCCAACGTTCAAAAATTTGAATTCTTGGGACAGAATTCTGGCCGAATTCTGCCTCCCCAGAGTAGTATAAATAGAGCTTGAATTCTTTCATTTCAAATCATCTCTTACCTTCAAATATTCAAGCTTTCTAAGCTCTACTACTCCAAGCCTCATTCTTCCATATCTCCTAAGCCACAACTCTCCTTAGCCCAAGGTGCTCAGTGCGATATCAGCTAGAAGTTGTGTGCAAGAGTGAAAGAAAAGTCACTTGGACAATTCCAAGTTTCGTCACCTGCGAATCTGTAAGAAGTTGGCGTGCTCTTCTGAGTAAAGGCACGTGGTTGTACACTATTTCACAAATAGTGGATTTTAATCCTGAGCTAGGGTTCTCAGGCCTGGACTAGTCCTCCACGAGGGAAACCAGGTTAAAACTGCTGTGTTTGCGTATGCTCTTCTGATCTTTATTTACTTCCGCATTTCTCTCTGATTTATTTACTATCTTGATAGTTGTTTGTGGAGGTGATATAGAATTAATTTTTATTTGGTGATTATCGACACAAACTCTATTCACCCCCCCTCTAGAGTTGCCTACACGTTATTTCACAATGTAACTCAGATGAGCCAGTGAGATTGTAAGCAAAGTCGGTATGTTCGGTTGTAATGCCTAAATGGCAAGTGTATATTCAGTTGGCTATTCAAGAGCCTTGTAATCAGTTGTAAACTCTGTTTTTTGCTGCAAGTCTTATAATCCATTGCAATTATCAATAAAGAGATACATTTCTTCATATCTTGTTGTGACTTTAATTTGTCTGCTTGGTTTTGCTGTGCTGTCGTTGTTTTCTGAGAAATACCAGAAACTGTAATGGTTTTGCCTTGTACAAGTGTAACCTAGACTTATACGGCATCACGTCCAGTGGCTAGTTCTCGATCCTCCGGGATCGAGACGTGACACCCAGGATCCCTAGTTTGGTGTGTGTATTGATCGATGGAAGTTTAACAGATCTAAGACGTGTTCTAACCCTTCATAGCGGAACTAGGATTAACGAATTATACCTGCGACGGAAAGAACAAGACACTTTCCAACAACCTCGAGCAGTTACGATCCCAAGAACTTCTACACGTATTCATTCCCCGTGTTGAACGTCGTGTGGACGGCGATCTCCCAAAATTTTCCTCTCCTTACGTAATTACGAATATAGAGAAAGCTTCTTTTTTGATAAAAAAAACTGACGTCCAGAGAATAGATGATATATATAAGGCTACGGCAGGGACCATGAGAAGAAATTAGGGTTATGTCTCCTAACGAATCTGGGTATCCCGTGTTCAGTCCGAACACACAACCCAGACCCATTAACAAAAGCTCGGTTCACTAAAGAGCTATTGTTGCACTACCTTCCTAATCTCAAATTATGATTGTGGGCTCATTTTATTATATGCTCGTTTGGCTCTCCAAGTTAAAATATCGAATGTCCGTCGATCAAATTAAGTTACTGACAACTATATATATTGATCGACATCTTTTATTCTTAAGTAGTACCACTTAACTTTATTTGTTATGTCGGATGTAATCCACATGCAGGGTTTACATGACAATCCTTATGAGCTCCTTAAGGGGACATCATCAACCCGACGTATCGGGACATAGATTCCTTTTATAATCAACAGTCCATCATACATACAATATTATTACCCAATTCATAGAGGTTGTTGACCCATAATGAATCTCACTCTTTTATGAGTCAAAGTAATGCACACTGCATATACATGTCTGTTATTATATCCGGATTAAGAGCACAAGCATCCATTATAACATAGGTGTTTGTTCTCTTATGTAGTCAGTACAAAGAGAACAACCTCAAGTGGTCCTGTTCATTACACATAAAGTGTACTAGTGTAAACCTATAGTCAAGATAGATTAATACCAGATTACACTACAACCTTTCCAATGGATTGTCCAAGTCCATCTAGGTTGTGAACTATTTATATATTCCATAGAGAACTGATATTATGATCTTCTGTGTGACACCACATACCATATTATCTACAATATAGAATATCAGACACTTGCATTAACACTTGCAACAAATACAATATGCAAACATTTGCTCATATGATTTTCATTCAAAATTTAAGGAAATAAAGTTAATACAAAAGTGATGTTTTTAGTATATAACTCTAACAGCCCTCCTACGATCTTCTAGACAACTGTGACTGACGTATGACATTATGTTGTACCTTGTGCAACGTATCTGGCCTCATTTGTCTCTGTCTTTCCATATTTTGGGACTGGGATGTGACAGGCTCACGTGGAATGATGGCACGACAAACAACGACAAAGGGGTGCTACTGAGGAGGTAGAGTCACAACGGAGGGTGGTCGATTGACCATAGATCGACTTAATTAGTCCAGGTGAGGCGGGTAGGATGGAATGTGGAGCATGGGTCATTGGGCTCGATTGGAAGGGATGGGGAGCGCGACAAAGGCAGGGGACTCTCGAAGAGGCTCGATGGCGACTCGGACTCAGGCCGAGAGCTGGTGAACAAGAAGGACGAGAAGAAGTTGAGGGGCTCTGATCATGCGAGGAAGGCGCTTGCGAGAGCTAGGGGGAGCTCCGACGATGTAGACGTTCAATAGACAAAGCATTACGAGGGCCAACGAGATTAGGTTGAACGCGAAGGAGTGGGGCCGAGGAAGTCGCTGACGAACTCGACATTGATGGGGCTCTATGCAGACGAAGTCATCCTCATATCTAGTCCCAGAGCCAGAGGCTCTTCCAAACCTACAGATCAATGGTTCGCAGTAGTACCCGGACGATACTGGTGCCCGAGTGGTTTCTCCTCCCACTCTTTATCTCCTTTGTCTAGCACTTAGCTAAGGACATGTGCTAGTCCTAGTTTATCTCTAATATCGTCTCATACACATATTCTGATAGTAGCTTCATTTTGTAAACTAATTCTCCATCACATTCTGCAAACTCAGGAAACAAAATGAATCAGAGGTGTGGATATGGTGCCACTCTTTAATTATTCCACCTGGAAAGAGAGCAGATTATCCCCATCTGCTGTGTACCAATATGTCCCCCTCTTCTATAAAAATGTGAATCATATTAATTGTGGGTGTTATTTTTTTAAAATGATCAGTGGAATTCATATTTTTATAGAAGAGAGTATATATTTGATACATAGCCAGCAGATCCGCTCGCCGGGAAAGAACCCTAAATATCTTTGGACCATTTCTCTAACAGTAAAAAAAAAAAACATGAAAGAAAAAAAGAGAGGGAATAGGCAAAAGTGACAGGTTAGTTAGTTTTAACACCACCACCACCACCAGCAAGGTGGAGGGAGGACCGAGTCTTTCTCTCCCTTTGCTTGTTTGCTTGCAGCTAGGAACGTGTTACGTACGTGGGGGATGCTGCTGTAATGAACCCGCGCATGTCCCTCTCTCCCCCTCTCTCTCTCTCCCTGCCGGCTTAATTCTCTAACTGTTCCCATTTAAACTCACTTAATTATACGGCTACATTCTTGTTTCTGTAGCCCTTCATCTTAATCTTTCTCTCCTCTCAGGAATGATCACCGGCGCCGGTCGGCCGGCCTGTTTAGTTGGAGGAGGAGGAGGATGCGATCAATGAAGTAGTACTTGTACGTACATTTCTTGATTGCTACAAACGCAACCCAGAGGTATGTACATGTTGATAACAAGATGTTTTGTATACAAATATATGCTGCATATACATGATTTCTAGTTGCATGCATGTTTGTAGTATAGAGGATGTCCCATGGTTGGTGAACAGAGTAATTAATACAAGGAAAATGCTAACTTGCCCACAGGGGAGCTGGCTCGTCCGCCTGCATGGTCGAACCCCATTGCCCTCCCTCTTCCCCCCCTCCCCCCCCCCCCCCTCCCCCCCCCCCCCCCCCCCCCCCCCTCCTATTTGTATGGGTTCCATGTCGGTTGACTTGCCAATCGGACGGCGTCACGTGGATGACTGGCTAGTCCGCATCGGACAAGCTAGCAGCGCCCTTAATATTACTGGAGAAAGAAACTTTGAACATTTCAAACATTTCAAGGAACCCTTGTTGCATATACTGTTGAATTAGTTTGAATGACTCTCATTCATATAGCTTTCGCCAAAACTTTCCACCAATGTTTCTTCAATACAATACAATACAATACTCCTCGTCAGTCAATTTGTGCTGATGATTCCTTGATAAACTAGCAACACTTTAGTCTGGAACAAACTTTAGTTTCTACACTTGATTTGATCTGTGAGAGTTCCGAAGGTTAAGAACTCCGGAGAGGAGGCCCTCATGACCCATTGTCCATATGATCATGTATACGAACATGGCCTGACTTTCTAAGGACCCTACGTAAATATTAAAAAAAAAGTGCATTTTCTTAAATTTTATATTAGTATCGAATTTTGGGACCTTGTGCGATCGTTCATCTTGTACTCCCTCAGAAACGGTCTCTGTATCAAGGGGGCATTGAGAGGATCCGGTGCAGGTGCTGTCTAGCCTTGATATATGCTACCTTATGTTCTCATTAATTTCTAGTTTGTTCGACATCCTAAAGATCATGAATTAGAAAAGAAACATCGAGGAATAATTAAAAAACATAAAGGGGAAAAAAAATCAGTCTAGGAACATGCACAACTTTGCCTATCCAAATCAATGTCCTGATATGAAATGCAAACCTAATCTTCCTTAGGGAAATGCTACTTAGTCCGCGGTCTTGGACAGCAGATCGTGACCACGGGTCACGTGTCAGCATTCTATTGATCCTCCTTATTTGTTTGGACCCGTCACCGGTTGACTTGTCAATAGGATGCTGACACGTGACGGACGGTCCAAAAGTGTAGTCCAAGGCCACGGTCCAATTAGCGTTGTCCTTCTTTAAACATGATGATCTTCTTTCCTATTCCTGTGCCAGCTACAGAACCACCCTCATGGCTACTCTCAAAGCGGGAGAAGGAACCAACCTCCCGGCGAACAGAAGATCAGCCCCTTCTTCGCCACAGAGGACCAACTCCTTCGATGGCCGACGATCGTCGGCTCCTTCTTCTCCTCCTCCTCAGAGGACCAGCTCCTTCGATGCTCGACGATCGTCGGCTCCTTCTTCCCCTCAGAGGACCAGCTCCTCCAGCGGGGGGCGACGATCGTCAGCTCCTCCTTCCCCTCAGAGGGCCAGCTCCTTCAACGGCCGGCTGCCACCCGCTGGTGCTAGGCCAACCTCCCCTGCCAATGCTCCGACCGCCGCCACTAAGCGCGTCCCTGTAACCAAACCCGGCACGGAGAAGCCTCCGTCACCGTCTCCCCGGCCCAGCAGAGCTCTGTCCTCCCCGAACCTTCTCAGAGAGCGATCGAGCAGGCTGCCACACGTGGAGAAAGCGCCGAAGATTCCGAGCGGTGCGAAACCCGGCCAGCTTGTCAGGACGAGGAGCCTCGGTCCGGCAAGAGAAGCTTCCGCCATTCCTCGCGTTATCGGAAGTTCCATGATCCCAGTTCCCAAGCTCGCTAGTGGTGCAAGAACCGTCCAACTCTCCAGGACGACGAGCCTCGGCTCAACGGCAATGGAAGCTTCTGCGGCTATGACTCCCTCTCCTCCCACCACCGTCGACACCTATGAAGAATCGGTTAGGCAGACGACGGAGCAAGAACTGGACGGAGAAATGGAGCCGTTGGGCCATATTGTTGCGGCGAAGCCGGACGAAGAACAAGACGGTACTGTCGATACCGTGCCGATACTAGATCACCACAATGAATGTCGGGAACTGAACAGTATTGATGTCGAAGAAGAAGAAGAAGAAGAAGAAGAAGAGCAAGCAGAAGATGTGGTGCGCGAAGCAGAGGACACATTGTTAGAGTCGAAGCCGACCGATGGAGCAGAGGGGAACGAGCCTGCGACGGAGGAGCTGGTGAACATCGAGGCCAAGCCCGCCGCGAAGTTTGTTCGGTCGGCGAGCATGGCGGCGATGGCAACGGAGGAGCCGGTGACCGCCAAGCCCGCGAAGTTCGTTCGGTCGGCGAGCATGGCGGCGGCGACGACGAAGAAGGAGAGCCCAAGTCACAACGACGTGATCGAGGAGGCCAAGAGCAAGTTGCTGGAGAAGAGGAAGAACAAGGTGTTGGCTCTGGTGGGAGCGTTCGAGACTGTGATGGCATTGCAGGAGGCAGAGTGATCACATTGGTATCAAATTGAAGGGGGAGGGAGTCTGAATTCTTATTGTTGCTAATTTCATCAATTTCTTGTCTGTACCCAAATATTGTCTGCTCCAAATAACTCTTGGGTGATATTATGCAACGAAAATGCTATTTGGCACTCGTGCGTGCACAACACCGGTGCATGCGTGCGGCCGAGGATGGTGGAGCCGCCGCCACCACCATCCCCCCTCCTCTTTCCTCTTCTCTATTGCTCCGTCTTTTCCTCCTATTGCTCTGCCCTTCTCCGTCGGACACATGCACCGTGCGATGCGCGCGACGCGTGCCAAATAGCACGATTGTATAAGCAAAGTGTGGAAGTAAGAGAAATTGATTCGTGGTTTCTTTTGCCATTGGTAACGAAACCGTCTCGGAGTACTTGTACAAAGCTACACAGATCATTATATTGATTCAAGAAAACTTAGCCGCCTAAGGTTAGGGGTGCAACTCGGTTGGGTTGGGTTGGGTACTTGAGGTCAATTCGAGGCAAATCCGATGAATCATAAGTCTAATCCGAGTTCAAGTCTGACTCGACCTTGGGTTCAACATAAAAAGAAGCCCAAAACCAAGTCCGGAGGATCGAGTTGACCTCCGGTTGGATCAGGTTCATCGGATTTATCGGACTCTAATATAATACTTGAAATAATTTTAAACAAAAGTCATATTAAATACATAATCGAATATCAATCAAGCATTGATCATTACAAAATACAAACTAAAGTAAAATTTAGGATATGGAGTTGAAGAGTTTGGATAAAATTTTTAGGATTTAAATTTTTATTTAAGAAGTATGAAACAATATATATATAAATTATATGTAAATTGGGTTTCAGGTTCTTCGGGTAACCCGATACATGAACCCAAGCCCAACTCGATTTTTGATCGGGTTTAAATATTTTAACCCAATTCCGAGCCCAAATCCGAGTATCTTCAACCCTAATCCAACCCATTAACGGATTTATCCGATCGGGCTCGGGTTTAGCCCTCCTGAATTGCACCCGTAAAGTAAGGATGATTATAAAATATGCATCCATACCGCCAAACTTAATGGTGACATGGATACATCACTCATATCGCCGTACGATATTATCTGTCTTTATAATTTTTTGAAACTTGTTAGTGCCCCTCTTTTAATACCTCCAAAGTTTTTTAACGTAATTTTCTGATAAACATGTTACCTTCAACCCTGTATAAACCTCTAGAATTTTAGTTCAAATAACAGAAAGTTTAGGGTATGTTTGGTAATGATGTTTTCACCTGTTCTGTGGTATTTTTGAATCGACTTTATGAGAACATATGCTTGTTAATTTTTTTGAGGCACTGGTTTTGGTCGGCTCAAAATTTTTTAAAACAAGTATAATGTAATTTTGGGTGGCTTTATAAACATCCCAAATCAGTAGTTTAAAAAAATATATTATTTTATTCTATTTATATTCTCACCAAAAATATATTAATATAACTACTAATATCCTTTCCTATTTAATTTTATTCGTGTAAAAAAATTTCAGAACTATTTTTAGTGAATTATCAAGTATAAATTGAGTTAGTTTAAAATCCGCTACTTAAAAATCACTCAAAACTTTCAGAAGGATCCCTATAATTGCGAAGCAGACCCTTGGAGTCGTTGTAAATTAATGTTCAAGACCAATGCTCATCTCCCCCCATTTCTTTTGATAGTTTAGAACATGCATCACATTCAATCAGATTCTCTTCCGTTACCTGCCCTTTCCACATAGGAACTGTCGAACATCCTTCATTTTATTCTTTCAAGGTTTTAGTGTGTATCGATGAAGAAAGACATACTGTGAAGCCTACTGATTGCAACACTATGTAGGTAAGGTTTCAAAGTGGGAGAGTCATATCCCGCATGTTGGGAATAACTGTTAGAAAGTTGAATCCTAACTTAAAAATCAATTCAACTGAAAAAAACTCAGAATAAAAATTTATAATATAGATGTGGCACGTAAATTTTACTAACATTGAAAATGTAATAATTTTTCACTTTAGCTGGTTGAGAAAATCAAGAGATCAAATGAATGTAATCCTTCTCTTATGCTCCAAGATCTTCTAACAGAGTGGCTCATTCTCTTGCCAATGCTTCTTTGTTATCAAATGTTTATGCAGTAACTAGGTTGCACAAGGAACCATTGCTTGTATCCTCAAGGGCGGATCCAAGCTTCAATTGGGGTGGGCTCGCCTCACCCCCAATATATACCCCAATATATATATATATATATATATATATATATATATATATATATATATATATATATATATATATATATATATAATTTTTTATTTATTTTAGGAATTAGTCCACACCAGCTACGATAATCCAGTCTAGCTCACCTTAGTTTATGTTTCTGGATCCACTCATGTTATCTTAGCTCATATTATTCATGATAGAGCTAACGTTTCCCCTTTGAATATCAGAATTTTGTTTGAAAAAAAATATATATGAATGTATGTAATATGACTTTTCATGACGGAATTTGAAAAATGAGAAACTCATGAGTTCTCCTACGATTTTTGCTTAAAAAATAACAGAAAAAAAAAAGAGAGTCATGTCCTGCATGTTGGGAATAACTGTTATAAAATTAAATCCTAACTAAAAAATAGACATAATAAAAAAAATTAGTAAACAACATAGCTAAAGGTTATTTATAAGGTCACATAATTTTTTGATCAGGGCTAGTCCGGATTAGGGCTAGCCCAGGTTTGGAAAAAAATTACTCAGAACAGTCCATTTTTTTACTCATAGGGTTGTCCCAACCCAACACCCCTCCAAACCCCAAATTTTAGTTTGATTTCCACATTTCACTCTCTTTCTTCCAAAACCCTATTTCCTCTCATCTTCTTCTCCCTCTTCTCCTCCACCATTTCCTCCCTCCCTAAGCAACATATTCTTCTTCATCTTCTTGTCCACCATTCTCCACTCTATCCCTTCGATGGTACCCAAACGGTCCTCACAAACAAGATAGAATCTCTAATACTTTTTTTCTTTCTTTCGAAAACTCTAACAATTTATTTCGAAAATCCAAGTATACATTACAATGTTTATTTCAATTATTTGTAATCCATTTGAATTAAATCTCAAGTACATTCGGAGTGTGGAATACCCATTTGAATTAAACCCAAGTAAACATGATCGAAAAAAACCCACGTCGATTAGGACTACTTAATTTTTTGACAGTCCTACAAACTGATAGGACTGCCAGAAATAGTGGCAGTCCTACTTCACAACAAGTGAAACCAAGAATTGTCACAATTTTTGGCAGTCCCGACTGTATGTAGGACTGCCATAATTTATGGCAGTCATTGGTTTCACTTGCTGTGAAGTAGGACTGCCACTATTTCTGGCAGTTCTATCAGTTTGTAGGACTGCCAAAAAATTAGGCATGCAGTCCTAGTTTGTATTTGTTGAACAACAAGTCCATTATTGTTCTTCTTATTTGCACTTGTTGAACACAAATATTAGGATTTTCACCAATATTAGGGTTTGTACATTATGAGGAGACTTTGGGTGCCATCGAAATTGAAAATGAGAAGAAAATTAGGATTTTGATGTAGATGGTGAGGATGAAAATGGGGGAGAAGAAGAAAATGAGAAGAAAATGCATCCCACATTTTTGTTCTTCTTGTTCTTGATGCGTTGAGGAAGAAGACAAGAGCAAAAATAGAAAAAGTGACTTTTATACCTATAAATGTAATAGTCCTGAGTAATTTTTTTAATGGCAAACTTGTAAATAAATCAAACTTAGAAATCGAATAGCTCTGATCAAAATATGATGTGCCCTTATAAATAACCTAGCTGAAGGACAATTGCCATCTTCATTTATATATAGAGCTACAGTAGTAAATAATCTCATTGCACTAGAACATCCTTTGCGCAAGTCCACCTCGAAAAAATGGACCAGGAGATCCAGGTTGAACTGTCCAACAATTAAAAGCCGGAAAGGAGAATTTTGCACCAAAAATAACTTGTAATGAAATTTGAGAAGTTTATATGAGACTGTGAGAAGCAGCAGAAAATTCAAAAGTTTGTGTACTCCTTTCTCTCTCTCTCTGTAGCCAAATCTCTATGTACATAGATTTATGCCAACATATAACGAGGGGAGAGATAAATGAAGTCCAAAAGGCCCAAAGCCCATACGTTCCTTGGGTTGGGTCCAGTCATGAGGTCACACCCCTTTCCTCTATTAATACGTACCCCACCAGGTAGGAGAGAGAGAGAGAGAGAGAGAGAGGGAGGGAGGGAGGGAGGGAGGGGAGGGGTTGGTAAAGTCATTCATTCCATTTTTCTATTTCTCTCTTATGGAGACGGTCGAGGAAAGCTTATGATCCAACCTCTCCCCCCTCCCTCCGTCTTCATCCACAATATTCGACGGATGCTATGTAACAGAAGTTTACCCCCACCACCACCACACGGACATCGCTTTCCCCTCGTTGAATTCATTACAACGATGATCCAACTAATTTCCTACGTGTTTCAATTATTATCACGTCCTAAATCCAGAATACGGAGAGTAGTCCTCCGACACCTCAAAGTTTTTTCCCGAATGCACAAAATAAGAAGTTATATATGCACCTCAAATCCCATATGCAATTTAAGTTTTGTATGCAACATTTTAGTACATTACTTATAGTCTTGTAACCAACAATGTGTAAAACCAACTCTTAATAACTGGTTATAATAGAATAGTAACAAACTGCAAGTGACACATGTTACCAATGATATAAATAGAAATTTTACTATATTTTAGATGAATACCCCGTCTATTATAAAGGATGTGAGTAGTATCATGCAAGTCATGCATGTAAACATCTTGCTTAACATAAGTTAACTTAATATATAACTATAAGTATGATTTAGTTTTACACATTAACTCTAGCATTCTAGTTAAACGATCAAGTAATGTCATGCTCCAGTACCGAATACGGAGAATAAGGGTGGCATGGCCAGCTACGTACAACGAAATACCCTAGTACCCCACAATATGGTCACAGTTATCCCTAGACATGGGGGTATATACTACAATACAAGTCACCTATGGTCTCATATAACATGTTATATCTTTATTAGTTAAACAAGAACATAAATATAGAAGATGTAAGATAAAGCAGTAAGTCGTCTCTGACACTCTATCAAAATGATCATGAAGCTAGCTATACAAAATGAAAACCTAAGTGTCAAATATTTATGATCACATTGTTAGCTGCAGTCAGAACATAATATAATCATGTGATAGGAATAAATCTTCTAAACTATACATGCTAAAAGGTGCCTGATGGCTAAACGCCCAAAAGAATCAAAATAATATAACAAGTGGTAAAGAAGAAACCCACTCAAGTTCATCGGTGGTCATCATGTGGGTGTGTGCTATCAAGATAGAAGTACACATGATCCTCGTGATCTACTACGAAATCTGGTTAAACAAAACTAGAGGGGCCAGGCCCCTAATAGCAAGTACCACAAGAAAGCACAGGTGAATGAAAGAAAACCCAAATCAGCAGTAGTACATAGGAAATTGTGCCATAGTCAAAGTCTGTAGTCTATTATCAAAACAATAATCCATCACTACACCATACAAAGATAAAGGATGAACGTACTACATCGAAATAGTCTAAGTCCCTCAACCACTAGTAGACGATATAGTATAAACACAAGTGATTTAATAGAACAACCAATCAATTCCTATGGCATATTATATTTATACTTGTGTTAGACAAGTAATGAAATATAGGGATCCTTATATCTGTTAGGGTTATATACTAAAAGCATCACTTTTGTATTAACTTTATTTTTTTAAATTTTGAATAAGAATCATATGGACAAATGTTTTTATATTGTATTTGTTGCAAGTGTTAATGCAAGTGTCTGATATTCTATATTGTAGATAATATGGTGTGTGGTGTCACACAGAAGATCATATTATCAGTTTCCTATGGAATATATAAATAGTTCACAACCTAGATAGACTTGGACAATCCATTGGAAAGGTTGTGGTGTAATCTGGTATTAGTCTATCTTGACTATAGGTTTACACTAGTACACTTTGTGTGTATTGAACATGACCACTTGAGATTGTTCTCTTTGTACTGACTACATAAGAGAACAAACACCTCTGTTATTATAGATGCTTATGCTTTTAATCCAGATATAATAATAGACATGTATATGCAGTGTGTATTACTTTGACTCATAAAACAGTAAGATCCATTATGGGTCAACAACCTCTATAAATTAGGTAATGATATTGTATGTATGATGGGCTGTTGATTATAAAAGAAATCTATGTCCTGATACGTCGGGTTGATGATGTCCCCTTAAGGAGCTCATAAGGATTGTCATGTAAACCTTGCAGATGGATTATATCCGACATAACAAATAAAATTGAGTGGTACTACTTAAGGATAAAAGATATCGATCAATATAGTTGTCAGTAACTTAATTTGATCGACGGACATTCAATATCTTAACATGGGGAGCCAAACGAGCATATAACACAAGGAGCCCATGTCACGCCCCAGAACCAGAATACTGGAGAGCTGGGGCAGACATAGCCAGCTACGTATAATAAAATGGGATCCACTATACTATACGGTCACGGCTGTCTAGATATATGAGGGTTTATCTACAAGCCATCAGTCTCCTATGGTCAATAACAAGCCTAGTGTCTCAATCACAAGCAAGTAAGTAAATGTCACAAGATGTAAGATCACCAAATATACAATAGTAAGGCATCCCAAATATTACATATTCAGTTGATCATGAAGCTAGTCGTTACAAAATGTGGGGACTAGCAAGAGTTTTAGTCATACATGATCAACCCTAGGTTGCTAATCATGTTACAGCCCGTAGGCAGACAGTAAATAAAAATGTACATGAGCTAACACTTGCTCGTCGGCTAAACGCCTCAAAAGAATAATTTTACAATAGAGTGGGAGAGTCAAAATGAACCCACTCGTTGCCAAGGTTTCGCCTGGTGGTCACCATCTGGCTGAAAAGTCGGTGGATCCTCTGGAGCTGCTCCGGTATCTTGCCATACAAAACCAGCTGGGTCAGACCCCAGAAAGAGCAAGTGCCACAAAGGAGGCTTCACTTAGGAACTAAAACCAGCAATTAGCACAAGAAAATAATTACATAATAAAAGACAGTACTTAAGGAAAAGCATGACAGGTGATATACGATGAGATAACCATGGGACTATTCAGATAACCAGGTTACAACCCGTAAACCAAACAAGGACCGGGGTTGTAACCTTTCGTCTGAACAAAACTTGGTTTCTTCCACCATTTATCGGCAAGATAATATAAGAAGTCAGGACATGTAACAATCTTGTACAGGATCAAGACAAGACTAGACTGATTGAACTCCATCCAACAATCACGGCCAAGCAATAAGTACGGCTTGATACTTTAACTAACTAGGGTTATCACAGGCCTAGTTACTAGCAAGATGCAGTGAGATTGTTCCACAGCCACAAGCCTTGTAGACCATCCAGGTTATCCAGGTCGAATATTAGTACAATAAGGGTGCAACACATGACAGTGTGCTGGAAATGTGCCATACTCGTCCGCAGGCTACAGATCCCAAGTGGGGCGCCCAGATAACGGGATTGCCTGTAGCTGGGAAATCCCTTCATGACTACTGGATTATTCTAGTTGTTAACCTTAGTCGATTTTAGTGGGTACCCCTGACCGTGGTACTCAGGGATCCCTGTCCTAGACATGATGCAAGACAAGACGGGTTCATTTGTACAAGCACAATCATCTACGGTGTCCAGGTCATTCATACTGGTCATGTCAGGTTAGTCGTCGCAACAGCATTTTGAGAAGTATTATGTCAGGTTTTCTTGTCAAGAGTGCGCCACGGCAGGCTACTATCATGTCATTATCATTATTACTTATTCAAGAGTGCGCCACGACGGGCCACTATCATATCATTATTATTCATCTTGTTACCAATCTGGAGTGCACCACAACGGGTCACTATCGTGTTAAGCAATTCATTATTTAAGAAATAACAAACTATTAAGTAGGTCGTCGCAATTCAGGCCAGAATAGAAAATGTACACTGTGATTATAAGTCCCTTATTAAAATGAGAGAACTTGTAATAAAATAATTAAATAACATATCCTTGAAGCCAAGGAAAAGATTTACAACTTTCATGTTGGGAGTGGGAAGAAATTCTGACCACAATTTAGGCAAATAAAATATTTAAACAATCAAAGTGGACCCCATGCGGCCCAAAAGTGGGAGAACATACATGCGACCAAAGAGAGTGGGAGGCCACCCTGCGGCCAGCCAAAGCTTATGCGGCCAGAAAATAACTGAAGGGGTCATGCGGCCAGCAAGAAATATTCATGCAACCAGAAAAGATAAGGAGAGAGGAACCCGCAATAAATGTAAGCTTCCACTCAAGCCAAAGAAAAGGACACGTGGCCACTCAAGTACTGGGCCATGTGGCCTAAAATTACAATGGCTATATGCAAATAATTAATGTAAGGCCATGCGGCCAACTATATTAATAAGCATACAAGCTAGGCCATGCGGCCATAACATTAAAGCAACTTAATTAAAATCCATGCGGCCAACTAACATCAATACCCATGCAAGCTACTATATTAGGCAACTCCATGTGGCCTTAAATAATTCCATGCACCTAAATAAAGGCCATGCGGCCATGTGATGAGCTAATGCATTAGTTAATGCATGGTAATGCATTAAATGCATGGTAATGCATCATTAGTTAATGCATGATATGCTAATGCATTTATTTAATGCATGGTAATGCATTAAATGCATGGTAATGCATGGAATGCTCCATGCGGCCAGGCTTGGTGTTCCAAGCAAGAATGCACATTTGTGTGTTAATGCTTTTTGTGTTAAAGCATTTATTGCCAAGGCACGTGAATGCATTTATTCCTAATGCTTGATGCTTTGCTGATGCATGTGTGATTGCATTTATTGCATTTTCTAATGATGGAAAGCCATGCGGCCAAGTTAAAATGCTAGGACATGCATGCAAATAAATAATATTAAACTTGTGGCTTGCCATATGCGGCTCACTATTGAATGGCCATGCGGCCTAAAGTGGTTAATGGCCATTTTGGCCAGGAAGGTTTAAGGCCATGCGGCAAGCTACTAAATCAAAGGCCATGCGGCCAATAAAATAATGAATGGCATGCGGCCAACCAAATATTTTGGTCATGCGGCCCACTAAATAGTTAATGCTGCTATGCTAAAAATGCATGCGGCCAACTCAAATTAATTGGCCATGCAAAATGCAAGCTCTCCAACAGTGGAGATGGCCATAAAATTGCCATGGCGACCATGCTCTACCAACATCTACAATATGAACCAAAACCCAGACTTCCATGGGTCAAATTTGGGTAAAAAAATGAAATTCTCTACAACATGGAACCATCAACTAGCAAAAATATGCAAGTTGTTAGATTAGAATTCATGAAAACCGAAAATACCACAAAATTAGATCTACAAGAATTTAACCACAGAAATGAAAAATACTAAGTACTAAAGTGGGTTAGAAACACATGAGAAAAACAATGGAACAATAAAAATAGACTTCCTCCATGAAGCAAGATGCACTTGCCTAAGCTCTCCACTCTCTCAGGTTGGTGGAGAAATAATGGTAGGAAAGAAGAAAGTTAATGTGGAGAGAGAAATATGTGGTGGGATATTTAATGAAGAGGGTGGTGGTAGGTGGGAGTGGTTTGGTCCACATAAAATTAAGCAAAACCGAACCAAGCCAACAAACCGAACCGAACCAAGATAAACCCATCAATAAAATGCCAAAATAAATCAAACAGGAAGACATGCAATATGGGTCAAAATACGTACACGTATTCCAAATACGTAATACGAGATATGGGCATTATAGCCCACAATCATAATTTGGAATTAGGAAGGTAGTGCAACAATAGCTCTTTAGTAGACCGAATTATTATTAATGGGCCTGGGTTGTATGTTCGGACTGAACACGGGATACCCAGATCCGTTAGGAGATCTAACCCTAATTTCTCCTCATGGTCCCTGCCGTAGCCTTATATATATCCTCTATTATCTAGCCGTCATAAGATCATCAGAAACAAGAAGCTTTCTCTAAATTCTTGATTCACGTAAGGAGAGAAAGGGAGGGCTACCAAGGAGAAGAAAAAGGTTGGAAGATCATTGTCCACACGATGTCCAATCCGAGAAAAGAATACGTACAGAAGATCTTGGGGTCGTGACTGCTCGAGATTGCTGGAAACTGTCTTATTCTTTCTGTTGTAGGTATAATTCATGAACCCTAGTTTCGCTATGAAGGGTTAGAACATGTCTTAGATCTGTTAAACTTCCATCGATCAATACGTACACCAAACTAGGGGTCCTGGGAATATTCAGTTCCATCAATATCGTACGATGTCGTATCGGGATTAGCCAAACCAAAACTAGACTTCGGGAGGTCGCCGGGTTGGTAACAGTCTCAATAATGGTCCCACACTCCTATATCGTAGACACTGGGTCAGTAACAATAATAATTATCGGATACTATGCTCTACCTAGGTGAATGATATCACAGTATCTGATGGCTGGCCAACAAATACACGATATCAAGATACTGTTCTCTTTCGATGAATCTACGTATTTTAAATTACCTAATTAACTATAGCAATTCTATGGAATCCCGTGCTATAGGCACATGATCATCCATCCCGGATGTCATACCATAGAGTACGGGTACGATGGGTGTGAATCCATATTAGTTTTCAAAGGTTCCAACCTAGATTCGTCCTGATTGTAGATGCAACAATCAATACACAATCTCCTATCTAGCCAAGCTATATTCACTGACCAACTACAAAAAATTTATACAGGAAATAATATAATATACTATCATGAATACAATATTTCGAGTACAATATGTCACACCTTGGTGCACATGAATAACAAAAATAGCACCGTAGTGCACTAGTGAACAGAAGCAACTCGGTAGGATAACATGGCCAGTACCTCAAAGGGTAGAATACTAATTATATAGCATGGATACAAGTAGTTAGATCAGAAAATAGGGACAATCATACAATCAATCAATCAATCAGTCTACCAACCCTTCCTTGGTTAGCTAGTCCTCATGGACATCAAATTAGGAATATTATCATAATACACTATGAAAGTCAACATGAAATAATGCTACGGCCTACTGGCTCACAAGAATCCATCGAACAATGATCATAGGCTGGCAATCAATAAATCATATAACACTCTGGATGGGATAATATGTATCACCTATACCAGGCTAGCAGTCAATCAGGTACAAGTACTAAAATACAATAATAAATCATTAGGGTAATATTAGGGAAGAACTTAGACCCGCACCGCACATCAGTACACTAAAATAGAAAAAAAATCTAGAACTGGGGTATCATATCGGTATATTGACGGTACACCGATAGTAGTGTACCATATGTATGCCGACAAATAGACATATCTTGATAGAACAAAAAATGGGAAGCAAAGTATCAGAGCGGTATATTAGCGATATATCGAGAAATCATCAATTCGAGACAGAACCCAATACTCACAAAATTCTACATGACTGGTATTTCGACGGTATACCGGTAGCTGTATACCATGTGCACAAAACTGTGCAGACACAACTCGAGAATGGGTGCTTCAGGACCAAAACTATATCCCGATTCCATCCATTCTAATTATAGTATGCAAGGGGTGGGTCTCCTACAACATTTAGAACTAGGTTTGATGATGGAAACGTAGGTATCACATTCAATACCTAGTTTACACTACCACATCACACTACCACATCACAAATATAATCTATACAATCAAAACCTAGGTCAAACCAAAATCAATTACAATGTCATGAATCATGAAGAAAACCATTTCAATAAACATGTTTTTGGGTAAAACTAAGAACATAATACATAGGGAATTAAAATACAATAGAAAATATGGTTTCATTCGCAATGTGTAAGCACCCTGATTTTTGGAATTAGTTTTTTATTTATTTCATATGATTTTTTATTTCTTAGATTATTATTTTTTCGTTATGACTATAGATGTACTTTTCTGTAGCTTTAATTTTTGGAGCACAAGAAATGCTAATCTTTCGAAACGTCCTTCATGAGATTTAAAATAAACAAGATTACCTTCATCTTGATATATTATTTCTCATCTAAACTTATCCTTTAATATTCTTTTGACTTCGCACAACTTGGGTCAATTTGGGCCATTTGACCCTTTACCGTAATTCGAGACCTAACTTCTAACGTGAGTTCCGAACTCGACATCGATCAAAACCATTTGACCTAGTATATTTGAGCCTACGATATACTTGTCAAGGATGTGCCACTCAATCGAGTATCCATGTGCTATTTATTTACGAATGGCACAGGAGAATCATTGGTTGACTTTTCGAGTTCGATTTGACTAATATATATATATATATATATATATATATATATATATATATATATATATATATATATATATATATATATATACCCCCTAACCTAGCCAACCCCGCTTGGTTAGAGCCAAGTTAGGCTGCCTTGACCTAGTAGATTAAGTTTTGAGGTGCATGACGACTAGGAATTTTAGCACGATTAGTGTAGTCGTATACTTTTACTAGTGTATTAGCCATGCTAGGGAAGGCCTAGCCATAGATATGTCCCAACTAGAAAAACAAGTCAAAATTGTGACTTAAACCCTATAAATGGTTAATTAGTATTTATTAGGAATTTTGACTATATAGGAAATTCGATTGTACCAAACTAGTACGGACTTGACCGGAACCTAACTCAAGCCCATGTAGTCATGCGTTGTGTCCAAAGACGTCCATGTCGATATATATCTTATGTGTGTATGTCATATCTTTAGGGGTGAGCATTATTCGATTTTGGACCGAAAATCGAACCGAACCGAATAAGAGATTCGGTTCGGTTTCGGTTTTGGTCCAAAACCGAAAACTAAATAAAAAATTAGTTTATATATATATATATATATATATATATATATATATAAATAAATTTAGATATATTTAGTTACTATATATTAAAAACAAGTGCAAAGCCGAAAAATCGAATAAACCGAATAAACCTAATAAACCAAAAACTGAACCGATTAAATTCGGTTCAGGCTGATTCGGTTATGGGCCAATTCGGTTCGGTTTCGGTTTTGCTTAATCAATTTTTGGTCCAATTCAGTTTTCATTTATTCGGTTCGGTTTGAACGGAATTATCCGAATGCTCACCCTACGTATTTTATTTTAATGATCTAATTCAGTTTTTCTTAGATATTCTTGTACAGTTTAGGAAGTTGTAGGCTATATACATACTTGTATGTGTATCTAATAAATAAATGGATATATGAGTTTATTATTAATTATAAAGGTTAGTAAATATATATACCATATATGTGTTATTGCTATTAATAGTAATATTTTATTTTGGGAAATATGAAAACAATTGCTAAAAATATTATTTAGAATTTTTTGTATCAATATATATATATATATATATATATATATATATATATATATATATATATATATATATATATATATGAAAAAAATGAAAATCAAAACATGTATCTCGCGAGATTTAGAAAATCTCGTGAGATGAAGATTCCCACAAGACCCGACCCTGTATATAGCAGCAACTATATATAACCGAGAGGGAAAGAGGGAGAGAAATCTCTAAAAACCGTAAACCCTAGCACCCCGACGCCCCTGACACGTGGGCACCGCCCACGGCCGTCTGGACACCGTCGGAGGCCGATCGGACGCACGGTAGCATGCCACAGCAGCAATAACGTTCACCTCCACATACCCCTGTTTTGACCTAAATTTCTCCTTCTAGGATCAACTGATTTTCGTTCTATAAATTTTCGAGCAAGGCCTAGTTGACCCTCTCAAAACCTATTCAAATAGATCGATTTACTTTTCCCTAAATAATTTGTAAAAAATCTTGAAACATCAAGAAAATTTACGAAAAATAGAATACCAAAACTATTTTAGAACCCTATTTGAAAGTCATTTTTGGAACGATGGATCGACGAACATAAAAATCTATTTGAAGACAGTTGTAGACAGCCTATACACCTTCAAAACCCTTTCGTGGATTTGGATTTCGTCGACTGTGCATCGAGAAATGGGATTTCCAAAATCGAAAAACAGTTTTTAAAATAGAGAATTTATAGAAATTTTTCCCGGTACAGGGTCCATCCCGGCAAACATTGCGACTTCGTCGCAATTCGAAGGCATCAACAGGTGTGTATGGATGTTACGGACGTGTGGGCTTTGATGGAACACGAATTGGTTGCATGTGTACGACAAATTTGAGGCATATCGGTCGAAAAATGCCGCATCAGCCACTTTGCAAAATTTCTAATTACTTCGTACATGCTCTACACATCGCGATGAAACTTGCGCCACTGGACTCATATTATTTTTTTGATCCTGTGAGCCAAGTTTGATCCGATTCTGAGAAGGTTGACCGGAACGCTATTTTGGTGGGCCCACGATCCGGATCAACAAGCGATTTTGTGCACGGCTCATCGAATCCAAATATGGACATACCGTTGAGTTCGTATCGAAAAACAGAACTCGTATATATATAATTTATCGACTTTGGAGACCATAGGTTCTGGCACGTTTTTCAGTACAAAGCGGGTCCAACGGCTGTCACTCCCGTTTTTCCGTTATACGTATTTCCAGTATAAGTGTACAGATTTCTGACATTTGTCGGGTGACCTGTGTTTTGACTTGTCTTGCTTAGCTAGTCTTTGTTTAATCTTGATTTGGTTTATTTTATCTTGGTTTAATTTAGTTGGTTCATGATGGCATGTTAACTTGGCTTGGCTTATTTTGGTTTGGGTTAAGTTGGTTCATTATGAAGAACCTTATATTTAACCCAACTCCACTATTTCTCCTCCATAACTCTTTTTTTACTCTTCTTCTTCATTTACTTCTCCACCTACACCTTGGGCAAGTGCAACTTGCTTCATGAAGGAACCCCCATTTTTATTGTTCCATTGTCTTCCCTACAAGTTTCTAAGAATCTTTAGTACTTATCATTTTTAATTTTGGTGGATAATTTCCTATAGATCTAAGTTTACTTTACTTTCAAAATTCTTGGGTTTTGATTTATCAAACTTTGTTATTTTTAAGTTTTGATTGTTCCATGTTGTAGAGAATTTTGTTCTACCCAATTTAGATCCTTAAAAATCCGGATTTTGACTTATTTTGAGCAAGTTACGCCACTTTTAGTTTATGGGTTTCCATAAACACATGCAGGCTACTTGGAGAAGATGAACAGTGTTGGGCGCACACTACAACAAAAAGACCTATTAATGACGCTTGATAAGTGGATTTCACGACGGCTGATAAAAAAGCGTTATGAAAGTTCGAAATACCTTTTTTCTATGACGGTTTGGGCTAATTCTGGAATTTTTATAACGTTTATAAAACAAAACGTTATTAATATTTTAGAGCGGTGGTAAACTTGTAATATTTTTAAGTTCAATTTTTTTGGCAAAATGCTGAGAACAGCCCGCGCTTCAACAAAATTTTTCCTCTCCCCCATTCTGGTCTTCTCCTTCTCCTCCTTTCTTCTCCCTTCTCTCCTCCAACTCCAAATCAAATCAGAGGAAGAACCCAGGAATCTTCCTCCTCCTCCTTATCCTTAACGTAACATTGCCGGCGAGCCGCTAAGAAACAGGAAGAACCCAGGAATCTTCCTCCTCCTCCTCATCCTCCTCCAAATTCCCCAAATTTCTAGGGTTTCCAAATTCTCCCATGCCTCGATCTCTCCACCGTCGATGAGTCCGATCCTCCCGTCGACGTTCCTCTTTCTCCTCATCCTCGTCGGATTCTTCATCTCCGGCGTCCTCACCCCTCCGGCGTCGGCGGCGGCGGAGGACCCTCCGCTTCCTCTTCCGGCTGGGGGTTCCGGAGTCGGAAACGATGTGGGATCTAGGGTTTCTCCTCTTCCTTTTGCTCTCCCCGCTGGAGATTCCGGCACCGGAGACGACGACGAGACGAGGGATACTCCGCCTCCGGTGCCGGTGTCGGTTTCTTATTACGGAAAATGCCATGGATCCAGATCTCTACTTTGCTCTGATGCCGAGTAAGTGATTCTTCTTCCACAAATAGTGATTGTTCTATTTTTTTAAGATTTAGGAGTTCTTAATATATGGGAGAGAAGAATGGGTTTGGTATCTGTGAATTTGTTAGAAAAAATAGGTGATTTTAAAGTCGGCCTCTGATTTGGTTGGTCCACCACTTCTGAAAGTAATTCTCACGAGGACGAGAACTATTTACAGGAAGCGGATATCATCACCTACCTTCAATGTTGTCGTATAAACCCAGTTATGTTGGTTAATATTTGGTAACTTGAATTGTTGTCCTGTTGAGCTTGTGATCAAGGGAACAGAAGCCAAAGATGAGATAAAGAACAATTAATGGAATATGAGAAGGATATGATTAATTGATGGAAGAATAATGATGTTGATGTATCACCCGATGTTTGCCATAAAACTAAAATGAGGAGCCAATTAAGACTCTGAGCCTTGTTAGTTATGACCCTCTGTTTCGAAAATTTCATTTAATTTTTCAAGTTTCATATGGCAATCATTTGCTATCCCTTCCCCTATAAATCAAAATAATTCTATCCAACTCATTACTTGCTGGAAAAATGCATTTTGAAGCTTTTGTGGTTTATGCTTCGTCTCTTCTTTCTCATCTCGTCACAAATGTATTATAGTTTGAGCGTTTTATATATATATATATATATATATATATATATATATATATATATATATATATATATATATATATATATATATATATATATATATATATATAAAATGGGCCTTTAGTTCAAGCACCTTTAGCTAAAGTTGTTAGAATGAAACATATAGTCCTTAGAGGTTCGAGTAATGGAAGAAGCAAAATTTTTTTGAGGAATTACCTTCTTCCAAAAAAAAAAAAAAAAAAAAATGGGCCTTTTCTTTGGAGGAATTATCGTCTTCCAATATATATATATAAATATATATATATAATTTTTTTTCCAATATATATATTTTTTTCCAATATATATATATATATATATATATATATATATATATATATATATATATATATATATATATATTATATTATATTATATTATCGTCTTCCAATATATATATATATATATATATATATATATATATATATATATATATATATATATATATATATATATATATATGGGCTTTTAATGAACCCCGCAATAATTGTTTGCTAATCTTTTTATTTGTCTTATAATTTTTGCTTTATTCCTTGAGTGGGGACCAGAAAGGGACTCGAGCTCAAATGCCTTACATATTGGATTGAGTTTGGTAATGGTGTGTCACTTTGTGAGCTTTGGTGGGGACTTAGCTGGAGTGCTCTTCTTGCTAGATCTCACATTCTTCCATTCGCTTTCGTCTTTTTTTTTCTTTTCATACAGTTGGACCTCGTGTACTTTGTTTTTACCATGTGCTTTTTGGACTAAACATAAGTATTTTTTTGCTTCCTATTTCTTTTTTTTTTGCTATACTGTTTGCTTGATAACTCGGAAAAGTTTTTTGAAAATTACTGTTACAACCCTTGAGGTGATTTTCAAGTTGGCATCTGATTTTGAAGTCGGGTGGGAATGCTTCGTTCAACCCGTCATCGTCATCCACCACTTCTGAAAGTAATTCTCACGAGGACGGGAACTGAAGGTGGTAGCTTTCCTTTCCCTTGTGTACATAGCCTTTTCTTATTCGGATGCGGAAGTACAGACCTAGAGTTCCCTTTCTTGAATGCTTTATAATGCTTTCACTTTTTATGTGTTTAAAGTATACTGCTGTTAACTCAAATAACTGGAGTTCCCATGTGTAATATTGCTCATCCTACAATAGATGTTTGCTTTGAAGAAGACAATTGTAGGAGTAAAAACTTTGGTTTGGAGAATCACCAATGGTGATGAACCATGTAGAGGTTCCTATAGATTTGGGCAGGGCCGGCCCTGGGGTAAGCCTAACAAGCCATCGTGACTCGCAAAAATTTTGAATATAAATTTGTGTTTAATTAGTTGTGGAAATGCTTCATTTAGTTGTGGAAATGCTTCATTTCGAATATAAGTTTCTTAGGTAAACCAATTTTTGAATTACTACTACCAGTTTCTTAGGTACTTTTATTTATGTTCCATAGACTTTCTAATTAATTGTTAGATACTTGGCAGGTTGCATTAGGCGATATGGCTGAGAAATTAGCTATAAATTACAATGTTGATCGCTTGCCAACAGGAAAGCTAAGGTTTTCTTCTATAATCTTTTCTTGGTAATTTAGAATAGCTTTTTGTTTATGATCCTTAGAGATGTGCCATTTCTTGAAGGGCTTTGAGAATTCTAGAAATTCCTTGGGACAACATAATAGTATCAACTTGGTGGTAGTTCCATCTGGTGGTAGTAATTTTTGGTTTTACTATTAATGTGTAGTTTATGTTTGAATAAGCATATTTGTGGAGATGTTGCATCTATATAGGACTTGCTCATATGTTTCTATATGCCATGTATATACTTTTAGGAAATTTTATTTACCAGTTCAGTTTTCCTGAAATGTAATTAGCATTATTAGCATGCACTTCGGTGTTAACTTGGTGGCTCATCAATGTGCAGAAGTTGCTCATACTTTTGAGTTGTAACCCTTTCAACAAAGTTTCAAGTAGCTACCTCGTCTTCTGTCATGCCTCACATTTGATTGCATTCTTTGAGTGGCCTGTTTCTTTCACTCTTTGAGTGGACTGTTTATTACTACAGGTAGGTATTTTAATGCATTCTTAGATTCAATGTATATGAAAGTATTTTATTACATGATCCTCAATTGCTAGTTTCTTGTTGAAAACTTGGTACCAACTCTTAAGACATGAGGTGGTCTTTTGGTAATATTTTTTTTTATCTTTTTCAGGGTTTTGCTACGTGATGCCGACAGTTTTGATGTGCTCAAAGTTGAAGCCAATGTACTAATAGTTTTGAGGGTCTACTTACAAGTAGTAGTTGTAAATATATGTATTTGGATGTCCTATTTTGAAAAAATGTAATGAAGATGGTGATATATATTATGTATATATTTGTAAATGGATTAAATGGTACTCTATAACATTTAGATGTTTTCTTGTGAATATGGTTCAAAATGAATGTTTTAAAATTGAATTGAGCAACATTGAGCATTGATCTATAATTTTTTGGAAAGTAATATATAAATGTGCAGAATTGAGCGTTATAAATGTGCTGAATTAAGTCTATACAGATTATCTATTCATAATGCTTTCAAACTACGCTGAAAATAAGTGTAGCAGAAACTCATCATATTCATGATATTTTTATTTATGACGCTTTTAAAAAATATTTATAACACCCGTTTTCATCACGCTTGCTTGGGAAAAAAAAGCGTCATGGTTTGTCATTAATGACGATTTTTAGCCGTCATTAAAAGGTATTTCTATTGTAGTGGCATAGCCATTGATATGCGCCCAAGCCACATACTTCTTCCTGCTTGGGCACATAGACATTGATATGCGCCCAAAGCAATATGCATACTTCCTTCTGCTTGGGCGCATAGTCACTATATGCGCCCAAACCATATAGTTCTTCCTACTTGGGCGCATAGCCATTAATATGCGCCCACTGAGCCATAGAAGACAGTCTCTCATGCTTCCTTTAAGTGCACCCTGTCCCTAGCATGTGGGCGTATACTGTTCTGGGCGCATGCTTTCCTGGGCGCATGCTGCTTTGGCACATGATGTCCTGGGCGCATGCTGCCCTGTCGCATGCTCCCCTGGGCGCATGGTGTCCTGGCACCCCCTTCTTTTCTCTCTCGTGCCATTTCTTGCCATGATAATTCTTGTTACATTACCCAGGCTTGTCTTTATGGTTCTTAGAGTAATATTGGGATCTTTGTTTGTACCCTGTACTTGACTTGTTCTTTGACAACCCGACTTAATAACTTTGTTGAGCATGATAGACTTGAGCATGACATGACTTGCTAGCATTAGACTTGGCATGAACACGACTTGACACGAACTTGGACATGATAATATGAACCAGTCTTGATAATTCTGGATAGTGGTCCGTCGTGGCGCACTCTTGACAAGTAACAAGTAAACTTGACATAACATGCATAAGCTTGATAGTGGCCCGTTGTGGCGCACTCCTGACAAGTAATCCTGACAAGTAATCTTGACAGTAACAAGTAACTCTCGTCTTGACACCGTGGGTGATTTCTCTTGATTGTGCCTGTAGAAGCTATATGTTCCGCCTTGCATCATGATTAGGACAAGGATTTCTGATTACCATGGTCAGGAATTCATACTAAATCTGACTAAGTTAATGACTAGATTGATCAGGTAGCTTATAACGAGATTTCCCAGTCACATGTAATCCCGTTATCTGGGCACCTCAAGTGGACTTGTAGCCTGTCGACGAGTAGGGTACATTTCCAGCACACTGTCATGTATTGCACCACAAAGTCACATAATCAACTCTCTCAACCTGCGGAAGGATAACTGGGTAGTCTGCAGGGCTTGTGACTGCTGGAATATCTCATTGCATCTTGTAGTAATTAGGCTTGTGATAACCCCAGTTAGTTAAAGTATCAAGCCGTACTTATTGCTTGGCCATGATTGATGAATGGAGTCCCGTCTAGTCTAGCTTGTCTAGAAGCAGTACATGATTACTTCTGTGAATTTTGATTTATGCCTTACTATTGTTGATGATTGATTAGAGACTAGGTTCTGTTCAGGTAAAGGGTTACAACCCCGGTCCTTGTTTGGTTTACGGGTTGTAACTTGGCTTCTGGGACAACTCCTTAGTTATCTTGTCATTTTTATCATATTTCTAACTCTTGTTCTTTTCTTGTTATTATTCATGTCCTTGTGTTCTAATATGTTGGTTTTAGTTCTTAAGTGAAGCCTCCCTTGTGCACTTGCTCTTTCTGGGTCTGACCCAGCTGGTTTTGTATGGCCAGATTTCGGAGTAGCTACCGAGGATCTTCCAGTATTCCAGCCAGATGGTGAACACTAGACGCAACCCTGACAACGAATGGATTTTATTTTGCTCTTCCACTCTATTGTAAATTATTCTTTTGAGGTGTTTAGCCGCCGAACAAGTGTTAGCTCGTGTTAAAAACTTATATTTTCTGTCTGCCTATGGGCTGTAACATGATTGACAAATCCTGGGGTTGATCATGTATGACTTAAACTCTTGCACTCTTGCTAGTCTTCGCATTTTGTATGACTGGCTTCATGATCATCTGAATATGTAATGTATGGGACACCTTACTTTGTATGTCTGATGATCTACCATCTGTAACATGTGTTTACTTGCTTAAGATTGAGACACTAGGCTTGTTCTTGACCTTAAGAGACTGATGGCTTGTAGATAAACCCTCATGCATCTAGACAACCATGACCGTATTGCGAGGTGGGATGCACTTCAATGTACGTAGCTGGCTGTGTCTGTCCCCCGCTCTCCAGTATTTTGGTTCTAGGGCATGACAACGGCAGACACTGTTTTGATTCAAAATTATTGTTTTGCCCCTGTGTCCAGGATTGGAATTATGGGTATTCAAACTTAGACATTTTTTTATACCAAAAACATTGGTGATGTCTCTTTTAGCATTTGAGGATGTTTGCGGAAGTTCAACTTTCGTGTCTCAATAATTTGACTAGTTGCTTATTTGGATGTGAACGATTCTACACCAAGCAAGTACACTTTGCGAACTTTATAGTATTTATATGCATTTCTTATACTGGTGTTACTTTTCTATCTTCTTGATCACATACTTCCTCTGACTCATTGTTATTACTACTTTCTAGTCATCAATGATATTTTCTCGTTATACGTGCACGTGTGGTATTTTCTTTATTCTGGTTATCATTGTTTTCTTGTATAGATTCTAATACTGTTGCGTTGTCATGTGCCATATTTACTTGATATGTCTTGAACTGTATTTGACTTGGACAAGACTAGATGTGATAGACTTGACTTCCTAGTACCTTAGGAGAGAGTGTTTTATTAGCCGTGGCTATACCACTTTATTGTTAGTGCCTCGTCGGGCTGCAGTAGAGAAACTGTTATAGGACTGTTAGTGTCTCGTCGTACTACGGTTATTATCACATGTACTTATAGCCATGATTAATATTATATTATCATGACATAGAGTTCTTCTATGTGTTATTCTTTCTTGTACTTGTTATTTATGTCTTTTCATGCATATTATTACTGTCAAAGTAGGCTTGTATATTATATGTCTTGCTAGTCCCCTGAGGATCTGGTGATCTCTCCAGGTGTTAGATAAAGTTATCAATGTTAATACGTTGATGGAGGATGGTTCCTACATCAAGACTGTAGATATATTTAGTTAATGTTTTATCATTCTCTTTCTTATTTATTTTTCGTCCTATATTTGTTTCTCGCTGTTATTATAGATTAGTCTTTTACAAGCTTCATCTTTCTTCTTGCTTGTTTATGATACATGTATTATTGGGATCCACTATAATATATTTATCTATTCTAGAATCAGTTTATTACGGTCTGATCAACCTTAGTGCACTTGATTCGTCATTTTTATCAATATTTAGAATATTGAGATATAGTTGATTTAGAGTAACAAGACAGCTTATACGTACTCGAGCTGGACTGGAGTCCTTTCGCTACGTAGCTGGCATGTATATGATCTTCTAGTCCTACGTATTTTGGGACTGGGATGTTACACGATGGCAAGATGTATCCATCAAGGGATTCAGAAACCACACCTTAGATCTCAGGATTTAGCTCCTTAGGTCAGCGTAAAAATAAAGAAGAAAAAGAAACAGAGAAGGAAAGAAAAGAGAAAAGAGAAATAAGGGGGTTTAATAGAGAGAGATAAAAAAGAGTTGTCCATTGGATTGATGACATGTCATCATCTGAGCCCCCACCCAACCACAATCATGGGAAAGAAAACCAAGGGACCAATGGCCAATAGAGTTTCCCAATCAGCTATGTTAATTGGGTGAACTGCACCCGGACGACTTACCTAATGTCGCGATATACCATCTGGTTAGGTAATTTAGTTTGGGCAGTTTAATGGTACGCCAATCTATCCACGGGACCTAGTACAGGTCTATGGCAATGTCAATGGATAATTTAAGGGTCTAATGTAGTTTCATGAATAATTATCTTGCATAAAACCAGAAATCTAAAACCAGTTGCATAAATCAGTTAATCAATTTAGACTTGTCGATTACCCTACGGACGACCAGCCCGCACGGCTCTCAAAACTATCACAGGAAAAACTAATAACATGATAAATGGTTCTACTAATGGATAAAGCACTAGCAACACCTGTAGGATATCATATCGATACTGGATACATAAAACACGAAATACATAATACAGGAATAAATATACGTATAAATATGAATATCGAGAAACGAGGACTGACAAGTAACTTTGGCATATAAATCTTAAAGTATTTAGTTAATTTGTATAATAGTATTTGGTTTAGTTTTTGGCTACGAATGCTTTTGACCATATCGTTCTACGCCATGACTTTCAAACTCTTTGATGGTTGCTCATTTTGGTTCGGGTGTTGATTTCTTCTGTGTCCGACATGTTTGTATTCAACATAATGACTCATTATCAACCGTGGACCAAGTAAGTATATCATGCCTACAGTATTTTATATTACTACCATTTATGTTATTATGTTGTGATATTGATACTGTTAGTTAATCGATTTTGGGCGTCCAAGTCGTACATGGGTGCATTTGATGGAAGGGAATGAACTGGCCGATCAAAACCCTAGCTAGCAAGATGGCAACCTTGATTATGAAGATGTTTGAATCTCATTGGAGTTATCTCTTAGGACAAGATACTATACATTCATCTAAGATATATGCCCCTATGTCTGACCCGTCACTGATATGATCATACCATATGACAGTATAATGATTGTGGTTATATAGTGTGACATCTCAGTTATAAAAAAATTCTTATTACTATGGCATTGCGTTGCATATTGTGTTATCCTTGGAATGGTACTTGTATAGTCTAGTTTGATCGGATCATGGACCCGACTTGAATCTTAGCATTGAGTGAGGATGACAATCACTAGGAGTGTGTACTACTAAACATTTCTTTGTGAACCATTAGTATCCAGAGGAACTACGGGAGCTATGCACTCATACAAATGCATCTGATGAGTGTTATGCTTGTTTTATTCTACAAATGACTTCTAGCTTCGTCGCAAGCTATGCGTGTTTACCTATTTAGTTAGACTACCCATGGATGTGAATATTTACTTAGTAGATTAGTCAGTCGAAGACTTTGCTCGAGGTAAGTTGTTATTTTATGGTATTTTATAGTTGTGTGTATTTACGTATCTTGTTATGTCTCTTTGAGGTCTTTGTTCGAGGTAAGTTGTTATTTTATGGTATTTTATAGTGGCTTGTATTTATGTATCTTGTTATGTCTCTTTGAGGAGCTGGTTTCCTTCTAGACTTAGGTGGAGGGGGATGATCGAGGACCTAATTCAGCAGCTGGACCAGTCAAGGACTTGGAGGTCTACGTTGTAGAGTTTCCTTGAGCTTTGGTTGGACTTTACTAAGGGATTCGAGTATCATTATCTAGCTAGTCGATACTTGAATCTAGTTATCTTACTATTTCTAACATCTTCATTCTTTTTTTTTCTTTACAGTACTTTCATTCAAAAACTGCAGTGGCCTTGTTCCTATATACATCTATCAGTTGTATTATGGACATGTTTGTTTGGTAGCATTTATTTAAATTTATTTCTTTTATTCTTTATGTGGATGAGATGTAGATACCTACCTATTATAGTATATCAGTGGAATCAGTGGACTGGTGTTCATATTCAACATAGTACGTTTAGGTAAGTCCATTAGATTAGAAACCCACCAAAGACTGGTGCATGACATAGTGTCACGCCCCAGAACCAGAATACTGGAGAACGGGAGACAGACACAGCCAGCTACGTACATTGAAGTGCAACCCACCTTGCAACACGGTCACGGCTGTCTAGATGCATGAGGGTTTATCTATAAGCCATCAATCTCTTATGGTCAAGAACAAGCCTAGTGTCTCAATCCCAAGCAAGCAAATAAATGTTACAAGATAGTATATCATCAGACATACAAAGTAAGGAATCCCAAACATTACATATTTAGATGATCATGAAGCTAGTCATACAAAATACGAAGACTAGCAAGAGTTAAAGTCATACATGATCAACCCTAGGATTTGTCAATCATGCTACAGCCCTTAGGCAGACAGAATATTAGTTTCAACACAAGCTAACACTTGTTCGACGGCTAAACGCCTCAAAAGAATAATTTACAATAGAGTAGGAGAGCAAATAAGAACCCACTCGTTGCCAGGATTACGTCTGGTGTTCACCATCTGGATGGAAGACAGGTAGATCCTCGGGTGCTACTCCGAAATCTGGCCATAAAAAACCAGCTGGGTCAGAACCCAGAAGAGCGAGTGCCACAAGGGAGGCTTCATTAAGGAACTAAAACCAGCAGATTAATAAACAAAAGATATAACTAGTAAACATGATTAGGTAACAAGAAGACAGGGTTAGAATAACAATAGCTTGCGTTATGAAAACGAGAGACGGAATATAATTCCCATGTTAACTACAAGGCAAGCATTCAGGCACGACCAATCAAGCCTTACGGCTTGCTATCGTTAGCTAAACTAGGGTTATCACAGGCTTAGTTACTAATGAGATGCATTTGAGATATTCCCGAGTCACAAGCCCTGTAGCTATCCAGGTTATCCAGGCGAGGTTGCTTAGAGTTATCAAGAGTTTAGAGAATTATTAGGTGACTGGGAGTGTAACACATGACAATGTGCTTTAGTACTTATGATTTCAAGAAGTGCCCCACATAACAGTGGGCTGGAAATGTGTCCTACTCATCGGCATGCTACAAGTTTACTCGGATATGGCCGGGATAACGGGATCGCCTGTAACTGGGAAAATCTCTCTATATGAACTACTTGATTAATCTAGTCATTAACCTAGTCAGATTAATTATGAATTCCTGACAGTGGTAACCAGGAATCCATATCCTAGACATGATGCAGGACGAGACAGGTAGCTTGTACAATCACAATCAGAAAAATCAACCACGGTGTCAAGAAAAGTGTTACTTAGCAAGTCAGGGTAGCTGTCACAATAGCCTTTCAAGATTATCATGTCATGTCGGGTTACTTGTTACTTGTCAAGATTACTTGTCAGGAGTGCGCCTCGACATACTACTATCAAGATTATCATGTCGTGCTCATGTCATGATCAATACTGGCAAGTCATGCTATGCTCAACAAGTTATCGAGCCGGGTCATCACAAGATAGGTCAAGTACAAGTTACATGCAAGATCACATGCATATACAACAAGAACTAGGAGAACATGCATGGGGGGCAAGGGGTAAGGGGTATCATGGCAATAAGTGGCGCTGGTCAAGTAGTGCCAGGGAAATGACAGGTGGAGCCAAGGAGGACGGGTGGCACCTGAGCGGGGTTGTGCCAGGCTGGGGTGCGCCGGACACTGCAGTACGCCGGGTCAGGTTGCGCCAGGTCAGGTTACGTCTGGCACTGGGGTGCGCTGGGTCATGTTACGCTGGGCACTGGGTGTGCCGGGTAAGGTTGCCCCGGGCACTGGGGTGCGTCGGGTCAGGTTGTGCCGGGCACTGGGGTGCGTCAGGTCAGGTTACGCCGGATCAGGTTGTGCCGGGCACTAGGGTGCGTCGGGTTAGGTTGTGCCGGATCAGGTTGTGCCAGGGCCAAAGGGCACCTTGGCTAGGTTGCGTCAGTTGCTCAAAACAAGTCCGAATGGAGACTTCAATGGTTTAAACTGCATAAAACAAGATTTCCTATAGCCTGGGACGACTGGTTTTAGGAAATACCAAGCCTTAATAGATCAAAACCAAAAAAAAAAATCAAAACTTAGATCTACAAAAATTCATCCATCAAAACCGAAAATGCCAAGTTCTAAAGAGGTTTAGAATCAAGTGGAGAAGAGAATAAAAAAATAAAATGGAAGATCCATCATGAAGTAAGATTGCACTTGCCTAGGGTTTCTTTGGTGGATGGGAGGAGTAATGGAGAAGAAGGAGTAAATAAAAGAGTTATGGAGGAGAGAGAGAGAGGAGTTGGTTTTTATACAAACCCTCCTCATCTCAAACCAAGACAAACCAAGCCAAACCAAGAAAAAACCATGTAAGCCAAGATGAATCAAAATAAACAAAGATGATCCAAGATAAACCAAGACCAAGTCAAGAGTGCCAAGAACAAGTCATGTTGAACCAAGTTGAACCAAATCAAGTCAAGATTGAACCAAGGCTAAGCTAAGCAAGATAAGTCAAAACACGGGCCACCTGACAATTGTCAGAAAGTCGTATACGTATCCTAAAAAATACGTATAACGGAAAACGGGAGTGACAACTCTACCCATCTTAAAAGAATTTTGTCCTCGAAATTTAATCAAGAGGCTAGAGGTGTCGGGGCAAGCTATACTAATACTGGCAATCAACGACTAGCAGTCAATCAAGCATCATTCATGCAAGGAAGTAAAAGCATAAGGCATAAGGAAGACATTATACCTTATGAGTCAAACAGGTATGGATATCGCGACCGGATATTATCCTCACATTCCCAGGTTGACTCACCCAAAGAGTGATGACCCCAAGCAATACGGACTAAACTAATAGTCTTGTTCTTAAGTACCTTCTCTCTTCGGTCCAATATGGATACGAGCCTTTTCTCATAGGAAAGGTTGGTACCAACAACCAATTTTGAATGATCAAGAATATGGCTCGGATTCGGGATGTACTGTCGTAATTGGGATACATGGAATACGTCATTTACCTCACGTAACGACGATGGAAGAGCGAGACGATAGGATACATCGTCTACCCGTTCGAGAATATCAAACGGCCCTATATACCTAGGACTAAGCTTTTTCCTGTAAGCCGAATCGAATAACGCCACGGGTAGGCGAGATCCTAAGAAATACGTGGTCGCCGATAGAAAACTCAAGAGGACGCCGATGAGAATCGGCCCAATGATGTTGGCGATCTTGCGCAACTCGAAGATGATCTATAACTTTTCTGACCACATCGATAGTCCGAGTAACCATTTCGGGACCAAGTATCTGCCTCTCCCATATATCGTCCTAGGCTAAAGGTGATCTACACTTTCTGCCATACAGTGCCTCGAATGGTACCATCTGGATATTGGCCTGGAAACTGTTATTGTAAGAGAACTCCACTAAGTACAGGTGATCTTCCTACGAACCATCGAAGTCAAGTGTACAGACTCGCAACATATCCTCCAGAGTTTGAATCGTGCGCTCCGACTAGCCATCTGTCTGCGGATGATAAGCTGAACTAAACTTGAGACGAGTCTCCAAACTCTTTTGAAGACTTCGCCAAAAGTGCGATATAAATCTTGAATCTCTATCCGACATGAAACTGACTGGTACTCCATGTAATCTGACTATCTGTCTGAGGTACATCTCTGCTAGCTGATCCGTCGACTGACCAATCCTGAAAGGGAGAAAATGAGCTACCTTCGTGAGTCGGTCAACTATAACCTATATAGCATCTCTTTCAGCTGGAGATTTAGGTAATCCAGTTACAAAATCTATAGTAATGTGTTCCCACTTCTATTCTGGGATCGGTAAAGGTTGAAGAATTCCAGCTGGTCACTGATGTTCAGCCTTAACCTGTTGATAGACCAAACAACGAGAGACAAACCGGGCTATCTCCCTCTTCATACCATTCCACCAAAAATGCTGACAAATATCATGATACATCTTCGTACCACCGGGATGAATTGAATACTGTGAACTGTGAACCTCTGCCATAATCTCCTGTCTGATATCATCGCTGGGCACACAAAGATGCCTTCCATGTTGGAGAGTACCGTCTTCGTGAATAAATAACTCTGCTCTCCTTCCTGCTTCACATTTTGCCCTAAGGCGCTGAAACTTAGAATCCGTTGACTAGGCTGCCTTAATCCTCTCAACTATACTGGATTGAACTTGCATACTGGCCATCAATGCTACACTGGTAGGGAGAACTACCATGATACCCATCATCTGAAGATCTGCTAATAATTCTGGATGTGCTGTTAGAAAATAAGTTCATGCTCTTCTGCTCAATGCATCTGCAACTACGTTGTCATTTCCGGGATGATACTGCAGGTTGATGTCATAATCCACAAGTAACTCTAGTCAACTTCTCTGACGCATATTAAGATCCTTCTGAGTAAACACATACTTAAGACTCTTGTGGTCGGTAAATTTTTTTACCCTATCTCCATACAAATAATGCCTCCAAAGCTTGAGGGCAAAAACTACCGCTGCTAACTCCAAGTCATGTGTTGGATAATTCATCTCGTGATCACGAATCTGACATGACGCGTAAGCTACTACCTTACCATGCTGCATTAGGACACATCCTAATCCCCTGCCTGAAGCATCACAATAAACTGGAAATTCTCCAGTTCCATCTGGAAGCATGAGAATGGATGCCGTCATCAATCCTTGCTTCAATTTCTCGAATAAAATCTGACATTCTACTGTCCAAGCAAAATGTACATCCTTACGGGTCAACTGCGTCAATGGTGCTAAAATCCGAGCAAAGTCTGACACAAACCGGCGGTAATAGCCTGCCAATCCTAGGAAACTGCGAACCTCTGCTACGGTACTGGGTACTGGCCATGTCTCTATGGCTACTATCTTCTGGGGGTCCACTTCCACTCCACCTTTGGTGAAAATATGACCTAAGTACGAAATACAATCAAGCCAAAACTCGTACTTGCTGAACTTCGTGTACAACTGATGCTCTCTGAGAATCTGAAGAACTACTCGGAGATGTTGCTCATGCTCGGCTTCACTCTTGCTATAGACTTAGATATCGTCTATAAACACTATCACAAATTGATCCAAATAGGACATGAATATGCTATTCATGAGATCCATGAATACCGCTGGCGCATTCGCTCCAAATAGCATAACGAGGAACTCCCAATGTCCATACCTCGATTTGAATGCTGTCTTCGGGATGTCTTGCTCTCTGACTCTGATCTAATGGTACCCCGACTGCAAGTCAATCTTCAAGAATACTGCTGTCCCACTAAGTTGATCGAACAAGTCATCTATCTTTGGTAGAGGATATCTGTTCTTGATTGTTACAGAATTCAAGGTACGATAATCAACACATAATCTTGACGTACCATCATTCTTCTTCACAAGAAGCATCGGGACTCCCCATGGTGATCCACTAGAACGAATGAATCCCTTGGTTCTGAGTTCTTTAATCATCTTGTACAGGATCTCCAACTCTGATGGTGCCATTCTATAGACTCTCTCTGATACTGGTGCCGTCCCTGGAATCAATTCAATGGTGAACTCTATCTCTCTCTTTGGCGGCATGCCTGGGAGCTCTTTGGGAAATACATCAGAAAATTCTTCTACTACTCTGGGAAACTGAACTGCTGCTGCTACCACCATCCGCAAGACTGGTAGAGAAGGTTCACTTCGCCTCTAGAAAATAAAAACTCTTCTTCGCCAGGAATACCAAAAATAATCCTACCAATATGTTGCGTATTGATCCTTCAACCAATCCATTCCTAGGACCACATCATAGTCAGCCATCGGGAATTCTATCAATCTAGCGGAAAACTCTCTACCGCTAACTACGATTCGACACGAGGAAAAGACTCTATCTACTCCCATAAGATCGTTACCAGTAAGTATATTGAGCCTTACTGATAATGACTCGGGCTCCAGTCCTATCCGTGTAGTGAATCGTGTAGACATACATGAATACGATGCACCCGAATCAAATAATACTGATACTGAAAAAGAGTTGACGAGAATGGTACCTGCCACCACCTCACCTGATGCCAATTCTTCTTCTATCGACAAAGCCATAGCTTGACCCTGTCCTCTTTGTGATGTTCCCCTCTGCTGGTACCCTCTTTGTCTATTCTGAACTTGGGTCTGGGCCTGAGCATACTATTGAGGCTTTTGCTGCTGGAATGCCTGAGCCTAAGGCGACAAGGGCCTCGAAGGCTGGTACTGTTGATGCACTGGTGCTGGTCCCCTAACCGATGGACTGGTTAGGGTTGATAAAGATGAACTGGCTCTATGAGGACAGGACCCAATCATATGGTCCGGTGCCCTATAAGCCAAGCATAATCCCTGTGTCCTGCGATACTCTGAAATTACGTGTCCAGGTTTTCCATAATGAGAGCAGCCCATTGCGGAAGAATGCTTCTGCTTTTGTTGCCGAGGGTACGTCGGTGTCGAGTGCTGAACCGACGAAACTGTGGTTGCCCTCCTTGGCGCACCAATAGTCAAAGCCCTAACTATCGGGACTGGTGTTGACGACTGAGATAACTGACCATAAGAACTCTTCCGGTCCCCTACTTGGTCTACTATCCTCTGGGAGGTATACTCATGCCTCCTAGCTGCTTGCAAAATAGTATCAAAGGTCTGATGCTCAAAATGCTCCACCACTAGAATGATCTCTAGGTGGAGCCCCTGCTGGAACCGCTGGGCTTGGTCCAATTCGGCCGCCACCAAGGTAGAAGCAAACCGACTAAGCCTTGAAAACTCGACCGCATATCCATCGACCATCTTTTCCATCTGCTTGAGATTGCAGAATCTGGTCTGCAGATCATACCGAGCTCTGAAATTCTAGTGGCCTCCAGGATAACCTCTATATCCTGAAGCCAAGCATCAGCAGTAATTGCATCTTCACTACCGTCAAAGAAATGAGGGTTCAGGAGCTTGAAATTGTTAGCCGCATTGTTCCCTTGATAACCAACTCTACCCATAGCATCTTGTACTGTCTGGTACAGGGCATCGCCCCGACGATCTTGTGATGTAAGCAATTATCGGATGAGTCCAATCAGGGCTCCCTGGTCAGGCTCTGCAGGCTGGACTAGCTGATTCGGTGGCTCATGACTCTCGGAAGGCATGACTTTGGAGACTACCCCTGAGTGCTAGGCTTGGTCCCCAGGTTGTTGCTGGTTCACTGGAGGTTCTCCGTCGGGCTGATCGGCAGGACCAGGAACAAGGCCACTCAAGAAAATAACATAGGAAAACAATAAGGAAGGATCAAGATAGATCAAGGATAAAACACCTTATCAGGCCAAGATTCAGGAAGATTAGAAAGCACGAGTAGAGATCAAGGACAAATGCTGATTGAGACATCTATTCGGTAAAACCCTCACACATCTTAATTTACAAGACCTGCATGGGCCACCACCTAAACCGTGTCACACCCCAGAACCAGAATACTGGAGAGCGAAGAAGAGATACATCCAGCTACGTACATTAAAGTGCAACCCACCTCATAATACAGTCACGACTGTCTAGATGCATGAGGGTTTATCTACAAGCCTTCAGTCTCTTATGGTCAAGAACAAGCCTAGTGTCTCAATCCCAAGCAAGCAAATAAATATTACAAGATATTAGATCATCAGACATACAAAGTAAGGCATCCCAAACATTACATATTCAGATGATCATGAAGCTAGTCATAAAAAATACGAAGACTAGCAAGTGTTAAAGTCATACATGATCAACTCTAGGATTTGTCAATCATGCTACAGTCCTTAGGCAGACAGAATATTGGTTTCAACATGAGCTAACACTTGTTCGACGGCTAAACGCCTCAAAAGAATAATTTATAATAGAGTAGGAGAGCAAATATGAACCCACTCGTTGCCAGGATTATGTCTAGTGTTCACCATCTGGCTGGAAGACAGGTAGATCCTTGGGTGCTACTCCAAAATTTGGCCATACAAAACCAGCTGGATTAGAACCCAGAAGAGCGAGTGCCATAAGGGAGGCTTCATTAAGGAACTAAAACCAGCAGGTTAATAAACAGAAGATATAAATAGTGAACATGATTAGGTAACAAGAAGACAGGGTTAGAATAACAATAGCTTGTATTATGAAAATGAGAGACGGAATATAATTTCCATGTTAACCACAAGGCAAGCATTCAGGCACGACCAATCAAGTCTTACGGCTTGCCATCGTTAGCTAAATTAGGGTTATTACAGGCCTAGTTACTAATGAGATGCATTTGAGATATTCCCGAGTCACAAGCCCTGCAGCTATCCAGGTTATCCTGGCGAGGTTGCTAAGAGTTATAAAGAGTTTAAAGAATCATTAGGTGACTTGGAGTGCAACACATGACAGTGTGCTTTAGTACTTATGATTTTAAGAAGTGCCCCACATAACAGTGGGCTGGAAATGTGCCCTACTCGTCGGCAGACTACAAGTCTACTCAGGTGTGGCCGGGATAACAGGATCGCCTGTAACTGGAAAAATCTCTCTATATGAACTACTTGATCAATGTAGTCATTAACCTAGTCAGATTTATTATGAATCCTTGACCATGGTAACCAGGAATCTATGTCCTAGACATGATGCAGGGCGAGACATGTAGCTTGTACAATCGCAATCAGAAAAATCTACCACGATGTCAAGAAAAGTGTTACTTAGTAAGTCAGATAGCTGTCGCAACAGCATTTCAAGATTATCATGTCATGTCGGGTTACTTGTTACTTGTCAAGATTACTTGTCAGGAGTGCGCCTCGACGGACCACTATCAAGATTATCATGTCGTGTTCATGTCATGATCAATACTCGCAAGTCATGCTATGCTCAACAAGTTATCGAACCGGGTCATCACAAGATAGGTCAAGTATAAGTTACATGCAAGATCGCAGGTATATACAATAAGAACTAGGAGAACATGCATGGGGGACAAGGGTAAGGGGTATCATGGCAACAAGTGGCGCTGGTCAAGTAGCGCCAGGGAAATGACAGGTGGTGCCAAGGGGGACGGGTGGCACCTGAGCAGGGTTGCGCCAGGCTGGGGTGCGCCGGGCACTGGGGTGCGTCGGGCACTGGGGTATTCCGGGTCAGGTTGCGCCGGGTCAGGTTGCGCCAGGCACTGGGGTGCACCGGGTCAGGTTGTGTCGGGCACTGGGGTGCGTCGGGTCAGTTTGCGGCTGGTCAGGTTGAACCAGGGCCAAAGGGCACTTGGGCTAGGTTGCGTCAGGCACTGTTCTTCTTCTCCAAACAATAAAGAAGAACCCATGGAACCCGAAAACTTCAAAATGCCATAACTTGCTCAAAACAAGTCCGAATGGAGACTTTCAATGGTTTAAACTGCATAAAACGAGATTTCCTACATCCTGGGACGACTGGTTTTAGGAAATACCAAGCTTTGATAGATCAAAACCAAAAAAAGAAGAAAATATCAAAACTTAGATATACAAAAATCCATTCATCAAAATCGAAAATACCAAGTTCTAAAGAGGCTTAGAATCAAGTGGAGAAGAGAATGGAAAAATAAAATGGAAGGTCCATCATGAAACAAGATTGCACTTGCCTAGGGTTTCTTTGGTGGGTGGGAGGAGTAATGGAGAAGAAGAAGGGGTAAATGAAAGAGTTATGGAGGAGAGAGAGAGGAGTTGGTTTTTATACAAACCCTACTTATCTCAAACCAAGACAAACCAAGAATAAACCAAGTAAGCCAAGATGAACCAAAATAAACCGTGATGATCCAAGATAAACCAAGACCAAGTCAAGAGTGCCAAGACCAAGCCAAGTCATGTTGAACCAAGCTGAACCAAATAAAGTCAAGATTGAACCAAGGTTAAGCTAAGCAAGATAAGTCAAAACACGGGCCACCTGACAATTGTCAGAAATTCGTATACGTATCCTGAAAAATACGTAAACAAAAAATGGGAGTGACACATAGCAAGGGTAGCTACTTATGAGATATAGAGAGATAAGATAAGCTAACATAATAGGTATGTATAAGACAAATAAAAAAAGTGAAGGGTTATATCGCCGAGGACTAGGGCATGATCGTTGATAAAATGTAATCCCATTGGGTGCTGCGTTGCTCAGTATAGAGCAGCTGCATGCATGTGTGAGTCATTGAATTTTGATCCAATAACTATGATCCATTCTCATGGTTATATATAATCCTTTAATCTCTTTCATTCATTTTCTCTAGTTCATTTTTCACTTTCTCTCTAGTGTTATAGTGAAGATTGAGGGCTCACTCGCTCTTCTCTCACTCATTTCTCTTCACTATGACTTCTCATAAGCTCAAGAGTATTGAGGAAGTGAGACATGTACTTTTGAGCTGGCCTAAAGGTAGGTACTATCACAAGCATGCATCGTAATATAAGTCGTATCGGTTACATCATCCACTCGTAGGCAAGTACACATTGCTCTAAATGTTTTCGACTTCGAAGGAATTGTGGGTTTTCTATTTTTCAGAGAATTTTAAGTGTATAGTGTGAGAAGTCATGAGTACGTCTCATACCAAATCTGCAAGCATCACTAGACGTAACTCGATTGATCAAGTATCGATCGAGTTCTCATCATTTTTATGTTTTATTAAATTTCTTTGGATATTGTTGACACCTCGTCCATGTGGGATGGATCACCATAGATCTGTGTACATGGTTTCTACAAGTAATATTGAGCACATTGCACTTGGTGGTTTTGGTTTTGGACAAGAATTGATCGACTGACAAGCGATTCACTTTAGTAAATACACAGTATGTTGACAGTTTACTGTCCGAGTAGTATACCGCTAATATATCAATAGTGTATTGTCGAGGCAGTAGACTAGATGGTAGCATACTGCTAGAGAGTTATTCTGCTCAATTTTTAGCATGTAATATACTGGTGATATACCACTGGTATGCCACCAACGTAGAATATTGCCATGATACCTTATTAAATATGAGTTTTTACAACCGAGTTTTGAGCTGATTCAATTGGCAATATTCTTGATTCTTGGCACAATATTAAGGATTATTGGGTAACTGGGGGGCCAGTTTCATAAGATTTAGATGACATGATCTTTTGTATCAACTTATCCCAATTTTATTAGAAATACAGATAATTCTCGGATACATAAATACTATTTGATTTCTAATAAATTTATCAATAGTTTTATTTGTTGTAATAATTGGTGAAAAAACCAAATTTCCTTCATATTATTATCCCCTTTATTCACATTAAAATCCTATCATGAATCATTTCTTTAACCCCCTAAACTGTCACATTAGTACCAATTATCACACCTTTATTCCTATTGAATTCTATTGAAAGACCATTGATATATTGTTTTGTGACATGATCCCTATATATACATGTCTCCTTTATGTTGTTGAAAAGGAGAAAAAAAAAAGTTTTCACCCTCTAAAAATTATGTCTATTCCTCCTACAAAATCCATTCCATTTTCAATCATCCACTTCCATTCTAATTCTTTCTATCTTCTAGGCAAAGCTAAGTTCGGGTCAATCTTCTCGAGTCGGTACGACGATGGGATACCGGTAGAGCAGAGGTTTTACCATTAGCAACATTCAGACAAAGTCAGCACGTAGACTCGAATCAACTCTTAGGGTAGTGCTTCGTGTGCGACTTCCCCGGAGGCCGGTAACTTTAATTTTTTTATTTTTTTACAAAATTTTGAACATAAAGCCAAATGTATCCAACAATCTAAGAGTTGATTCATGTGTTTATTTTATATGTTATGTTTAAACAAAGTTTGGCACATGATATTTCACATGCATATATACATATTATGTCAAATTTTCAATAGAATTTTTTCAATAACTTTTTTTGTATATGTTATTCGACATTATAAGATTACTCAATCTTTTGTATGTTATTTGGCAATATAATTATATGTTAGCCTCTGCAACAAAGCGTTGTATGTATATATTGTAGGAACGAAATCCTAAAGCGCAATACTCTAGAGGGGGGTGAATAGAGTTGGCAGCGGAATAATGCTAATTTAAAAATGTTAGCAGCAAGATCACAGAATAATAATCACAACTAAATAATATAAAGGCAGAGATAAGAAAGCAAACGCAAAGACAGCGATGTATACTGGTTTTCCTCTGTTGAGGACTAATCCAGTCGGTAGAACTCTTGCTACCAGTTGAATCCACTATTGGCAAAACCGCAAGTTTTCTTACGAAGTCCTTGCAACTTCTACAACGCGAGCTTTGATACGAAGAACTCGTCCAACTTCAATTTTCAAGAGTTGAATCTTCTATCAAGCCTCTGATTACAATCACTCTGAAACTTCTAGACCGTACCGCACTGGCAAATCGACTAGAGGATTGTAACTGGCTTGGGATCTGAAATTTGAAGCTCGAGAAAAACTCTTTGGAAGACTGAAAGCTTTTTAGAAGAGAGAAGATTGAAAGTGAATGAGTGAGTTAAAATGATCGAAATCCTTCTCTATTTATAGGAGTTCCAAAGACAGAATTCTGGCAGAATTCGGGCAGAACTCGATGAGAAAATCTCGGTCAAATCCGCAACTGCAGGAGGACCAAGTTCCAAGGAATTCAAAAACGGCCACTAACCGAACTCTGGCCGAGTTCTGTCAGGGTTAGGTTATGGTTTTAAAATAAGTTTTTGGGGAATTTTGAAAACCTTTTTGAAAACCTTTTTGAAGCTTTTGTAAATACGAATGTTTTACAAAACTAAGAACATTTTAAAAGCAGTTTGAAATCATTTTGGAATAGCCTATTTGCTAGTACGACTCGGTGTACAAAGTATTCCTAGACTCAAATAAAATGAAAAATACATTGCTCAAAGAAATACAGACTCGAACAGGCAAACAGTGCTTCGGTCTTGAACTGCGTAGATAGCTGTTCTTGATCATGTCCAAGAGTCCTAAATATCCTGACTAGCTTCATATATCGAGACAGAGTTTGATCAATTATTAAAATCAGTTTGACCATATGACCAATGAGCTAACAATCTCTCCCATTTTGATAATTGATAAACTATGAATGATATAACATCTAAGCTTGGAATCAAATCAAAAAAAATAGTAAAGTAAAATTGTTCATATCCTGCATACATTTTCTCAAAAGATGTTAGATCCTTTATTTCTCCCCCGTTGTCACTTAGCAAAATAATTGCAAAAGAGAAAACTCCCCCGCAATCAATGCATAAGAAACAAACAGTGAAGAAACACATAATAAAAATTTATAACAGATGGTAGAGACAGTAAAAAAATAAAAAAATAACATCACAGGCATGTATTTGTCTCAGGCAGTTTATAATATAACAGAGAATAAAAATAGTAGTGAGAATAATAGAGAATTATGTCACAGGCAGTTTATAATATAGAAGCAGATAAAGATGCTATAAATAAATAAACTGATGTGAAAGATAAACTACGAAATCCATAAAGATAAAATGATGTGCAAGAAACATCAATAAAATATCCAGTACAAGTCTGAAAAAAAACAGAAACTTGGAATGTCGGAGCATTTCCAAGTATACAGTAGATAATGTCTAAGTCTCAAAAAATCAACTAATATATCACATCTCCTCATCATCATCATCATCATCATCATCATCAGCATGACCGGCATGTCCAGAAAGACCAGCTGCAGAGGTACCAGCTCCAGAAGGGTGAGGAGGAGCGCCAGTATAAAACTCACCGACATAGTCTCGAGGAGCACGGTCAGAACGATACCAATCATATGCGTTACCGGGCTGAAAGTAGGCATGAACAGCCTCATACACACAGCGGTAACCAGAGAAGGCTGGATCTCTAGGAATAGAACCGACAAAATGTCCAGTCTGAGCAAATCGGAGATCAGCGAGAGAATTTGCTATCGCCTGATAACGAGTGACATCGCGGAACTTACGTTCGCGAGCCATATCCGTCATCGAGACGTGCAAATCAGAAAGATGCTGGTGTATGCCTTCAAAGGTCATAGCATACTGCTGAGTAGGTGGAGGAGGTGTAGTAGGAGGAACACAGTAGGAGGAGCAGCAGCAGTCATACTACGACGAGATAACTTCAGAAACTTGGGCTCAGGGTCTTGAGTACAAGTTGACAAATCAATATCAAAATGCTGGAAGATGCGTGGGAGAATCATCGCATAAGAGAGATTTCTATCTCTTGCACGACAACGTCCCATCATCTGGATAATGGTCTTAGGGGCAGAAAATGGAATCCCCTTAAGAATGTGATACATAACAGATAATTCAAGAGATGTCACATCATCCTTTGAAGTAGACTTTGGAAGGAGAGTGGAGTAGATGATGCGGTACAATTCATAATTAAACAAGTTCAAGTTGTTTGCCTTAAACTTTCCAGAGCGAACTCGATCAGGTGCACAGAGTTCAGCTTTGAAACTAGCAAGTGTCGTGCCATCGGGGAAATCAAATTCAGTAATATCAACAAGCGGTGCACCTTCGTTAGATAGACCAAGGATTTCTGCTAAGAGGACATTATTGAACTCGATGTCTAGTCCGCCAACACGAGTACTTACGTCAAACATGTTTAATATGATATTGCAGTAGAACAGTCTAATGGCATTAGTTGCTACCAGAAAATAAAGTTTAACAACGTGTTGTAACCCTAATGCCTCAAAATATTGGCGGTGTTCTGGAAACACAGTCCATTTGATAGGAGCGCCTGTGCATATGGATCGCATGGAAAAGTCTCCATACCACAGAAGGGTTTGATCTAGGGTTTGAAAGTAAAATCCATCGAACGCGCCATCGCTCGATTGGACTGGCAAAAAGAGGGAATCCGTGGGTGGATTCGAAGATGATCCTTCCTCACTAGGATTGGTCGTCTTCTTCCTCTTGAAGGGGTTAAATCCCTTAGGTGCCATTGTGCAATAAAGTAAAATACACAAAATTGAGAGGAGGAGAAATACAAAGTTATACCTCCCGAGATTCTAGTATGTTGTAGAGAACAACGAACTTCGCACGAATTCAAAATTTGGATGGATTTCACCACGTAGATAGGAAGAAACGGAGTGGTGAAGAACTAGGGTTAGGGGGCTCTCGCGCGGCTGCTGTTGCTGTGATGGTGGTGTTTAGAAGTAATGAAGAAGAAAGGCTCTCGGGTTCTGGTTATATAGCCAGATACCTTCAACCGAACTCTTATCCGAACTCGGGCCGAATTCGGTCCAAAGTCTGGCCGAATTCGCCTGGGTTTGGTTTGGAGCACTTTCTTTTTCATTGGCTCATTTCAAAGATTTAATTCAAAGATTAGTAATTTTAACATTCAATTAATATAATTAATGTTATTTTATAGATTAAATATCGTTACACAGCGACTGTCTCAGATTAGCTGTAGAAGTAATGTCCCAGCTGGCGGAGGTTCACCGGGGAACTCTTAAGTACCGCTTCGCTTCAACCGTAGTTGTGGTGACAGACAGACTCTTTATTGGCTTATCTCTAACACAGTTTTTGCATATTGAAATAAAATCATAAAATAAAATTAATTAACATTATTGACGTCCAAAATTCCTAATTCTCGACGTAAATAATTGAAACGATCTTCTGCTAGAGGTTTTATGAAAATATCAGCTAATTGATTCTCAGTATCTATGTACACAAGGTCAATATCTCCATTTTGATGATGATCTCTAAGAAAATGATGTCGGATCTCGATATGCTTAGTATGAGAATGACATACTGGATTCTTAGTCAAATTAATAGTGCTTGTGTTATCACAAAAAATGGAAATGTGTGTGTAAAATAAATCATAGTCTTCTAAGGTTTGTTTCATCCACAAAATCTGAGCACAACAACGTCCTGCGGCGATATACTCAGCCTCTGTTGTTGATAGGGCTACAGAATTTTGCTTTTTACTAAACCATGAGACTAAAGCCTTGCCTGAGAAATGACATGTGCCACTGGTACTTTTTCTATCAACTTTGCATCCAGCAAAATCTGCATTCGAGTAACCAATAAGGTCAAAGAACTTAGTTTTGGGATACCATAAGCCAACAGAAGAAGTGCCCTTAAGGTATCGAAAGATACGCTTAACTGCGCATAGATGTGATTCCTTTGGATTAGCTTAAAAATGTACACACAGGCAAATACTAAACATAATATCTGGACGACTAGCAGTTAAATAAAGTAAACTACCGATCATACCTCGATACTTACGTGTGTCGACCGGCTTGCCTTGTTCATCAATATCAAGCTTTGTTGAAGTTGCCATCGGAGTGCCAATAGGTTTGACATTATCCAGATCAAACTTCTTTAGCAAATCTTTTGTGTACTTGGCTTGATTTATGAATGTTCCATTGTCAGTTTGTTTGATTTGCAGTCCGAGAAAGAATTTCAGCTCTCCCATCATACTCATCTCAAACTCATTCTGCTTACACTTAGAGAATTCTTGACACAGAGATTCATCAGTAGATCCAAATATGATATCATCAACATAGACTTGTATTAAGAGAAGCTTGCCATTAAAAGACTTAATAAAAAGTGTAGTGTCAACCTTGCCTTTTGAAAAACCGTTGTCAAGTAGGAAAGAGCTTAGACGATCATACCAAGCACGAGGGGCTTGTTTTAAACCGTACAAAGCTTTCTTCAACTTGAAAACATGATCAGGGTTTTTAAATCTGTAAAACCTGGAGGTTGTGCTACAAAAACTTCTTCTTTTATAAAATCATTTAAAAATGCACTCTTGACATCCATTTGAAATAATTTGAAATTATAAAAACATGCAAATGCACATAACATGCGAATGAATTCTAATCTCGCAACTGGGGCATAAGTCTCATCGTAGTCGATACCTTCTTCTTGATTGTATCCTTGAGCTACGAGTCGAGCCTTATTATGAGTCACTAAACCATTCTCGTTCAGTTTATTTCGGAATACCTAATGGGTGCCAATGACCGGATGATCAATAGGCTTGGGAACAAGGTCCCAAACTTGATTCCGTTCAAATTGGTTTAATTCCTCTTGCATAGCATCTATCCAAAAACTATCACTACATGCTTCATCAATAGTTTTGGGTTCTAGCTGTGAAATGAATGCAACACTAGAAACAATATCTCTACTGGATGTACGAGTACTTACACCTTTGGTAATATCACCAATTACCACATCCTTTGGATGATCAGCCGTAAATTTCAATCTTTTCGGCAGACTCTGAAGGTAGCTGGTTCCTGGATCTTCTCTAGGAGGATCAGCTAGTGCCGAGCTTGGTTGAGAATCAGCTGTTGTTGAGCTTGGTACAGTTAGATCTTCGTCATTGTCATCGATAGTCATTTGATTCAGTTCATCAAAAGTGACGTTGATTGACTCTTCGATGATCATGGTTCGTTTGTTGAAGACTCTGTATCCTTTGCTCTTGGCCACATAACCTAAAAATATACCTTCATCGGCCTTTTCGTCAAACTTTCCCAAATTGTCTTTTGTATTAAGAATAAAGCATTTACAACCAAATATTCTAAAATATGAAACTGATGGAATTCTATCAAACCATAACTCAAATGGAGTCTTCTTCGATTTGGGTCGAATTAGAACTCTATTGAGAACAAAACAAGCTGTATTGACAGCTTCAGCCCAGAAATATTTGGGTAAACTAAACTGGTTTAACATTACTCTGGCCATTTCGGATAGAGTTCTGTTCTTACGTTCCACAACTCCATTTTGTTGTAGAGTCCTAGGGCAGGAGAACTCGTGTACAAAAACCATGTGTGTCACAAAATTGCTCAAACTCTGCATTCTCGAATTCGCCACCATGATCGCTTCTAATACGAGTGATCATGTAACCTTTTTATTCTGTACTTTCTTACAAAAGGCGACAAATTCGGACAATGCATCATTCTTGCGTGTCAAGAAGTATACCCACGTGTATCTAGAGTAATCATCTACAATTACAAAAGCATAAAGCTTACCTCCGAGGCTAGCAACTCTGCTAGGACCAAATAAGTCCATATGTAGCAATTGTAGAGGTCTAGTAGTACATACTGCATTTACTGACTTGAATGTGGATCTGGTAGCTTTGTTCTTTTTACATTGGCTGCATACCGAATCCTTCTTGAATGTTATGTCCGGTAAACCGCGTACTAGCTTCTTCGTGGATAATCTTGAGATTGTGTCCATATTTGCGTGATCGAGTCTCATATGCCACAGATGACTCTCATCACTTTTAGCCATTAAGTATCTACCTGAAATGTTAGTTTCTTCCAACAAATAGAAAACATATATGTTGTCTTCCCTGATACCTTCAAAGATAGTACTACCAGTTGAGCTATCAACTATAGTACATTTGTCTTTGCTAAAGTTGATGCCATAACCATGATCAGCTAGATGACTTACGCTGAGTAGATTATGTTTCAACTCGGTAACCAGACAGACATCCTTAATCACAGGATAGGGAGACATACCAACATCACCGATACCAATGATATACCCTTTCAAGTTGTTACCGAAGGAGACATAACCTTCCATCTTTTTCTTCGACAGTGTTGCAAATAGTGTAGCGTCACCGGTCATATGCCGTGAACAACCGCTGTCGAGAATCCATTTGCTTTTAGCATGTGAAAGGTGTTCCACCTACAAAACAGTTTGCAGATGAAACTTTTGGTACCCATTTCTTGTAGGGTCCTGAAATGTTAGCTTTTGGTATCCATGCATAAATATTTAAATCAACAAGCTTTCTGATTCTACATGCAGAAGAAATATGACCAATGTGGCCACAATAATGACACTGTGCATGTTTAGTGTTGAAAGCTGAGTGATGTGCATGGTTGGTAGGTTTAGGTTTTCTAGTATAGAAGAAAGCATACCTATAATCCTGTTTGGGCTTAACCTTTTGGGGTAAAGGTTTGATAGGGTTAGGTCTGACAGTGTTTGGTTTGGAAATGTTCCGATTATTCGGTAAGTGACACGTGTTAGGGTAGGAAGCAGCAGTCTCAGGCTGTTTTTCTAACCTAATTTCCAATCTTTTGGAAGTGTCATACAACTTAGTATAGTCAGAAGTGAGTGCTTCCATTCTGACTTGTGCACATTGAAGACTTTTTTTCTCTTTAGAAAGTTCTTCTTTCAGTTGGTCAATAACCTTGTCTTTCTTTTCAGATGACTTGGTAGTCTCGTGTAATAAGAGCTTAATAGAGGAAAGCTCACCAGACTCACTAACATTATTTCTAACCTCAGCTAGTAGGTCGGTAAGTCTTTCTATTTTACCTTTGTACTCTTTGAGTACCTTCTTAGAGATTTGATATTTGCTACGCAGTTTCCTGTAATCACTTATCAGTTCACTGAAGGCATCTCCTAATTGCTCAAAGGTAAAGTCATCATATGTATCAACTACAGGTTCAGAGAGTACCTGATCGGATGCCATAAAGCATACATTTGTAGCGTCTTCTGATTGTTCATCTTCTGAGTCGCTGGCTTCACTTTCATGCCATATGCTGGTGTTAGCATATCTCCGAGATGTTGATCTCTTCAGGTTCCCTTTCTCATACCTGTTGCTCTTCTTGCTTGATGATGAGTTTGTAGGACAATCCTTCTTCATATGTCCCTTCTTCTTGCAGCCGTAGCAGACAACATCATCTTGATACCAGTTGTTGCTGCTATTATTTTCTTTGGCTTTCTTCTCATATCTCATGAATCTTTTGAATTTCCTTGCTAGGAGTGCTTGATCTTCAACATCAGATTCACTGCTGTCTGAATCACCTTCAGCAGCTTTTCTGTGCTGAGCCTTGAAAGCGATCGTCTTCTCCTTTGGTGCAGGCTCTTCAAAATCTTGTAGCTCCAGTTCATGAGTGAGTAGCTTACCCATGAGTACTTCGAGGGACATAGTTGTGAGTTCGTTCCCTTCAATGATCGCAGTAGCCTTTGGAATCCAGTTCTTGGTAAGTGCTCGCAGGAGTTTGCGAATCTTTTCATGGTTACTGTAATCTTTGCCTAGGGAGGACAAAGGATTTACAATATCCAAGAATCTTTCGAACATCTAAGTAACTATTTCGTTGGGATTCATCTTGAACACCTCATACTCTTGAGTAAGTCTGTTGACCTTTAATTCTTTGACTTGAGTCGTGCCTTCATGTGTGACTTCAATAAGCTTCCACACTTCATTAGCAGTTGTGCAGATAGACACCCTGTTAAATTTAGTTCTGTCTAAAGCACAAAATAAAGCGTTAATAGCACGTGCGTCAAGACTGGCCTTTTTTTTTTCTTTCTCTGTGTATCTGTTATGGGGTTTTTCAACTAAAACTCCATCAACATTTATACGAGGTGGCTTTTGATAGCCATCAATAACAATAGACCATAAATCAAAGTCAAGTGATTTCAAGAAGAAACTCATCCGTGTTTTCCAATAGGTATAATTCGTACCATCAAACAGTGAAGGTCTATTTGTGGCCTGGCCTTCACTTGTGAATTTCACAGTTGCCATGTGTTGTGCTGTGATCTATATAACAATTAATTAAATGAATAAATAATTGCAATGTTACCTTGCTTTACCTGTAACACCCGCTCTGATACCAATTGTTGGAACGAAATCGTAAAGCGCAATATTCTAGAGGGGGGTGAATAGAGTTGGCAGCAGAATAATGCTAATTTAAAAATATTAGCAGCAAGATCACAGAATAATAATCACAACTAAATAATGTAAATGCAGAGATAAGAAAGCAAACGCAAAGACAACGATGTATACTGGTTTTCCTCTGTTGAGGACTAATCCAGTCGGTAGAACTCTTGCTACCAGTTGAATCCACTATTGGCAAAATCGCAAGTTTTCTTACGAAGTCCTTGCAACTTCTACAACGCGAGCTTTGATACGAAGAACTCGTCCAACTTCAATTTTAAAGAGTTGAATCTTCTATCAAGCCTCTGATTACAATCACTCTGAAACTTCTAGACCGCACCGTACTGGCAAATCGACAGAGGATTGTAACTGGCTTGGGATCTGAAATTTGAAGCTCGAGAAAAACTCTTTGGAAGACTGAAAGCTTTTTAGAAGAGAGAAGATTGAAAGTGAATGAGTGAGTTAAAATGATCGAAATCCTTCTCTATTTATAGGAGTTTCAAAGACAGAATTCGGGCAGAACTCGATGAGAAAATTTCGGTCAAATCCGCAACTGCAGGAGGACCAAGTTCCAAGGAATTCAAAAACGGCCACTAACCGAACTCTGGCCGAACTCTGGCCGAGTTCTGTCCGGGTTAGGTTATGGTTTTAAAATAAGTTTTTGGGTAATTTTGAAAACCTTTTTGAAGCTTTTGTAAATACGAATGTTTTACAAAACTAAGAACATTTTAAAAGCAGTTTGAAATCATTTTGGAATAGCCTATTTGCCTGTACGACTCGGTGTACAAAGTATTCCTAGACTCAAATAAAATGAAAAATACATTGCTCAAAGAAATACAGACTCGAACAGGCAAACAGTGCTTCGGTCTTGAACTGTGTAGATAGCTGTTCTTGATCATGTCCAAGAGTCCGAGATATCCTGACTAGCTTCATATATCGAGACAGAGTTTGATCAATTATTAAAATCAGTTTGACCATATGACCAATGGACTAACATATATATATATATATATATATATATATATATATATATATATATATATATATATATATATATATATATATATATATATATATATATATATATATATATGGCATTTATTGTACTCTTCATAACAATATGTCATTTATTGTTAATATGTTGTTAGGCATTAATCCCTAAACAACTTTATGCTATATCTTTGTAAATTTTAGAAGACCTTATTCCAAAAATTTGTTCGTTATTGCTTGCTTAATTATGTATATACTAATATGTTTCATATGATTGAAATCTAGAGATGAATTATATAGTTTGTTCCGATCTTAGAACGCAATTCTAAGTAATGTCTTCAAATACTAAAGACGTCAAATTCCAAATGTGATCATTGTCATCCTACTATCATGTCATTTTATTTCATATGTTGGGTTTAAGAAACATAATTGTTAATTTAATATATTGGTTTCTCGGAAAAGAATTTTATCCTTTATTTTGTGTTGAAAGGGTTTGAAGAGAATACAAGGCCTTTCATATTCCATTTTTGTGTCATGGAAAAGTTTATTCCCTTTATGCCAGGGAATATTAACCATAATGTGAATTTTGTGATTTTCTATCTTTAATGTTTACTTCTTTTTCGTATGAAATAATGATCGGATTTGAAAGAATTCGTTATTTTAAGATTGTTAAGGTTATAGAATTAGCAATTGTTTTGTGGAATATTGTAAGATGCAGACATATGTTAGCAATTATGTCATAATACAAATTGACAACTTTGATGCCAATGACTGAATTATACAAGTTCTAATGCAATATTGTTGAGGTTTCATATTTATTAGAAACTTTTGTTGACCTTATTTATTGTTACATGTTCTTATAGTGTACAAGAACACTTTGTCAACAAAATATTGTGACTAATGTCTACTATTTTTTGTTTAATTAACAGTACACACTACTTTGTTTACGTGACCGAATATATGGACACATTTTTATATTCTATTTTACAAATAAAACATATAAAATGTTCTGATTAATGTAATTATTCTATTTTGCAAACTTAACGAACTATTCATAATTTTCATGTATGTTTTTGCTTAGTGAACTTTTTCTTATGTGTCATCTATTAATATAATTTGAATTCGGACACTTAATGTGCAACACCATAGTTGTCCAATAGAGACGGGCACATCCAAATGATACAATAAACTGTTTCTCCTTCTTTTTTTTTGGAGTAAGTATCTTTCAAATTTGATTAATATGATGTTTCATGTTTTAATATATGGATAGAATGAATAATTTTGAGAATATTTATGCCTTGACAATTACTCAAGCTCTTTACTCCTTCAGTCCATAATGGTTGGAATCACAACTAGTTTCTAGTGAATTTTTTATTATGTTCCATATCATCTGGAATAGTTCTTTATGTTTGTTCATAATGTCAGCCCAAAATATTCTATACCATCATTCTTATACTTGTTAGCACATAATGAACCTGTCGTTCTATTCCAATTAGGAATAATATGCAAAATATATGGATGAATAAAGTTCATTTTCAAATTTATTGTAATATCTTGCGCCAATTGTAACATCTTGAGGATATTGTCAATTCTAACTTTGTAGCATTTAGCCTTTCCACTATTTTAATTTAATTGATAACAATATGTAGCATGTACCGATGGATTTTTTTTATGATAAGCTACTTTGTTCAAATTTGCTATTTGTAATTACAACAAATATAATTTTGCATCTCTATAAATAGAATATGCAATTGCAGAGGCATTTGGCATAACAAAAGAATTTTTAGTAAAATCTAAATTCATGTGCCAAAATTTGCTCTATAGAATATTTTGATAGTTCTCAAATAAATTAGAACCATTACCTGGATAAAGTATGTAGAGATATATACAATATCGCATCTGATTTAATTGTGTACATTGTTTAACAATTCTATTTCGATTATTGTTCTTATATATACATAATTTTGGTTGCTAATAATTATGCTAACATATATAGCAAATCATTATTTAGCACATGCTTTAACACCTTTAATTTTTATGGTGTAACATATAATAAGGCACCTGGAATGAGAAATCTATGTTGCTTTAGTTTTGTGTTTTGTTACTTTTGTATATCATTGGGATAGTGCAAAGATCATAACACCTATTTTTAATTCCATGTGTTCTATTCATGATGCATCGAGAGAAATTCTTTTAATTTAATATTATAAATAACTTGTTAAGTAGTCTGATGTCATGGATAATGACATAGAATTTGTTCAAGTCATGATACAAAACTTTGGTATTACTACCATTAATGACAAAATTATATATCGTTCAATATTAATTATAGATTTTGGCATCTAGAATAAAATTTGCAAAGTCATCTAAATATAAAATTATTGTTATGTGATTATTTTATATGTAATGTTTAATTTATGAGAAATGATACAAGCTGCTATATAATATTGTCTAATATTTTCTTTCACTGTATTATGTAACTAAATATATGTCAGAGTTGGGCATAATGATAGCATCATTATAATTTTTGTTTTCATATTTACCATAAAAATATTGTTGAATTATTTTAAACAGTATACCATCGGTGTGTCAGAATGAACAAGTTGTGCATCGGTTCAAATTATTATTATTATTATTATTATTATTATATATATATATATATATATATATATATATATATATATATATATATATATATATATATATATATATATATATATAATATGTTTTATTTAATATGCAAATTAACATTTATTTTCTTGAAGACCGAATTGTTAGAGATTTTTATCCTTTTCGGACATGATCTTCGTAATTTTTATTTCTTCAAGTCAAAAGTTATGACATGTTAGAAAAGGAGCAAACATGCTAAGGTATAAGATAAGTAGTACAAAGTTCTTCGCTTTATTATTCTAAACTTGTTTATATTTTTTTTTTTCCAAATTCTTGGACAAAATTAGATGTTGGTGTGATTATAGGACTATCTCAAATCAATGTACAAATTGACACTTATTCTGAAGTGCTATTACTAAGCCGAAATCAAAGAGTACAAGATTGCTCCGATCACGTGGAAAGGTAATTTTTTAAATTTACAATTTGTATATTCTATTCATTTTGACTATTAAGTTTAGTTGGACAAATATATGAAATATGTGAGCCATCATTATTGGTTTCTGTATGTAGAATATGGTGATAATGGATAATATTTTTTCCTTAATCGGTTTACATGGTTGAACCTTAAATAACTATGTTATCACAATATTAGAATTTCTAGTCAGAAAGAAATCACTATATTGTTCGGTCACAATATGTAGACAAACTTTGTCTTAGCTTATATTCTGTGATGCAATAATTATTTTGACTCATTAAAACAATTTAGTCACAAGAAAGTAGTCAGTGAAATTGCAAATTCCTTTAAATCTAAAGTTTTAAAAGTTGAGATTATTTTGGGTACAAGCCGAAAGGGCACTTCTGTTAACCGGACGTAAATAGTCTTAAGCGACACGGTACTTAATATTCCCCCTGTGGACTTCCGCTAGCTGGGAACCAGCCCCTACAGCTAACCTAATTTAATCAATACTTGATAAACTAAGATTTTTATGGTTGATTAGCAAAATCACTTAAACTATTATTATATTACTTTAGACTGTCATTTTTGCAAATATGACTAGTAAAGATAAATCTTTAGAGCCATGGCTGAAAGTTACTGTGTCTTACTTTAAGAGGTGACAAAGTCAGATGAGTTTTGACTCACTATCCTAAGTCTTATATTAGCAATTAGTGGAATCACACATTTTGATTTTGATGGCATATAGTATGATTTAAGAGTAATCCAAACATCTAATTTAGTCAAAAAAATCCTAAAAAATGGACTACAATTGGTTTCATAGTATTTAAGTATTTTCTGAGTCATTATATGACAATTTTTTCAGATATAAAAATACAAAAGATCACTAAGATCCAGTGTAAGGTTCATATGTGGAATAACTTGGATACTCATAAGTTGATAGGTCCATGTGACAAACTATCATAGATAAGAGTATCAAAGAATTTAAAATAGTATATTTAAATATAGTTTGTGCTAAAGTTGAATGACTCATATATCTTACTATGTATATATTGAATAGATCAAGGCCAATTTTACTTATGCTATGTCTTCACGATATATTGAAACTGAATAGATCAAGCATCTTATTATGCACATACATGATCTACATATTTTTGTACCTGAAATTTGTTTTAAAAATTATGCAAAAAGCATGATATTATGAATTCTAAGATGAACATGTACGTGCAGCTGCGTTTCAAGGCATTAAAAACAACAACAAAAAGTGGTTCTTGACTGTCATGCCCCGATTCGGGGAATCGTTCGCCTCCACTTTGATTCACGCCGAATCGTTCGTCCTCGCTAAGGCATGATGTCGTACCAGTCCGGAATTACACTTGTACAAGGCGTGCTCGTGTTTCTTTTATAAAAGAGACATTTTGAATAGAGATTCGCAGCAAGTTAACAAAGAAGTTGAACAACACAGATATGATCTGAAATAAGCTCTTTATTGATATCTTTGAAACATAAAACATAAGGCTCTCAAACAGCTGAGATGAAATGCCAAACTTGGCTACAACTTGCAGAAATATTGAAATGAGATACAACTGGTTCCATACATCATATCCCTTTATAAATAATGTGGCAATAACCACCTTTAGCAAAATGCCTTCTTTTTCAAGTAGAAACTTCAAGGAAGTATGAAGCTTCTAAAGAGTCGGACAACAAGCCTCAGCGTCTAAGATGGTCCACTAGGTTCTCGGCACCTGTGGAGACGAGGGTCAGTACATTGCCACATATGTACTAGTGAGCGGCCGTAACCAAACTCACCATAAATCAACAGTAGTAAATTATGTAAATGTACACTATTGATTTGTGATCTTTCTATATTGCCTTAGGGTCTATTAACAATTCATATTGATAGAAAACATAAGAAGCATACACCGACGTTAGAAACATAAGAAATTCATATTGTTCTAACATAATCAATTCATATAGTTCACCACTTTGGTGAATCTTATCCATGGTCGACAGCCGTCCCTGTATATTTATGAGTAACACTTACTCTTAACTGCATAAGACATTGTTAGCTATGCCACCTGTCTATATGAAGCTCACTGACTACACGCCATCTTGGACATCATGGTCAGACGGCTCCCCTTCAGCGGTGGGTAGCTAGCCCAACCGGAAGGTTCCCGAAAGACCGTGCTACTACTTCAGCACTGTGCTACTACTTCAACACTATTGTTCCTCCTAGACCGAATCGATTCCGTGGCCTCGGAGTACCGTTCGAGAACTATACCTTGTATACAAGTTGTCCATGACCATGCGTGTGAATGCAACTTAACTAAATAAGAAACATACATGCATGATAACAGAATTCAAGTACGTAAGCCACAGTTCTCATTCATCTTGCCATCTTACCTTGCGCCATAGGCTCGCATACTCGTTTATCCAACCAAGGGACTATTCATTTATGTTATCATTCTTTCGAACCGAAGTCCGATATACTTATCGCCCAATACTTGGGTCTTTGCATCACCTGTTCAATAATTCATATTGCAACATACAAGTATCATTTGATTTGCAACATAAGACTAGCTATGTGATAATTTATCTTTCATTATCTTTCTGAGTTATTACTAGGCATCTTTTATTAAGCACCGAACGCAATAACAAGTCTACCATTGTTACGCACAAAGATTAAGGATCGTCGAAGGATCAAAACCACTCACTTGTTGGTGAATTGTCGAGAGAAAGACGACTTCCACGCAACGTCAAGCTCGGTTCACTGCGTTAGCACCTGCATTGGCACCAACGTCTGGTCAGCATACTTCTTCTCTTTCTCTCAGTGATTCGATATGAAATGCGTAGACAGTGAAAGTAAATCCATGAAAACATTCATCGAAAATAATCACGAAAACGCATAAAAAAGCCAATAGCAAAAGCGACATCGAAAATCAGCAGGGCAACGGTCTCGGGGCAAGCGACTCTTATATAGAACTCTTCCCCCAAGATGCGCGCCACTGCATCTTGGGCATCATTTCAAAAGATTCCAATCCATAACGAGGAAAGGATCTCAATTCATTATCCCGAAATCCTGGTAAAGTTTTCCTAAGTAAAGTTCCCTAATTCCCATCCGACTCGGCCACTCGGCCGCTAGCCCAATCCGTGCTCTGCAACGGGATTCTGGGCATTACATATTATTACACTAACAAAAATTTTCGTCCCAGAAACTTAAACACAAACCCACCTAGATCGAATAACGAAGGAAACTTTTCTTTCATATCCACTTCAAGTTCCCAAGTCGACTCCTCGACAGAATGATTTCGCCAAAGTACTCGAACCAAAGAAACAACTCGATTCCATAAAATTTTATCCTTCCTATCCAAAATTTTCATGGACTCCTCCACATAAGACAAGTCAGATCTTAGTCCTAACTGACCGAAGTCTACCGCATGGCTTGGATCATGTACATACTTTCGTAGTTGGAAAACATGGAAGATATCGTGCACTCCATCCAATGCCGACGGTAACGCGAACTGATAAGTAACTAGGCCGACTAGCTTAAGGATTTCAAATGGGCCAACAAATCTCGAACTTAACTTTCCTTTCGTACCGAATCGCATAACTCCGCGCATCGGTGACACTTTCAGAAATATGTGATCGCCCACCATAAATTCCAATGGTCGTCGATGAGTATCCGTATAACTCTTCTGCCGACTTTGTGCCACAAGTAACTTCTTTCGAATCATGCAGACCTTTTCGACGGCCTGCTCCACCATCTCTGGACCAAGTACCTGTCGTTCACTGACTTCATCCCAACAAATCGGAGACCGGCACTTTTTCCCGTATAATGCTTCATATGGAGCCATCTATATACTCGATTGGTAACTGTTGTTGTAGGCAAATTCTGCTAGCGACAAGTGAGTGTCCCAACTAGTTTTCAGATTAATTGCACAAAGCCATAGCATGTCCTCAAGTATCTGATTCACCCTCTCGGTCTGGCCATTGTTTGTGGATGGTATACAGAACTGAATTTCAATTGCGTTCCCATGACCGAATGTAAACTGACCCAAAAATGCGATACAAATCTCCCATCCCGATCCGCACTACAACAGATATAGGATACGATAGCGTGCTCAGAACGCTGTAGAATGCCTATTATAGCGTATTCTGTCCGCTATAAATGTCCCCGCTATAATTGTCCCATGTACAAGAATGCTATAAAGTTATAGCGTTCATGAACGCTATTGATGGATTATAGCGTTCAATGGCGCTATAGACATGTTATAGCATTTAAGAACGCTATACCAGCGTTATAGCATTTAAGAACGCTATAGGAAAGTAATAGCCTTCATGAACGCTATTGAGTTACTATAGCGTCCATGAACGCTATAGACTTGTTATAGCAGTAACAAATGCTATAGAGTTTACATAGCATTTACGAACGCTATAGTTTCTTAATAACGTATGTTAACGCTATAAGTTATTTATGGCGTTTGTGAACGTTGTTGATGTTTAATTGCGTTCCTGTATGTTATTGTTTGTTAATAGCTTTTCGATGCAAATTAGTTTTTATAGCGTTTCTTTCGCGCTATTATATGTACACCAATAGCATGTCAGAATGCTATTGCAGAATGCATTAGTGTAAAGAAACAATTCACATCAGAATAGTATTGCAGCACATCAAAATAGCATTACAGATATACAGAATACCACAGATATTTATTGCATATATACACAGAATACGGGTATTCAAAAATTTAAATGTTTCTCGACGAATCAATCACAGAATGAATTCCAAACATAAGTAAATTCATTAATTTCACTGTCAAGAACATTCAAAATCCTTCATAATTTCTCCAAAATTAAACATTAACAGCATAGTCAGCGTTTAATTGTTTTCATACATATATCCAAAATGTTGCATATCCAAAATTTAGCTCGAACCCTTCGAGCCTATCCACAACCAAAGCTCCTCAGAAATCCTCTTACTTCATCCAACCTACACAAATATAGGGAAGAAACATTAGTGTTCCTGGTTAATAAACAAGCAGTTGAATTTATGAGTTAGCTATCAATAGAAAATTGCCTAAAATTCTATGAGTTATAATCAGGTAGGTAAATTAAACATGGTGGAGGGCGCAACCAGGTAGGCTAAATGATATTATGAAGTATTAGGGAAAGATCGTAAAAGAGTCCTCCTAATAATCAGGTAGGTAAATTAAACATGGTTGAGGGCGCAACCATCACACACAATACCTGAGTACATGGAAGAAAAATCCACAGAACAATATCAAAGAACAGAGCATGTATATAATGCTTACTATATTATAGTGTAGTACTAATTGGGGGAAAGAGCTATGTTATTTTTAGGTTTCCATACAAACTAATACAAGTAACATATAACTGAAATCACGACATGCCACATGTAACATACAATAATATTAAAAGAATGTGGAGATAAAAAAGAATATTAGAAAACCTTAACATGTTTGTCTCTGTAGTCATCACCAGAAATAAATTCTAAGCACATACATATTCAACAACTCCATTAAAACCAAAGTGTTACTATATACATGCTAATTTCTAGCCTGTGACACAATTTACAGTTACATGTGGGACACAAATCTATTTTGATACTGGAATATGTACTAACACATATAGACACAATTTACAGTTAAAGGATATATATTATTTTTAAAAAAATACGAGTTTACATATGCCCGATAGGGACATACAACATTATAATATATTGCTTCAAATGTGCTAAACGCCCCAAACCACAACAGCAAAGAACCCAATATCCAATACTTAGAACCCTGGTGATAAACAAGGAAAGAAGCATTGGAGTAATGCAATGGAAATAAGCTTATCCAATTACAAAGTAAATAACGCACAATTAATTGATACAAAGAGAGATTAATCATGCAACCAAATTAATATCCCTGATGACAGACGAAAAAGAAATGATTGTTATACACTAGTGATACTTGAAGAAATCAGTTCCAATACCTGTATTTAAGGTGATGGAGGATAGGTGCCATGTGTTGTAGCCTGAGGAGTCGTTGTGTGCATCTGTGGTTAACCATAGATGCATATCCATAAGCATTATTGTGATGTGGGCCCACCTATCATCATTTAGGCATAAAGGGGTATTGTGGTCTTTCACCACAATAACCCTCTTAGGGTTTTGTTTCTCCTTTCTATTTATAGCTAGGGCTGGCCGTCATTAGTTTTCATGCTTGTGTTGAGAAGAAACTCTCAAGCGTCATTCAGAAGGGTTTAGACTTTGTCCGTCCATCAAAGTTGGGAGTTTGTTCTTTTCTCTAATAAAGATCGTTATTTTCCTTTTAGTTCTATTTTTCTATAAATTATTTGTGAATCGATCTGGTCGATTCACATCAATTGGTATCAGAGCTTTCTACGAGCCATGGCCGATGGGACGAGAAACACGATCGACGAGAAGATCCGAGGTCTTCGGGAGGACTTCACCGCCGAGATCGAGAGCTTGAAGAAATCCATGGAGGTCCTCGCGAAGGATCAAGCGTCCACGAACCTAGAAATCCGCACGGAGATGCGTGATATGCGGAAGGAGACGACGACTATCATGATGCTTTTGCAAAACATCTCGAACAAGATCAGTGGCGGCGAAGTGGAGGCGGCAACAACCCAAACCCTAGGCGACCAACTAGGGTTTGTTCATACGGAGGGGGAAGCGACCGACGACCACGGAGGACCGGCCGACGGGAGCTGGCCCGCACCCACCGTCGCCGCCGCACCGCCGGGCGGGGCCCTGGCGGCCGGCGACCCTCGCCGGACAGCGGCCGAAGGCCGCGGGAGCGTCGCCGCCAACCGCGCGAGCCCGGGCGGGGCCGCTGCTGTTGGGGGCGGTCGCTGGCCGGCCCCCGACCGCCACCCCTGGCCGGTCGGCGCCAGAGGAGCCGCCGGCGAGCGGCCGTGGCCGGACGTCGTCGATCCGTACGGTCCCGGCGGACCGGTTCCACATTCGGGAGAAGCCCTAGGGCTTGGGGCCCCCTACGGGGGTCGGACGATGACAGCGAACTACGGAGATCGGTTCGCGGGTCCAGGAAGGGGCTTGGCAGGAGTTCCGGCTTGGACGGGAGGAGCGGAACCGCCAGGAGGAGCGAGGCACGCCGGAGGCAGCAATTTCTTTGGGGGAACGGCGGATCCCGCCAACTTCCAGAGAGGGGACCTACCCCCACGACGACCACCACGGGCGAGGGCAGTCGGTGACTACAGGGGTCCGGTGGAGGAGTGGGGTGAGCAGGTCTGGGCTGACGAGCGGTATGAGGAGGTTGACAGAGGCCCGTACGAGACCCAGCGGAGAGATACACACCGCTGGAAAAGAGGACGAGGCAGGGATGATATGCAGCACGGTGACCTTAGCGCGGATCGCTGGCTGAAGAAACTGAAGCTACCCACGTTCGAGGGTGAGAACCCGGACGAGTGGATTTTTCGGGCGGAGCGCTATTTTGAGATCATGGAGCTGACCGAGGCAGAGGTCCTCAGATGCATCGGAATCTATTTCGAGGGCCAGGCCCTGGCGTGGTATCGGTGGAGATCGGCGAGGACCCCGTTCAGCAGCTGGACGGAGCTGACGGGATACATTTTAGACCGCTTCCAGGAGACGGCTTCGGGTGATTTCTACGAGCAGTGGTCGTCGCTACGACAGGAGGGGACGGTTCGAGACTTCGTCGCGAAGTTCGAATTACTATCTGGACGCGTTCGAGGGGTGTCGGACGAGTTACAGATAGGTATGTTTATGAAGGGTTTAAAGCCCTCCATACGAGCGGAGCTCAGGCTGCAGAGTCCGCGGTGCTTAGAAGATCTCCTCCGCCTGGCCCACAAGGCAGAGGAGAAATTGGCGGAAGAAAAGCGCCTTAAAGACGCTTGGGGAGCATCGAGACAGCACAGTCAGACGAGCCTAGTAATTCCACGACCAGCAGCGGAGGCTCAGGCACCAATACCACCTAGACCCGCAGGCGGGACAGGGGGCTCCATAGTACCGGGGAGACGCCTGTCGGATGCTGACATGAAGGCGAGAAGAGCAGCTGGCTTGTGCTTCAGATGCGACGAGAGGTTCACTCCCGGTCATCGATGTGCGAGCAAGTTGCTGCAGATCGTAATCTTGCCCGACGAGGAGGAGGATCCGACGGAGGAAGAGGCCGCTATAGCAACAGACGCAGTTTTCAGATTTCCACCTTGAGGACAAGGTGGCTCTTTTAGGGGACGGTATTGATGTGGGCCCACCTATCATCATTTAGGCATAAAGGGGTATTGTGGTCTTTCACCACAATAACCCTCATAGGGTTTTGTTTCTCCTTTCTATTTATAGCTAGGGCTGGCCGTCATTAGTTTTCATGCTTGTGTTGAGAAGAAACTCTCAAGCGTCATTCAGAAGGGTTTAGACTTTGTCCGTCCATCAAAGTTGGGAGTTTGTTCTTTTCTCTAATAAAGATCGTTATTTTCCTTTTAGTTCTATTTTTCTATAAATTATTTGTGAATCGATCTGGTCGATTCACATCATATTGTCAGCCTCAAAGATAATTATGTGCCAGTAAGCCATACAATAAAAAGCAACAATAGTACTCAAAGTCAAAGCAACCAAGAATAAGAAAGAGATTCCAGTTACACACTTTGAAAAAAGAACGGGCAGCAAATACAGTAGATGCAAGTAAACCAGCTAAAAAGTTTTTTCTACGAGTAAAAAATAGTGGAGACTATTTGGTTTAACCATGTCTGAGATGCAGCTTAAACTTGAGTAGTATGATCTACAATATTGTGCTAGTGCATGTACCTATATCGTGCTAGCTCATGTCCTATAACTTTGCATAAAACGATTACAAATAGATTTCCATGATTGTTTCAAATTTAACATGTTAAAAAGAATAATTCTTCAATGTACATGAAACAAAATCGTTGGGCCATGCATATCGATAGTACACATCAAAGAAAGTTCACCTTCGATGGAATAAATAGAATGTTGTACTTTACCTACGATGCATAAACTGGCCACTGATTTTGAGCATTAGGATATGCTCCCATAATAGATTTACCAGGTAAAGACTCACCTGTGTAGGTCCTCGACGCATTTGCCTTGTCAAAAGCAAGTAAAATTGCTCCCATAACAGATTTCTATAAAATTGCATACCAATAATATCTAACAAGCATATAAATAGATGATAAGAAACATAAGTTACGCTAAACAGACTTAACCTCTCTCTACCAGCCATAGAAGGAACAACTGGAGCCTAAACTGACCTCCTTATTGGAGTTGTAAGTAGCACAAATATGCTAATAGAAGTTCCCTTTTCTCAGGGTAGGCTTTGATGTCCTCTCATAATCACTTATATTATTATTGTCCTTGAAACCAGATCAATTAACCATCAAAATATAACCTTTAACTGGCCATGAGCAATTTAAAGCTCTATCTTTGCGCCTCAATTTGCCCCAGCGTTCTTCGCAATCAAGTTAATTGGATATCTCAGAGCCCTTTCCACAACCTGTGCCCCAACCTTCGCAATCAAGTTAATTGGATATCTCGGAGCCCTTTTCACAACCTGTGCCCCAACCTGCTCTATAACATCACCAGAACCACGCCCTTGAGCAAACCATCTTATTGTTTTATGAAACTTCAAGCATCATTTTTATAAAGGCATATGCTAATATATTCTCTGAGCCTTTAAGCTAGAAGTGTATCTCATAACTAAAATCAGCAGAGTGACAAATATTGCATCCATCACTGACCTTTTGTTCATTGTTTTCTGGTGTCTTTGATGGCATCAACCTTAGCTACAAGCCTTAGAAGGGCACAGCCACCACCCACAATAATACCTTCTTCAACAGCAGCCTGACCACAAGTGCAAACAGTTAAACAAAGTATAATTTCACTAATACACAACAATACGTACCAACAGAGCCACGAACTTCCCATAACAAAAATTAGGGGCCAACGTCTACCTTTGTAGCATTAAGTGCATCTTCAACACTCAGCTTCTTCTCTTTTAGCTCTTCTCTATTTGTGCTCCGACCTGCCAAATATGGAAGACACAAAATCAAACAATCTTCTCCTATCAACTAATGCTTGACCATATGCTTGGACCTTATTTAATCATCTTGAGGCTGACATAAGGACGCCTGGCCATTGCTACCCATAATATTTGCATATCCAGGTCCTTCGCTATGAACTTTGGGTGTTACTGTCTTTGTCTTTGCCTTGTCTGCCATTTCCTGGATCCATGATGTGTACTAAGTTTAGGAAGCATTCAAGCATAGAATATATTAGAAAAGAATGTAACCCAACACAATGCTTGTTATGTCCTAGTGTAATGTCCAATAGGCCTATAAATCCGTCTCCTGTTCAAGAAGCTAGCATATTTAGCCCCAAGGAAGAGCTCCTGGATGCAAAGAAGAGCATACTTTGTCACCTCAGAGTTTTCATGATTCATGAGTTTATCACCCTTTCCTTTGCCTTCATGTCCGCCATAATGAAACGACAACCAGGATGGTACTAGATAAATTGGGAAACGTCGTAGCAAGCAACAACCAGTGTCGTTGGATCATTTGATGTATCAAGTATTATGATGAGGACTCGTAAGATGTGCAACAAAATATTCTCAAACAATCAGAGACAGCAAGTGGCCTAAGCTTCTCAGACAAATATATTGAAACTAAGCGCCATTCGATTAGAGGCATCAATGAATATTTTTAAGTGAATATAATGTACAAATTTACCATCAAATTGTAGCACATTGGACCATTCTGCATATCTGACAAAACAATGGCTCATATAATGTCATGCTTAATTTTAACAAATAAGACCTCCAAACACTTACAACCACCAAAAGTTCCAAGTTATGGTCCATATCCAAACTGAAATGCAAAGAGCAAGAAGCTTCATTTTCATCAACAACATTAAATATGTAGAGATTTTAAAAATAGCAGTAAGTTTTATTAGCAACTTGGAACATCTTCCAATAAAGATTACCAAATTCTTATATAATAACACTCAGAGTTACCATAAACCGCTAACCCCAGTAATGTGCACGCCAAGAATTTTGTTCTGACTTATGGAATAAATGTAGCACTCTGAAATACGAGGAAAAATGAAATAACTCCTAGTTGCACACTTTTGATTGTTCTGATTAAAAATATAATTATTCAATGCCATTAATGGAGGAAAAAGGATAACTACACTGTATACCTGATTTGCAGCAAGCAAGAGTTGTTCCTCACTGTAAATAAGGGATAATTCTCCTGGTCCCTCACTTTATTCCACCTAATCTTTAGAATAGTGATCCATGGGTGTAAACAATGTAGAGTGCAAATATTAATTTGTTGACTCTTATTTGCCTGATCCTATTTTATATTTGTTTCTCATAATGGATATATGTCTTTAAGATTAAGGTTATCATTCGGATAAAGAAACTAATGTGCAAAAAAAAAAAAAATGCTGCAGATATGTAATACAGTATAAATTTTGAATGCATTATGTTTATCCTCAACAATTTAGGAACAAATATGTAATATAACATATAATCTAAATATTCCATATTCAGAATTAGGTACCCAAAGTCAGTTATGTATACCTAGAGAGAAATCACAATTGAGAATGACTTAGTAATTAACTGTAAGGTCTAGAAAAAAAATCAATAGATGATCAACAAATACTAGGGTGTAATCAAAATATCTACATGTGTTTTCTACCAAGACGCATGTTATCTTCTCATTAGCGCTGGGTGAAAGACCACCATCATACACACAAAGGCATGCCTATTTCCCTGTTGTCTCAATACAAATTGATATAATAGCTCGTACTAACCCGAATGTTCCCATCGCTCATGTTGTTACATAGCTCCTCTCCAACCCAAGAGGTTGGCAAGTCCAAAGTCTGAAACCCTGGGATTCTACTATTTATCGATTAATATATTGGTAGATTTTACATCACGAAGAACTACTTTTGTATCAAATCCCCTCGTGTAAGTACATCAACTTGTATTGGATCATTTGAAATTCAAGAAACTAGTAAGAAAAGGAAAAATAAAGTTCCTAGTTTTCCTATTAAAACTAAAACAATACCCTTTTGTTATTCCAAGGATTATTAAAACTAAAACACTTACTGGGTGCCCACTTGCTACAAGATTCTCATTTGGTTGAGCATCGAGTTCGATTACACCTATAAGTCTAGGTCATATTTTGCAGATTCAGTTGCTAGTAGTGATAACATAAATTAAAATCAAACTAGGATACAGTTCGAATGAACGATCGTCAGCGCGTCCTTTTGGCCCGAAGACGAAATGGAGGTACACGGGGATCCCTGCTCGAGTTGAGGAGCCACAGACCTTCACAGACACATGCTCACATTCGAACTTTCCCTAACGAAAGTCGAAAGTTCCATAGCTACTACAAAGGTACATTCACCTTGACACCTGAGTCATCATTTGCACGAATGTGCTCCGAACCGACGCAACAAAAGACCCAAATAGAATTGGGAAACTCTCACTTCCAGATTAGCCTAGATCGACTACTCCATTATCTACACAAATTGCAACTTTGATATGTAAAAACCTAGGGACACTTTAAATTTACAACTTTGATATGTAAAAAAATCCAAATACTACATGACCAAAACCCTAAGCCTAAATCAAATATGAGGACTCACGGATCAGGGGATGAGCCATCATCTAATTATACCAGAGGAAGAAAAAAATTGGTAAACCATAAATGAAAAAAACTTCCCAAATCAGAAACCCTAACCTTTCCGTCGTCGTCAGGTACTCGTCGTCGTCGAAGAAGGAGTGGAATTAAGGTTAGGGTTCCCAAATGAGGAACCCCGTTGGCCCTGCTCTTCTTCTCTACTTTTTGCTTCTTCGAACCCCGTCGTCTGCCCCCGTGAAGCTGCGGAAGGGCACGAGGCGGGGAGGGTGCAAATGAGGGGTGAATGGAGACGGCGCGGTGGATTGAGAAAAGGGCCAACGTGGGTTCAAGCAATGACCGGGGGGGCGTGGTTGAATTTTGAGAGGAGGGGATTTTGAGAAAATGTTCCAGCTCGCTGTTTTTTTTTTCAAAGTCATGGAGCTAAAATTTTCAATGGAGTACTTAGGGAGCCAAAATCTTCAAGAAAATTTGATATTAAACGATAGTTTAAATCCATCAAAATATAATGACAGTTTTAATACGTCGTTATTGGACAACTCTAACCGTCGCAAATCATCCGTTTTGGCATAGTGAGTTTTCAGTTTGGTGGGTTGGAGGAGAATACATGAAGGTTTTTTCAAACATAAGACATGGCATTTTGTTATGGACGGTACCGATTTAATTTCTAAAAATCCAACGGACGGGATCGCCCGCTATCGAGAACGCTATAAATTATACAGCAAAACTGAATCGCTCCTATAACTTATTTTTTTAATATAAAATAGAAAACTGTGTTGCTTCTTCCATGATTGGAACAGTAGATAGTTCAATTGTGAGCATTCGATTAACTTGGTTAACCGAACCGAATTACCAAATACCGAATTCGACCAAAAATCGAATAACAAAAATTAAAACCAGCCAAAATATCTCGTACCGAACCAAACCGAACGGAATAAATCTGTTCGATTTTCAGTTTATTTGGTTTAACCAATATTTCAGTTTATTTATAATATTTTTTTTGTCAACATATATAGTAACTAGATATACAAAGATATAGTTCGTATATATATTACTAAATTTTCTTATTCGGTTTACCAGGGAGAGAAATTTTAGATAAAATTTCTAAAATGTTAGTGGGATTAAACTGAAACCGAATCCCAAAACCGAAACCGAATAAGAAATTTTAGTATTTTTGAAACCGAAACCGAACCGAATTTTTTTCAAACCGAACCGAATCTCTTATTCGGTTAGGTTCGGTTCGGATTTCGGTCCAAAAATTGAATAATGCTCACCCCTAGACATACGGGCATAGAAACGTTAAGAAAAAACTATACCTTTAACAACGTTCATAACACGCTATATAAAGTTCTGTTAACATTACTGCATAATGAACGCTATTGAGAATGACATTCTAATAGCAGGGAGGCTTCAACGCTATAGATAAACTGATATTGTATGAACGTTTAATAGCACTTCAATATGAACGCTATGGATGATTATATTATAATATCAGGGAGGCTCGAACGCTATAGATAAACTGCTATTATATTCTATTTTAATAGCACCGCGGAAGGAACGCTATTGATGATGACATTCTATAGCAGGGAGGCTTGAACGCTATAAATAAACTGCTATTGTATGTCCTATTTGTTGTAGTGCCGACACTATTGATGCTGGCACCCCATGTAATCGGATAATTTTATCCAAGTATAGCTGAGCTTACCGATCGACGCTCCATGTGGTTTTGATTGCGAGAAAATGTGCAGATTTGGTTAGTCGATCAACGATGACCCAAATTGCATCATTCCCCCGCTGCGTCTTCGTTAAGCCAACTATAAAATCCATGGTTATATGATCCCACTTACATTCCGGGATCGCAAGGTTCTGCATCTCCCCGCCGGGCCTCTGGTGATCCACGTTGACTCGTTGACAAGCTAAGCATCGCGAGAGAAAGAGGGCCACATCTCATTTCATACCATGGCACCAGAAGGTCGTACGTAAATCTTTATACATTTTTGTACTTTCCGGGTGCAACGAATACTTGGCATAATAGGCCTCCGTTAAGATTTTTTTCGGAGTTCTTCATCCTTCGGAATACATAGCCTCCCCTTGAGTCGCCACGATCCGTCCTCGTGCATGGTGAAGTCGCTTGCTTCACCCCTTTTTATCATTCCGCCAATCTTAATCAAGAACTCATCCGCCCTCTGTGCAGTCTTAATCTTTTCTAACAAACTCGGATCAAGTTGAAGTTGAGCCAGTAGTGCATTGCGGCCACGAATCTGGAGCTCAATTTCCATGCTCACTAATTCCTCTAGTATTCGTTTGTCAATACTGATTGATCCCATAAAGTTCTGACTCAACGCGTCCGCCACCACATTGCCTTTTCCTGGGGTGTACTCAATCGTCCAGTCGTAATCTTTTATAAGCTCCAACCAACGTCTTTGCCGCAAATTTAAATCCTTCTGAGTAAAGATATACTTCAGGCTCTTATGATCGGTGAAGATCTCGCAAGCCACTTCATACAAGTGATGCCGCCAAAATTTCAATGCAAACACTATCGCTGCCAATTTCAAATCGTGCGTTGGATAATTTTTCTCGTACGGCTTAAGCTGTCTTGAGGCATACGATATTACTTTCCCTCTCTGAGTCAATACACATCCCAAACCCAATCCGGACGCATCATTGTATATCTGGAATCCCTCGACGCCGTTTGGAAGAGTAAGGATTGGGGCTGACACGAGACGTTGCTTCAGATTTTGAAAGCTAGCCTCGCACTCATCAATCCAATCAGATTTTGAAAGCTAGCATCGCATCACTGTATATCCTGGTAAAGTTTCCCCAAGTAAAGTTACCCAATTCCCATCCGACTCGGCCACTCGACCGCTAGTCCGATCCGTGCTCCGCAACGGGATTCAGGGCATTATAGATCTCTTGACGAAGAGTCTGTTTACTCTTGACGAAGAGTTTGTCTAGAAAATTAATCCTAGAATTATCGAGGGAGATAAGGTTAAGCCCATAAGTAAGTCACCAGCAGTGGCAACTCAACCGAGTCTGACTAGAGATTCTAAGAACCCAGTTCAATGGGTAGAAACAAGCTGGACTAAGATGACTTTATGAAACACTATCCGAGATTAAAATCCCATTAAAATAAAGCCCAAGTGGTTGTACATGTGTACAATGATTCCTCATCCCTATGGTGATAGTGTTTCGGTGTGATTTGGTTAGAATGAGTTCTAAAACTCTTAATAGGTCCAAGCATAGTTATGCAGGGTTGACTCCAATCACCAACCCTTTGAGGACTTACCTATATGAGAGGTCGTGAAGGCTGCGACTATAGGATAGGGCGATCTTAGACAACTCTCATGAATATGGTAAAGTGCGCATGGCCAATCAAACGCGGCACCCGATAGACCCAAGAACCTCTAGCGTACTATGTATGCTATTTTCTGAATCTGGTTCAGGAAGTCTGATTCAAGGCGTAGTCCATCATGCACTTCTTCAGATGAATACATTAATAGTCAGTAAGTGAGATTCAAGGCTGTAGTCCATCTCATCTATGCATAGTATATCATTGCCCAGAAATTCTTCATCTTTACTCTTTTTGAATATTGTTATCTTTGGTTTCAAAAATTAATTTTTTTTTTGGGGGGGGGGGGGGGGGGGGGGGGGGATTGTTGTAATAATTGGTGAATTAAAAACCAAATTTCCTCCATATTATTATCCCCTTTATTCACATTTAAATCCTATCATGAATCATTTCTTTAACCCCCTAAACGGTCATATTAGTACCCATTATCACACCTTTATTCCTATTGAAAGACCATTGATATATTGTTTTGTGACATGATTCCTATATATACATGTCTCCTTTATGTTGTTGAAAAGGAGAGAAAAAAAAAAGGTTTCCACCCTCTAAAAATTATGTCTATTCCTCCTACAAAATCCATTCCATTTTCAATCATCCACTTTCATTCTAATTCTTTCTATCTTCTGGGCAAAGCTAAGTTCGGGTCAATCTTTCCGAGTCGTGTGCGACGACGGAATACCGGTACAGCAGGAGTTTTACCACTAGAAGCATTCGGACAAAGTCAGCACATAAATCCGAATCAACTCTGAGGTCAATGCTTCGTGCGCGACTTTTCCGGAGGCCGGTAACTTTAATTTAATTTTATTATTTTTACAGAATTTTGAAGATAAAGACAAATTAATATATCCAACTTTATTATATTGTTATGGTTCCTTCTCAGTGAATGATTGTCCGGACTCGTGCACATAATGTTTCTCCTATTATACGATTAATTGTCCTGTCACGTGCAGGAGCACACACATATTTCCCTTGTTATCATGAACGTTCTAGATACATAGGTATCCATTGCATAAGGTTGCTAATTCCTTCTAGTTCATCTTATTATGACAATGTACTATTATTATGATTGACCTCCTTATCACAAAGCATGAATATCCTGATTGACTATGTCTAGCATGAACCTGTATTGTACATATTGCTCTATATTGATACCGTATTGATTCTCTCGATAGCTCGTCGCAACGCACTCCCGATTATGATAATTCTAGCGATGTGTGTTGCTAGCATGTTTCATGCTATTGCTTGTGAATGATAAACTAATGCCTAAGTCTTGCAATTCCCCGAGAAAAATATCATGTATGGTGGATTTCTCGGATGCCCATGGCCGAAAACTCAAATGAAAATGTTGGAAACTAATAACTAGATTAGCATACCTAGTTCATTAGGAAGGGAGGTTTTTCGGGTTTTATACTGTCCCGCTATCTCGGGCTACTCTTGTGGATTTGGAGCTCTCCATCCTGAGGGGTACTTTTTCAGCTCACTGTTGAGTGATGCACTATTGTATCATATTATTGTTATCAGCACATCATCGAGTGATGCTTATCTATTACGTATTCATGTCTGCACCTAGATAGCATGGACTACCTACAATGCATGCATGCCTTCCCGGAACCTCAATAACAAAGATCGTGATAACCCTAGCTCCCTAGCTACTTAATGATAGCATGTCATATGACATGGAAGACCGTGAATGTTGATTGATCATGTTTCTTTTTCTGCCTAAAATTGGATATCGAGACATTGATCGTCACATGCTAGTTTTCTGCTCCTTATTCTTGTTTGATGTAGGAGTTGGTTACTATCCCGACGATGTTTTGTGGGCCTTCATCCAGTCTGTTTATTGCTATTGCTCATTTGAATTCACTAGTAATAAACCAAACTAGAGAGTATGACCGTCTATATTTCAAAAAAAAAAAAAGAAATTCTTTTGTGAAACTTATGAGATTTTTCCAATGTTTTAAAAACCGGACCGATGATCGAACCGAAATTTTTTGGTATAGGTCGGACCGGAGTTCAACCGGGTTCAATCGGGTTCAACCGGAGTTCAACCGGGGTTCAAATAGACTTGATTTAGTTTGGTTTAAATATGTAAGATATCCATATTTACTTTTTGGTTTAGTTTTGTTTGGTCATAAGTATGTTGGTTTGGTTTACTCTTACAACTATAAGGTCGATCAAAATCAAACCAAGAATTAAATGGTCCAAATTTTTCATGATAATTTTTTTATAATTTTTTTCTTAAAAAAAAACTAAAATTGGTCGGTTCAATTGTGAACCGGTCTAGCCGATTTACCGGTTGAACCCGGTTTTCATAAAAAACCGACGGTTCTTTAAAATACCCGATTTTAATCGAACCGGACCGATTTTTTGGTATAAAACGGTCGGACCCGGTCCGACCGCCGGTCAGGTCCGGTTTTTACAACATTGGATTTTTCTACTATTGATGATATCTTTTTGTGTTCTACTAGATTGTTAATTTATTTTTATGTGTCAGTATTGGGACTTAAGAAAGACCATTCAAATGTATAGATCTTTTACGAGAAACCATATATTTTATTTTTTATTCAATATTTATACATAGTTAATTAATCATTATTAAATAATTATAAGTTTTAGTAATTGTTTTCTAAAATATTTATAATTTAATACATATATAATATGTTAATACTATATAATAAGAGCTATATGTGTAGGTAGGATTTAAAAATCAACGTTGACGAAGGATTTCGTAATTCAAATAACAATAGACAAAAATTAAATCTTGTTGAAATGGTAGTCATTGGAACTTTCAAGTATAAATCGAGACCCTTGTTAGCAATCACCCGAATAAAATGCGTATTATACACAATTTTTTCTGTATCTTACATAAACGTATAATATTTACGTACTTTTAAAAAATTCGGATTTGTACGCGAATTTTAAGTCCGTGGAGTTTTTAAACACGTACCGTACGAATTTTTAAAAAATTCGGCCAAAAAATGTGACCGAAAAATCCAACAGTCTTGACTTTCTTGACTATTGCTGCTATTAGATATTAAGACTGGCACAATTCTCAAAAATTATCAAAAGAAAAGAAGAAAAAGTCTCACAGTAACCAAAAAAGAAACCTAAGAGTGTTTGCACATGTTGCTTGCAACAATCAAAGGAAAATCTTTCGATATTCCATCCTACTTTTATTTCATTTTTATTATATAATGTTCGCCCAACCTCTTCTTATTCTCACACTGAATCCTTGTTTATGAAGGAGTAGAGGTGGGTGGGCCATATATACATGTCGAATTTTTAGTGCCGAATTTGTTCATATGAAACGTACTAAACACGAATTAAATCTAATCCGAATGTTTTTCGTTAGACGATTTTTTGACCGATTTTTTGACCATATTTTACTTATATTGTGCCGATTTATACTCGTACTTTTGCCGTTCCGAATGTTTTCCGTTTGCCGAATTGCTAACAAGGATCGAGACTGGAATGTAACGTGACTATTGACAAACCACGCTTAGGACTGAATTAGAATTGCTGCTTCTTCTCAAAGAGACATTAATAGAAGCAACTTTTGAAATCAGTTTTTCATACCCTTTTCAACAACGGAGCTGCTATTTGGCCCGCCGCGGGACTGGCCTGTGCTAGTCCGCGGCCATGCGACGCAATGGTATTGGCTCCCCGGCCACAGGTGGATCCGCAAAAGGGAGACCAATGGATGGCCGCCACGCGGACCGGCCTCGCAGACGGTCAAAATAAAATTTCCGTTTCAACAATTGTTCCAAAATTGTACTAATTTTTCAAATTTCTTTTGGTAAGTTGTTTCTACCAGATAGTTGTGCCGACTATTTTGTTTTAAAAGAAAAAAACAAACAAACGAACGAATTGAACATGCAACCAATCCCAAATCTAGTCTTAGGTATGGTTTCGGATTGATGATGTTTTTCAAAAAGCGACCACAAGAAGCAGTTTGGGACAATAGTTCTTCACCTACTATCAAAAGCTGATTCAAACTAATTTGAAGTAGCTTTATATAATTTTTTTTCCTCTCTCTCTCTCTCTCTCTCTCTCTCTCTCTCTCTCTCTCTCTCTCTCTCGATAAACTGAAATAGAAGGAATCCCGAGCCTATGATAAGCTAGAAGGGTCTAACAATGATTTGGACGAGAGAGACATTGAACTTACATATAAAAGATACGGAAAATTTATGAAATGTCCAAAAATTTAAAAAAATTTATGAAAAATCCACCGCAAAAGAAATTTTCATCGCGTGCCCAGCATTATCTTAAAAATATATAAAAGGGGACGGCATGACCCTTTTGCCTTTCTAATTTATTAAGAATATCCACAAACCCAGCAACTCTTCAGAAAAACGGTTCGATTACAGAAGAGGGAGAATTATATACAAACCCAGCAACTCTTCAAAAAAACGTTTCGATCGCTCCCTCCTCTTCCATACTCTGTTCGCTTTCGATTTTAGGTCATCTCCTCCAAAAATCTTAGAAATTTCTTACAAGAAAGCGCCAGCGAATCTCCATTCGTAAGTTTCACACAATGTCGCAATCATCATCAATGGATGTAGACCGAGTTAGAAAAGACGGAGAACAAGTAGATGTTGGAAAACAAAAGAAACAAGGGGTGAAAGTTAAGAGGGTTGCTCGTAAACGAGACATCACAAAAGAAAAAGAAGTGCAAGAAGAAGTAGAAGAACAAGAACACGGAGAATGTCACCCTCATTTCCCGTATTTTCCTGTATTTCGTATTTTTACTCGTATCTGGATTTTGGCAGGTATTTTTATTTTTCTCAACTTGTGGAATTTCGATATTTCTCGTATTTGGATTTTTGGCATGGCTCGGTTTTATTGGGGATGACATGGTTTAAGTGGTGGCCCATGCAGGTCTTGTCAATCAAGAAATGTGAGGGTTTACCAAATAGATATCTCAATCAGTATTCGCCCTTGATCTCCGCCCGTATTTTCAAATCCCTGAAATTCTTGCCCTGATTTCATGCTTGTATCGTTGATCTGTCTTGGTCCTTCCTTATTGTTTCCCTGTGTCGTCTTCCTCAGCGGCACTGTACCTGACCCAGCCGATCAGCGAGGAGGAGCACCTCCCGTGGGCCAGCAGCAACCTGGAGATCAAGCCCAGCATTCCGGGGTAGCCTCCAGAGTTGTACCTACTGAAGGAGAGTCACCAGTTCGGCCCGTCCAGCCCGCAGAGCCAGATGATGGTACCTTAGTAGGCCTCATCAGAACCCTGATAGCTTCCCAGGATCGTCGATGCGACGCCCTGCACCAGACAGTTCAAGATGTTTTGACCCGAGGCGGTCATCCAGGGAACCAGGCGGCGAACAGTTTCAAGCGATTGAACCCTCCTTTCTTCGACGGCACCGAGGATGCGATTGCCGCGGATGCATGGCTTCAGGATACCGAGGTGGTTCTGAAAGCAGCTAGGACACCCGAGAATGAGAAGGTGGCGGTGGTACGCCTGCAGTTGTTGGACTTGGCTCGCAGTTGGTGGGCAGCGCAAGCCATGGGATTAGTGACACCCATTGCTTGGGCAGTATTTAGAGAAAGATTCAAGACGAAGTACTTTGATGCTGTGGCTCGGTACGACCTGCAGACCAGATTTACCAACTTGAAGCAAGGAGGCAGGACGGTCGACAGTTATACGACCGAGTTTTCTAGGCTGAGTAGGTTTGCCCCCACCTTGGTGGCAACCGAGCTCGATAGAGCCCAGCGGTTCCAGCAGGGACTGCATTTGGAGATCTTGTTAGCAGTGGAGCAGTTCGAGTACCAGACGTTCGATGCAGTCTTGAGAGCAGCTAGGAGGCATGAGTATACCTCCCAGAGGATCGTGGATAGGACCGGAAGTAGGAAGCGGTCCCATAGTCAGATGCACCAGTCATCAGCTCCAGCCCCGACAGCTAGAAGTTTGACCATTGGAACTCCGAGGCGGGCGGCCTCAGTAACGTCGGTTCAGCATTCGACCCCGACGTACCCGCAGCAGCAGAAGCAGAAGCAGACTTCCGCGATGGGATGTTCTCATTGCGGGAAGCCAGGGCATGTAGTGGCAGATTGTCGTAGGGCGCAGGGATTGTGCATGTCTTGTGGAGCAGCGGATCATAGGATTGGGGCTTGCCCGAATAGGGGTGGTTCATCAGCATCCAACCCTTCTAGCTCTTCGGTGAGAGGACCGGCCCCAGCACCAGTTCAGCAGCAGCAGTACCCGAGGCCCTTGCCGCCTCAGTCTCAGGCATTCCAGCAACAACACCCCCAGTAGTATGCACAAGCCCAAGCTCAGACCCAGAATAGGCAGAGAGGTTTCCAGCAGAGGGGACCAGCAGCCAGAGGACAAGGTCAGGCCATGATGATGGCTATGGAAGAAGAAGTTGCACCAGGTGAGGTAGTGGCAGGTACTATTCTCGTCAACTCCTCTCCAACGTTTGTATTATTTGATTCTGGTGCATCGCATTCATTCATGTCTGCACGATTCGCGACACGGATAGGATTGGAGCCCGAGTCATTATCAGTGAGGTTTAATATACTTACTGGTAATGGTCTTGTGGGGGTAGATCGAGTGTTTTTCTCGTGTCGGATCGTAGTTAGCGGTAGGGAGTTCCCCGCTAGATTCATAGAGTTTCCTATGGCAGACTATGATGTAGTCCTAGGCATGGATTGGTTGAGGAACCAGTATGCTAGGATAGACTGCCATATTGGCAGAGTTGTCTTTAGTATCCCCGGCGAGCCAGAGTTTTCGTTTTCTAGAGGCGCAGTGGAGCCGTCTTTTCCAGCATTGCGGATGGCAGTTGCAGCAGTGCAATTACCCCGGATAGTTGAAGAGTTTCCAGATGTCTTTCCAGAGGAGCTTCCAGGGATGCCGCCAGAGCGAGAGATTGAGTTCACTATAGACTTGATTCTCGGGACAGCACCAGTATCAGAGCGAGTCTACAGGATGGTGCCTTCAGAGTTGGAGATTTTGTACAAGATGATTAAAGAACTGAGGACCAAGGGATTCATCCGTGCAAGTGGATCGTCTTGGGGAGCCCCGATGCTTCTTGTGAAAAAGAAGGATGGTACGTCCAGGCTATGTGTTGATTATCGTACCTTGAATTCAGTGACAATCAAGAACAGATACCCTCTTCCGAGGATAGATGACTTGTTTGATCAGCTCAGAGGGGCTTCAGTGTTCTCGAAGATTGACTTGCGGTCGAGATATCACCAGATCAGAGTCAGAGAGTAGGACATCCCGAAGACAGCATTCAGATCGAGGTATGGACATTGGGAGTTCCTTATTATGTCCTTTGGAGCGGCCAATGCGCCGGCAGTATTCATGGACCTCATGAATCGCATTTTCATGTCTTACTTGGACCAATTTGTGATCGTGTTCCTAGATGACATCTTGGTCTACAGCAAGAGTGAAGCAGAGCATGAGCAGCATCTCAGAGTCATCCTTCAGACGCTTCGGGAGTATCAGTTGTACGCCAAGTTCAGTAAATGCGAGTTCTGGCTCGATCACATTTCGTACTTGGGTCACATCATTACCCGAGGAGGAGTGGAAGTGGATCCCCAGAAGATTGTGGCTATCGAGTCGTGGCCGGTACCCAGCTCAGTGGCAGAGGTTCGCAGCTTCCTTGGATTGGCCGGCTACTACCGGCGGTTCGTTTCAGATTTCGCAAGGATTTCGGCACCGATGACCCAGTTGACCCGCAAGGATGTGCCGTTTCTTTGGACAGCAGAGTGTCCGGAATCATTTGAGAAGTTGAAGCGAGGTTTGATAACGGCTCCTATTCTCACCCTTCCAGATGGGACCGGAGGATTCACAGTTTATTGCGACGCTTCAGGTAGAGGATTGGGGTGTGTCTTGATACAGCATGGGAAGGTAATATCTTATGCGTCACGACAACTACGTGATCATGAGAAGAATTACCCGACCCACGACTTGGAATTGGCGGCGGTAGTGTTTGCTTTGAAGTTGTAGAGACACTACTTGTACGGAGATAGAGTGGAGATCTTTACTGATCATAAGAGCCTGAAGTATGTTTTCATCCAGAAGGACCTTAATATGCGGCAGAGAAGATGGCTCGAGCTATTGGTGGATTATGATGTGAATTTGCAGTATTATCTCGGGAAGGCTAACGTTGTAGCAGATGCATTGAGCAGGGGAGCCGGAGTTTATCTCCTGACGGCGCAACCAGAATTATTGGCAGATCTTCAGAGAATGGGAATTGAAGTGGTTCTTCCAACCAGCGTGGCATTGATGGCCAGTCTTCAGGTTCAGTCCAGCATAGTTGAGAGAATCCGGATGGCACAGTCAACAGATTCCAAGATCCAGCGACTCAGAGCAGAGTGTGAAGCAGAAAGAAGGCCTGAGCTATGTATCCATGAAGATGGTACGCTTCGACACGACACTCGTCTTTGTGTACCCAGAGGAGATATCAGACAGGAAGTCATGACAGAAGCCCACAGTTCACAGTATTCTATTCATCCGGGTGGTACAAAGATGTACCGTGATATTCGTCAGCATTTTTGGTGGAATGGCATGAAGAGGGAGATAGCCCGGTTTGTCTCTCGGTGTTTGGTTTGCCAACAGGTTAAAGCTGAACATCAGAGGCCCGCTGGACTTCTTCAACCCTTACCGATCCCAGAATAGAAATGGGAACATATAACCATGGATTTCGTGACCGGATTGCCCAGATCTCCGGCCGGCAGAGATGCTATTTGGGTAATTGTGGACAGGCTTACCAAGGTGGCACACTTTCTCCCATTCAGAGTTGGGCAGTCGACGGCGCAGTTAGCAGAGATGTATCTCAGGCAGATCGTCAGGCTTCACGGTGTGCCAGTCAGCATTACCTCGGACAGGGATTCAAGATTCATATCACACTTTTGGCGCAGCTTGCAGAAGAGTTTGGGGACTCGCCTTCAGTTCAGCTCAGTTTATCACCCGCAGACGGATGGTCAGTCAGAGCGCACAATCCAGACCCTTGAAGATATGTTGAGATCCTGTACCCTTGACTTCGGTGGTTCATGGGAGAGTCATCTGCACCTGGTGGAATTTTCGTACAACAACAGTTATCAGGCCAGTATCCAGATGGCACCCTTCGAGGCTCTTTATGGTAGAAAGTACAGATCCCCGCTAGCATGGGATGATGTCGGGGAGAGGCAGATGCTCGAACCCGAATTGATTTCCCAGACGGTTGAAGTGGTCAGGAAGGTCAGAGATTACCTCCGAGTTGCCCAGGACCGCCAGCGCCATTGGACCGATGCTCATCGGCGTCCCTTAGAATTTGCTGTCGGCGACCATGTATTCCTTAGGATCTCGCCTAACCGCGGCGTCATTCGCTTTGGCGTGCGGGGAAAGCTTAGTCCTAGGTATATAGGGCCGTTCGATATTCTAGAGCGAGTAGGAGATGTATCCTATCGTCTCGCTCTTCCGACGTCGCTAAGTGAGGTACATGATGTATTCCATGTGTCCCAATTACGACAGTATATTCCGGACCCGAGCCACATCCTAGACCATTCGAAATTGGTTGTTGGTACCAACCTTTCGTATGAGGAGAAGCCCGTGTCTATTTTGGATCAGAGGGAAAAGATACTCAAGAACAAGACTATTAAATTAGTCCGTGTTGCTTGGGGTCATCACTCTCTAGGTGAGTCAACGTGGGAGCGTGAGGACGACATCCGATCGCGATATCCCTACCTGTTTGACTCGTGAGGTATAATGTCTTTCTTATGCCTTATATTTTCCTTCCTTGCTTGCATTGTGTGATTGTATGATTGGACTGCTTAGTGTAGCTTGCCTGTGCTTAGTGTAGCTTGTCGTGGCAATCTCTAGCTCCTTGATTAAATTCCGAGGACGGAATTCTTTTAAGGTGGGTAGAGTTGTCACCCTCATTTCCCGTATTTTCCTGTATTTCGTATTTTTACTCGTATCTGGATTTTGGCAGGTATTTTTATTTTTCTCAACTTGTGGAATTTCGGTATTTCTCGTATTTGGGTTTTTGGCATGGCTCGATTTTATTGGGGATGGTTCGGTTTGGTTCGGTTTTATGTGTTGGAACACCATAGCCCTAAGCTCCACCCTCAAAAACACCACAACACCCTCTTTATAACTCCACCAACCTCTTCTCTCTCTTCATAACCACCATTAATTTCTTCTTCATCTTCTTCCTCCACACAACTCCCCAACCCTAGGCAAGTACATCTTGCCACTACATGAGAATCCTCTTTTCTTTGTCCATTTGCTAGTTTAGGACATGGAGACAAACATTAGAACTTGAGTTTTTGTGATTTGGAGCCCCCATTATCGTAGATCTAAGCTTTTCCTATTTTCGGATTTTGCATGGTTTAAGCTATTTATGTTGGTTTTCTATGAGTTTTGATGTTTCCATGTGGAAGAACTTTCAGTTTCACCCAAGTTGGAACTTTAGAAATCCGAATTTGGAGTTCGGATGGCCAAGTTATGAACTTGTGAAGTTTTGGGTTCTGCCTTGGTGTTCTTACTGTATGGAGAAGACAGTGAGCAGTGTGCAGAGCTTATTAGCTCATGCACACTGAGCTACACGCGCTCTTTAACGCTGCGTACGCAGGCTTGAGTACGCTTCCTGTTGGAAGCGTGTCCCCTTGAGCGTGCGTGACTTTCATACACTGCTCCCTTGAGCGTGCGTGACTTTCACACACTGCTCCCTTGAGCGTGCGTGACTTTCACACACTGCTCCCTTGAGCGTGCGTGACTTTCACACACTGCTCCCTGTAGCGTGCGTGACTTTCACACACTGCTCCCTTGAGCGTGCATGACTTTCACGTACACTGTCCCTGTAGCGTGCGTGACTTTCACACACTGCTCCCTTGAGCGTGCGTGACTTTCACGTACACTGCTTCTGTAGCGTGCGTGACTTTTACCTATGCTGCTTTCTCAGCGTGCGTGACTTTTCGTACGCTGCTTCCCTGACCCCCCTTGCTTAACCCATTAGCTCTTGGAGTTTTGGTCTTATTTCTTTAAGCTTGGCTTTTCTATTGTCCTGTATATTGATATTTTATTAGATATTTTACGTCCATTTTATATCCTGACGCCTTTTGTCATGAACTTGATTTTACTTAATATGTTTGGAATGACTATTGTACATGGCTTGGTATGGCAAGGAACTAGCATAACACGACAGTGACCCGTAGTGGTGCACTCCTGACATGACCAACCTGACATGATAATGGCCCGTCGTGGCACACTCCTGACAAGTACCCTGACATAATTTATCTTGATAATTTAACTTGACTTGCCTTGACACCGGGGGTGGTTCTTTCTTGCTTGCTTGATTAAATCCACTTGTCCTGTCTTGCATCATGTCTAGGATGGGACTCCTAAGTACCACGGTCAGGAGCACCTACTAAAATGGATTAAGGTTAATAAGTAGAATAACACAGTAGTCATGAAGAGATGACACAGCTACAGGCAATCCCGTTACCTGGGCGCTCTTGGGATCTGTAGCCTGCCGTCGAGTAGGGCACATTTCTAGCGCACCGTCGAGTGTTGCACCCTCTAAGTCACCTAAGGGTACATTTGCCTCCTGGGCGATGTACCCACCTGAATTCAACCCTAATCTTTCGTCCTGGGTAGCCTGGATGGTCTGCAGGGCTAGTGGCTGTGGAACAATCTCACTGCATCTTGTTAGTAATTAGGTCTGTGATAACCCTAGTTAGTTAAAGTAGTAAGCCGTAGTATCTGCTTGGCCGTGATTGATTGAATGAAGTATAACCAGTTTAGCCATGTCTTGATCCAGTATAAGATTGCTTCCTGTCTTGATTTCTTACATTATTATCTTGTCGATAAATGGTGGAAAACCAAGTTCTGTTCAGATGAAGGGTTACAACCCCGGTCCTTGTCTGGTTTACGGGTTGTAACCTGGCTATCGGAATAGTTCCATGGTTATCTCGTCGTATATCACCCTGACGTGTTTTCGTAATTTTAATTTTAATATTAGATTTTCTTGTGCTGATTGCTGGCTTTTGTTCTTATTTCGTGGCCCCCTTGTGGCACTTGCTCTTTCTGGGGTTGACCCAGCTGGTTTTGTGTGGCCAGATTTCGGAACAGCTCCCGAGGATCTACCAAGCTTCCAGCCCGATGGTGGCGACTAGAAGGAACCCGGGCTACGAGTGGGTTTTTTATTTTGTTTCGCTCACTCTATTGTAAAGTTATTCTTTTGAGGCGTTTAGCCGACGAGCACCTGTTAGCTCGATGCACTTTTTACTCACTGTATGCCTACGGGCTGTAAACATGATTAACAAATCCTAGGGTTGATCATGTATGACTTAAACTCTTGCTAGTCCTCGTATTTTGTACGACTAGCTTCATGATCAGCTGATATGTAATATTTGGGACGCCTTTTATTGTATATTTGGTGGTCAAACATCTTGTAATTATATTACTTGCTTGAGATTGAGACAATAGGCTTGACCTTGAGAGACTGTTGGCTTGTAGTAAACCCTCATATCTAGACAGCCGTGACCGTATAGTTGAGATGTATTCTATTTCAATATACGTAGCTGGCTATGTCTGCCCCCGCTCTCCAGTATTCTGGTTCTGGGGCGTGACAGAGAACAACAAGAACAAGAAGTAGCAGGAGGAGAAGAAGAAGATCAAGAAGAAGGGAAAAAAAAGGTAAAAGTTTGAGTCCTGTTCATTCTCCGTTTATATTGACGCGGCAAATGAGAATGATCATTCTCCGTCTATAAAATACACGGAGGATGCCCTTTCTGTGTCATTTGAACTAGAAATGGCCATTCTTCGTGTTAAAATACACGGACAATGGCGTTCTCCCTTGTATTTTGACCTAGAAATGGTCATTCTCCGTGTATCTAACACAGAGAATGAATATTCTCCGTGTTAAAACACACGGAGAATGACATTTTCTGTGTATTTGGGTATAGAAATGAACATTCTCCGTGTTTTAACACTGAAAATTACATTCTCCGTGTTAAAATACACGGAGAATGACATTTTCTTTGTATTTTGACCTAGAAAAGGCAATTCTCCGTGTGTTTTTGACACGGAGAATGTTATTCTCCATGTTTTTTGACACGGAGAATGATCATTCCCCGTGTTAATACACACAGAGAATACCATTTTCTGTGTATTTTGTCCTAGAAATGAGGCATTATCCGTCTTTCTAACACGGAGAATGTTATTCTTCGTGTTAAAATACACGGAGAATGGCATTTTCTGTGTATTTTGTACTGAGAATGAACATTCTTCGTGTTTCTAACACGGAGAATGTTATTCTCCGTGTTAAAATACACGGAGAATGGCGTTCTCCCTTGTATTTTGACATAGAGATGGCCATTCTCCATGTATCTAACACGGAGAATGTTATTCTCCGTATCAAAGTAAACGGAGAATGATCATTCTCCGTGTAAAAATACACAGAGAATGACATTTTCTGTGTATTTTGTACTGAGAATGATCATTCTCCGTATAAAAATATACGGAGAATGTCATTCTCCGTGTAAAATTACACGGAGAATATCATTCTCCGTGTAAAAGTAAACGGAGAATGTTCATTCTCCGTGTTAAAATACACGAAGAATATCATTCTCCGTGTATTTTGTCACGAAGAATGATCATTCTCCGTGGTTGAATAACGAAGAATGGTTATTCTCCTTATTATAATAAAGAAGAATGTTGACGTAAACCTAATTATTGTTTTTTTTAGGAAAAAAACTGTCAGGAACAAAGAAGAAAGACTTTTCCGTGCAACATTCACCCCAATACTCTCTCTTATGGATGAGGTGAAGGAAAAGTGTGGCCATTTGCCTGAAGCAGTTATTGAAACCTTGAAGAATGTTGGATTCTACAATTTTGTAGATGTATTCTACCGATCCAAGGTGAAAAAGGCAGAACTATCTAAAGTCACCCAAGGTCTGGAGAACCTGATGGGGACATACTTGGAAGAAGATGGCATTGGATATTTCCAATTGAGCAGCAGTATCAAGGTAGCACCAACCGCTGATGAGATGGCAACCATTTTTGGTCTGCCAATGAATGATGACAATGAAATTGATGAGAAGTATCTAAAGATAATCACTAAAAAATAGAAGACCCCCCCCACCAGCAGACTCATTCAGCATGTGTACAGAACACTTCAAAAGATTGCTGACAAATTCCAAGGGAAAAAATACAGAAGTCTCAAATGTAGAAGTTAAGAAAAGGATCTTAGAGCTATTGGGGGACAGAAATGCAAGTCCTGATGAGTTGGCCAAGTTAATAATATTCAACTTGTGCCAAACAGCATTCTTCACCAGAATGGGTGGGTCGAACTTGCCGTACAAGTTCTTCGCTCTGGTGGAGAGCATAGATGTTATAAAAAGCATCTATTAGCCACGGATTATTTTGGGGTACGTCATGGACAGCATAAAGAGGGCTGTTACAAAAGCTGAAGATGGGGACATTGAGATATCGTACAAGAAGATTGAAGGTTGTACGATATATTTCTTGTATTGGTTTGCAGAGCACAGTCAACTGTTAGAAAGGAAGTGCAAACCAACAAGCGCATACCCGAGATTCTATACATGGGATGGGAATAGAATCTCGATATTCCTCAAAAATGAATATCAAGGGGCTCAAACGGATTCTGAATTGATATTCAAAGATTTTGTTACATTGACTGTTGAAGAAGTAGAAGACCCAGCAGAGCAGCATAGTATAGAAGGTGGAGATAATGCTGTTGATGAAGAAGAACCACAAGCTGAAGCCCAAGCACCAGCAACAAACATAGCTGAGAATGAAGATATGTTGCGTGTCTTGGAGGAGAAATCTCAGCTTATCGCTGAGAATGAGCAACTCCAAGAAAGAGCCCAAAAACTAGAGGCAGATGTAGCCCAACAACGTGCTGTGGAGCTCATTACTGATGGCTTGGAGAAGGAGTTAGACTCTATAAGGAACGAGAAATCGCTCCTTATTGCTGATAATGAGAAACTCCGTAGAAGAGTTGAAGAACTGGAGGCAAAGGGGTCGAAACAGGAATTAGACTCTCTGATAAAGCAGAAATCTGAGCTTACTGCTGATAATGAGAAGCTTCGTCAACGTGTTGAGGAGCTACTTCTAAAAGGTAAAATATTCTATTTTTTCAAAATTTTAATTTGTAATTATGTGTATCTAACACGGAGAATGTCATTCTCCGTGTCAAAGTACACGGAGAATGACGTTTTCTGTGTGTTTTGACTTAGAAATGATCATTCTCCGTGTTTCTAACACGGATAATGTTATTCTCCGTATTAAAATACACGAAGAATGTCATTATCCGTGTTAATACACACTTAGAATGAGCATTCTCTGTGTTAAAATACACGGAGAATAACATTCTCCGTGTTAAAATACACGGAGAATGACATTCTCCGCTAGTATTTTAACACGGAGAATGACATTCTCTGTATTTTGACCTAGAAATGGCCATTCTCCGTGTATTTTTTGACACGGAGAATAACATTCTCCGTGTCAAAATACACGGAGAATGTCATTCTCCGTATAAAAATACACGGAGAATGATCATTCTCCGTGTTAAGTACACGGAGAATGTCACTCCTTGTATTTTGACCTAGAAAAGACATTCTCCGTTTAGCTTAACACGGAGAATGACATTCTTCTTGTATTTTGACCTAGAAATGACATTTTCCGTGTATTTTTGACACGGAGAATGTTATTCTCCGTGTATCTTAACACGAAGAATATTCATTCTCCGTTTATGTTATAGGAGAATGCCCATTCACCTTGTAAGTCTAACAGAGAATGATCATTCTCCGTTTAGCTTAACACGGAGAATGACATTCTCCGTGTATTTTTGACACGGAGAATGTTATTCTCCGTGTATCTTAACACGGAGAATAGTCATTCTCCGTTTATGTTATAGGAGAATGCCCATTCTCCTTGTAAGTCTAACAGAGAATGATCATTCTCCGTTTACTTTGACACGAAGAATGGACATTCTCCGGATTAAAGTAAACGGATAATAATATTTTTCATTGTTTTAAAAAGAAGATTATATAATATTGACATCATACCTCTTGTTGTTGTTTGTTTTTATATCAGTAAAAAAACAGACAATCTCAGAAAGGAGAATGAAAAGCTCATTAATGATAACAACAAACTTCTAGAGGAAGTTGCATCATTGAATGACGAAATCAAACAGAAGAATGATACAATTGTTAACCTCGAAGCAATGGCCAAAGCATTGCAGCTTGGGGAGACTAAAGCAGTTCCTCAAAAATATTACACAAGAGCAAGAGAACCAGGAGGGATTAAAAAACAATTAAATGCTCCAACGGATGATGATATTACCACATTGGAAAAGAAAAAAATAGATGATGCTACAAGTAAGAATGTAGCTGCTGGTCGGAAAAGAAAAGCTCCTTCCAGTACCAATAAGAAAGTAACTTCTGGTGAGAAAAGAAAAGCTCCTTCCAGTCCCGAGAAGGTAGACGATAAAAAGAAGATGTCAGAAACTGAAGAACTTGAAGAAGAATATCCTCAAACAGCCAAGCTAGTGAAAGAGGAAAAAATGCTGATGCAATGTCAAAAACTCAGGCTTTGGAACCAAGCAGACGATCAGCTGAAGCATCTATACAGGAGCATCGTATATCCAAGAAGGATGACTCCAACGTAAGTATTCTAAACTTGAACCAATTTCTGTACAATTCACAACGGAGAATGATCATTCTCCGTGTCATTTGAACGGAGAATTGATATTCTCCGTGTATCTAACACGGAGAATGAATATTCTCCGTATAATTTGGACGGAGAATTGTCATTCTGCGTCCTATTCATAACGGTCATTCTCCGTCCAATTCATAACGGAGAATGTTTATTCTCCGTGTATTTTGACGGAGAATAGTCATTCTCTGTGTATCTAACACGAAGAATGTTATTCTCCGTGTTAAAATACACGAAGAATGGCATTTTTTGTGTATTTTGTACTGAGAATGAACATTCTCCGTGTTTCTAACACGGAGAATGTTATTCTCCGTGTTAAAATACACGGAGAATGACATTCTCCTAGTATTTTGACCTAGAACTGGTCATTCTCCGTGTATTAACACGGAGAATGTCCATTCTCCGTATCAAAGTAAACGGAGAATGATCATTCTCCGTGTAAAAATATACGGAGAATGTCATTTTCTGTGTATTTTGTCCTAGAAATGATCATTCTCCGTGTAAAAATACACGGAGAATAGTCATTCTTCGTCCAATTCATAACGGAGAATGATCATTCTCTCTGTTGGAGTTACTTTTTTTTACAATTATATCATTAGCCTATATTATTAACATAATCGAAACTAAATTTATGTGCAGTGAAAATGTATACGAATACTTTCCAACTGCTCCAGAAGATTGTAAAATAAGAAGAAGAAACAATGATGTTGCCTTGATCTTTAATGCTAAAGAAGTACAAGACATTAAATATGGAAGAAATAGAGGCCAATGTTATGAACTTCACAATAAAGATTATGAACGAACTACAAGCCAATATAAGACGTACCGTTCAGTCAAGCTCGCAGGGTGCACAATGTAAATGGTTTGCAATCATGATGCCCCATTCATTGGTAAGAATCAAAACTGAAAAATAAATATTAATGTGTACACCTACTAATATTGTTGTAAAAAACTAACTCATGATTTGTTTTTTGTTTTTTGTTTTTTTTTAGGAAAACAGCGTACTGTTCAGTTTGCCGATGTAGTACAACCAACATCTGGAGCAATGTACAATTTCAAAGCTGAAATAGAAGATTTTATCACGGAGTTGGAGGATGACATCGAATGGCTATTCGTGCCACTCTTCCGTGAAGAGAATAAACACTATACACTGCTGGCATTCAACTTCAGCTCCTATGTTTGGACACACTACAACTCATTGCGGAAAAACACGGGCGCTAAGGGAATCGAGGATGCAAAATACATGAAGAGTAAATCGAGCCAATTGTAATGAAGAAGATTGCATTGATGAGGGAGAAAAGCCCAGCAATTCAGGAATATGAAACAATTGAGCTCAAGGTTTGTAAAGATTGCCCACAACAACTATCACCCAGCTGCCTGCTGTATGTTGTGTATTATATTGAAAACTTGTCGAAAGCACTATTTGATTTACAAAGAAAACAAACAAAGTAGTTCACGATATTATTGTAAAGAGCAGGTTAACTTTGGCTAAGCTTTTGCTTATGGGTGACTGTGCAATTCCTTTTGTATCATAAAATAAAATGACAATGTAAATTGGCTAAAAAATTCCTTATATATATTCTGTCTGTCAGGTTTCTTTTGTAATGTATTTGTTGTCCTTTGTAATGAAGCTCAATTTTTCGACTAATTTACATTGTTCTATATATGTAAATCTATTTTGTTAAAGTTCTGTTGTTTGATTCTGTGTTAAAATACACGGAGAATGACATTTTCTTTGTATTTTGACCTAGAAATGGCCATTCTCCGTGTGTTTTAGACACGGAGAATGTCATTTTTCGTGTATTTTGACACGGAGAATGATCATTCTCCGTATTAATACACACGGATAATGTTATTCTTCGTGTTAAAATATACGGAGAATGACATTTTCTGTTTATTTGACTTAGAAATATCATTCTCCGTGTATCTAACACGGATAATGATCATTCTCCGTGTTAAAGTAAACGGAGAATGACCATTCTCCGTGTTAAAATACACGAAGAATATCATTCTCCGTGTAATTTGACACGAAGAATGGTCATTCTCCGTTTATCTAACACGGAGAATGTTCATTCTCCGTGTTAAAATTCACGGAGAATGACGTTCTGTGTATTAACATAGTGTGTTAGCATAGTGTGCAGGAAGCTGATTCTTTACGTGGGCGCATGGACGCATACAACAAGTGATCGCATAGGAAGTGGCCCGTGCCTATAAATAGGCCATGGAGGAGAGAGAAATTTCATTATTCCCTTCTTTTTCAGTTTTTCAGAAAACTTTTCGTCTTTTTTCTTTAATAACCATGTCTCCAAAGGTCGCCAAGAGATCCGCGAAGGGCAAGGGGGCTGCGCCGAATGACTCTCCTCCTGCGGCAGTGTCCTCGGCAGTGGTGAAGGAGGAGATGCTGCCTTCTCTCATCAAACAAGGGTCACCGTTCGTTAAGGAGGAGGTGATACAAAAAATTAAAGTAAAAGAAGAATTGGCAATGATCGGAGAAGGAATTACTCCCAAGATTGAAGCTGCTGTAAAGGAGGAGCCCAAGTCTGAGGGTAGTAGCACTGGGAGTTCTGACCATCCAGCCCCGGCCGACGACCTTGATCAATTACATCCTACATATGCGAAATGGTTGAGGGAATGGTATATCCCTCGACACAGATAGGGTCCGCGGGTTTCCATAAATTTCCGTATTTTGTCTTGGTATTTCTATCTGTCTTTAGGTTTATGTTTCACTCCTTTTGGATATCAAATGTAATCCTCTACTTCTTGCCCTGATGAAGATATGAAGAACCTTTTATTTTGCTCATGAGATGTAGTCATATGAATGTAACTGAATCGGAATGTCATTCTCCGTGTTAAAATTCACGGAGAATGGTCATTCTCCGTGTTAAAACACACGGAGAATGACCATTCTCCATGTTAAAATACACGGAGAATGACATTATCTTTGTATTTTGACCTAGAAATGAGCATTCTCCTTGTTTCTAACACGGAGAATGTCATTCTCCGTGTTAAATTACACGGAGAATGTCATTCTCTCCGTGTTAAAATACACGGAGAATGACATTCTCCTTGTATTTTGACCTATAAATGACCATTCTCCGTGTATCTAACACGGAGAATGTAATTCTCCGTGTCAATTAAACGGAGAATATCATTCTCCGTGCTTCTAACACAGAGAATGTCATTCTCCGTGTTAAATTACACGGAGAATGGTCATTATGACATTCTCCTTGTATTTTGACCTATAAATGACCATTCTCCGTGTATCTCATACGGAGAATGATCATTCTCCGTGTTAGATGCACGGAGAATGGTCATTCAATGCATTATAAAATCAGAGTATAACGGATAATAAGTTCTTATGCTGTTAGTGTATATGTGAAACATCAGATATGCAGAGTTCAAACTATTACCATTGATATCAAAAAATGTAACATATGTATTCAAAAAAATAATTATATAAAAGAAGGAATATATGTGTATGTATTAACGAGGGGACGCTGTCCCATCGACCACCGTAGCAGCACGTGGAGGCAGAGGACAAGTGGTGCGATTGTGATTGCATAATTCAAAACAATTCTGGCACCTTATCTTTCTCTTCTTTTTTCCCCTGTTCTCATATTTGCTCTTATAACGGTCCGCCTTTGGACGTTCAGGACCACGTTTTAGAACAGGGGGTAGAACAACTTCAGTGGGATTATTTTCAAACTGTTTTTCAGAATCTGGAACTGGACGAATAGCACATGAATATAACTTCTGGTAATAATCTGATGTCCAATACTGCTCCACAAAGTCGTAAACAGATTTATCTGAACCAACTCTGATGCACTGTATTTCATGGCTGCATGGGAATCCATATACCTTCCATCTACGACAACTACAATGACAATCAAGAAGATTCACCATGTGGGAGGAAGTATCTGCGATCACCTCAAATTCGAAATCACCAGACCGATATACCCTATAACACATGCCATCATCTGTAAGCTGCTTCAGCATATCCTCAGCGTATGGAGTCAATTTGCTATTCAAACCAATTGCATTCTTGTGGCGATCCGAAATCATCTTCATCATCTTCACACGGATGACATTTACAATTGCTGATATAGGCAATTTCTTTTCAGCCTTTATCCATGCATTGAATGACTCTGCACAACTAGAAGCAACCTTACCGTATCTACATCCCGGGAAGAATGCGTTTGACCAGTATTCAAGTTTTTGTTTATTCATCCAATTCACAACATGACAACAATTCAGATCATAAATCTTCTTGATTGCTTGTCTATACCCACCTTTATACAGAAAAACAAATAATTAATAAAGAATTAGGTCAATTCACAAAATTATTAAAAATAAGTGTATTCTCCGTGTTTAAAATAAGGATAATAGTCATTCTCCGTTCAAAAGCTAACGGAGAATGATATTCTCCGTTCTATGCAAGACGGTGAATGACCATTCTCCGTGTGACGGAAACGGAGAATAAACATTATCCGTACTATGCAAGACGGATAATACCATTCTCCGTTCAAAAGCTAACAGAGAATGATATTCTCCGTTCTATGCAGGACGGAGAATGATCATTCTCCGTGTGACGGAAACGGAGAATGAACATTATCCGTACTATGCAAGACGGATAATACCATTCTCCGTTCAAAAGCTAATGGAGAATGATATTCTCCGTTCTATGCAGGACGGAGAATGGTCATTATACGTGTAATACATACGTAGAATGACTATTCTCCGTCTTACTGACGCGGAGAATGGCCATTCTCCGAGTTAAATTAATGGTAAATGCATAGAAAATATGCATATATCTGTCTCATTAACACACCTGGAGTTAGAACATATACTGCTTGCCTCCAAGCTTCAAGTACATGCGGATACACTCTTTCATTTCCTTTCTCTTTCAGCGGTATGTTATTCTTCATGTGATAATAGCAATAGCTATGGTAATCATTAGGAAACACTTTAGGGACTTCAGAAACTAGACCGGTGCCTTGATCCGAAAGAAAAACAATACGCCTACTGTCACGACCCGCACCCTGTATAGGGGCACGAGAAGTGGGTACGTCCAGCCTACGCCGCTGTGTCGGCGGTAGAACGCTGTCCTAGGTCAATCATCTAACAATATAAAAGTACATGTACAGTATATACTCTTCGAATGGAGGTGACATAACAGAATACAATCTCAATCACATCTAGGGTAGAAGAATGAAAGATAGATAGATAGACAGTAACTCAAAGAGAACAGTACAATAGATGAAATAGGTCTAAGTGTCTACGATAACATAACATCCAGAATATCAACCCAATATACAAAATAAGTCTAAGGGTCTATACATCTCAACATCTCAAAATACAACTCAGAATGTGAGACAAGATAATAAAGTAGAAAATGACTGTCTAGCTAAACTAGCCTAGACTACTGGGGCAACATCCTCAGCTGCAGGTGGATCCTGCTGAGGGTCTTCAACACAAGTGTCATCTAGTCCTGCTCCATAATATATAGTCACCCATGCCTCATCCTCGTCCTCTGTAATATTTTCAACAGGTCCAGTCAGGACAGGAACGAGCACAATACATCTCACGCAGTGCATAGTATGATAGAAAATATAAAGCATGCAATAGAGTAAAATACAGGAAATGCTGAAAGAAAATATACGCTGTAAAAGAGATAGCTATAAAGGAAATATCTACTGTATATAGAGAACTGTAAGTGTCTAGTGATGTAGAGTACAAGATAGGCATGTGAATGGCTAGAATTTATACATGATTACACTATTGAGTTTATACATGATTACACTACTTTGGAATTATTCACATGTCTACTTCTACTCTCCCGTTTCCCCAATCAATACACAAGGATCCATTCAAGTTATGTTAAGATTTGTGATAAGCCCATAAATGGGTGATTCATGAGAGGCTCTGTGAACATGAGAGTACATGAGTCACAAGCGATTCGTGAATCTATGGAAGCATAGAGATACATGATGATTCGTAAAACGCACAAACATGTTGTATCTGATGCTCCCGAGGGGAATAACATCTCATAAAAAGATCCATATAGTACCAATCCGTGATAACCATCATGTCAGCATCAAGTAAAGTAATCTAGAGCAAGAATATAAATCCTGGCAAGTATTGTCACGACCCGCACCCTTATGAGGGGCACGAGCACGTGGGTACGTCCAGCCTACGCCGCAGTATCGGCGGTAGAACGCTGTATATAACGTCTGTAAATACTACGACTAACAGTTTAAATGTACCTGTACAGTATGTACTCTCCGAATAGAGGTGACATAACAATACAGTCTCAATCACAGAATAAAACTAAGATAGATAGCTCAGAAGGAAAGACATATGATAGATAAAAGAGTAATAAGTCCACAGTCTAATACAAGCCCAGATATATACAACATCACAGGGTATCAAAATAGAATATAGAAACTACAGTCTGATAAGCTAGCTGGATCACAGTCCAGTCAAACCTAGCTAACGTATACTACTCTGGAAGTACAAAATCTAGTGGCTCTACTATAAGGCCACGATCCAAGGCTACTCCATCTAACTCGAGCCTATAATAGGTCGAGCAGTCCACATCAGAATCATCTGTAATATATCATAACAGTATCCTGTCAGGAAAATGAGCAAGTACAAACACTAACAGCAGTTCCACGTGAATTGATAAGTTCTATAAGAGACAGTATAATGAACTACAAGACAAAGATATATGAAGATTTGGGAACCGTTCGGAAGCCGAGTTACAACCCTTAAACCAAATAAGGACCGGGGTTGTAACTCTTCTTCCGAGCAGAACATAGTCTCCAATCAAGGTACAATGTAAAGGCATGTAGAGCATGTGAGTAACTGTATATCATGCACGGTGAGAAGTACTGTATGTAGAACAGAACAGAATATATGATAAGAAAAGTAAATATAAAATATGCCTCGAATATTATAGCATAATGTGATCGGTATGGGTCAAGATCAGGCTTCCAGCCGACCGGCTACAAGTACGTGGACTCGGCCCGGCCGGGATGGTAAGCTATGGAGCAAGTAGTAGCACAGGTCAGGCTATACCCATCATGAGGTGAGGGTATAGCTATGATACAAGTAGTAACTCAAGGTGGACATTGACCACACTATCTATAATATTCCCCATTCCTCGAATAGTATACGGATCCGGACATAGCACGTCATGACGCGGGATTCCCAAAGAGGGGAGCAAGTCCTCTTCAGGAATCGGCGTCAATACAAGTTTGAAAATCAAGACTAAGCAAGTACCAGTATCCCAAGAAATCCAGGAATGACATCTCATGACAGGAATCCGACAATACTAGTTCGTGAACTATCGTGTCTGAGAATCAAGTAAGACACTACGACTGAATCGGATATAGCAAATATCATGACAATAAAAACTATCAGTGAATGTACTCGCCTGCTGTCCTAAGCTGTAGGATATATCAATGCTCAGAGCGGTATCAGAAGACCTAAATATGAAATATTGTGTGTTAATTTAGGTTTAAACAAGTTTAGGAATGATTCACAATGAATAATATACATCTAGGTCAAACTAGGTCTCACTGAGTCACACTAAGTCCTGTCAAGTCAATCTAGGTCAAATCAAGTTATATCAAGTCAATCTAAGCCAAACCAAATCAATTCTAGGTCATACCAGTCAATACGGGTCAAAACAAGTCGAAGAAAGTCAAACGGGGTCAAGAGTTGGCCTACAGTTGACCTTTGGTCAACTGGTCAACCCTGGTCAACTCTGGTCAACTCTAGGTCAACCCTGGTCAACCCTAGGTCAATGGTGACTAATAGTTGACTTTTGGTCAACTATACAAGTCTAAAGGAAATTGGGATTAAATTGGGTAAAGCGTTGACCCATAGTTGACTTTTGGTCTAAAAAGTCAACCGTGGTCAACCGGGGTCAAGACTAGGTCTAGGCGACTATTTCTAACTATTACCAACCTCTACAACCCATATCCAAGTCCATCTTGGACTTCGAAACTCATATCTTGGCCGTAGGCCAATATCCTATTTTACCCTTAAAAAGGGTAAAATTCTAGCTTAGGCAACTATCAAGTTAGCCTACCTACGCTTGGTATTTTGACCCGAGCTCCCTAGGGTAGTAAGGTACTAGCCTATACATATATTACCTACCAAGATACCTAAGTAAAGTGGACATCTAGTCCATGTTACGGCCCATTGCCGGTATCTTGAATATTTCAAGATACGCAATGGTACGGCGCGATACCGGCGCCCTACAACCCCGATTTCCACTCAGGAGTCTACCCGCAAAATTTAAATCACGTATTCTTGCCCCACGTCAAGTTTCAACTCATTCCGATACTCCGAGCTCCGTTTCGCCCTCTAACTCGATTTTCCCCTATTTCCTATTCTAGCCTTCTTCCTATTCTTCTAACTTCTTCCAATCTTTCCTTCTAACTTCTAATTCTTTTCTAACTTCTAATTCCTTAAACTTCTTCTAATCTTCTCTACGTATCTATCCATATATAATACATATATATATATATATATACATATATATATAGATAAAGGGGGGGTTTATAGGCTAAAATACCAAAGGGGAGGAGGGTCTTGCCTGGCAGCTGCTGCTGCCAGGTTGCTGCTGTTGCTGCTGCAGCAAAGGCTGCTGCTGTAGCTACTCCTTATTCTTCTCTTCATCTCCTTCTCTTCCCTCCTATCTCTCTCTCTATATATATCTATATATATATATAACCATCTATATATACATATATCTATCTATAGGTATATATATATCTATCTAACCATCTATATATATATATATATCTCTATCTATATATATATACACAACACTCACACATCTATATATATACATACATACACACCCATATCCATATACATATATAAATACACACTCATATCTATATATATATATAAACACACACACACCCTCACACAACACAAACACACACACACATTCTCACCACTCTCATGACACCCATCCTCACACAACACAAACACATCAATATATATACACACACAAAAATACACATGTATATATATATATATATATATATATATATATATATATATATATATATATATATATGTATATATATATATATATATATACCACTCTCTAAGGATTAAACCCTAATAAATTCTCAACCTATTTTTCTAGGAAAAACCTACAAATTTGTGGGCAAAAGGTGGAGAATGAGCTCCTCTCCGTTTATTGTGTGGGACATGAATGCAAAAGAGTAATAGGTTAGGAATTAAAAGCATACCTAAAAGGAAATGGTTGGAGGAAGAAGAAGACTTGAGAGGAAATGAATTTGAAAGAGAGAGAGAGAGAGAGAGTTGCTTAGTGGAGAAGAAAGAGGGGGGGCTCTCTCTTGGCCGGCCAAGCATGGGCATGGGTGAGGGGCACTTGTAATTACAAGTTTGCCCCTCCCTAAGCCTAATGCTTAATAATTCCAAATTAGGTTTAGGAAGTTGCTAAAAATAATTAAAAATCATAATTAAACTAAATTACTCATGGGGGACTAGTCCAAACTCTTAAACCCTAAAGTTTAGTGTGGTGGGCCATGGTTAGCTAACATGCTAATTACAGCTCAAGTCGAAATTCACCGGGGTCCCGAATTAACTCGGAATGCGATGAAATTCGAACCCGACTCCTATAATAATTAAATAATAATATTCATGAAATAAAATTCCCAAAATATTATAAAATGGAAAATTACCATTTTACCCCTAACTGGGAAAAGTGAGGGTGACAAGTCTATCCACCTTAAAAAATTTCGTCTTCGAAATTGAAGACAACAAGCACAGGAAATCACAAACAGAATTAAAGGAAATAAATTTATACCTCAGGGCGCGAAAAGATAAGGGAAACGCTCCCGCATGTCGTCCTCCCTCTCCCAGGTAGACTCACTTGGAGAGTGATGTCTCCATGCAACCCGAACCAAGGGTATGACCTGGTTCCGGAGCACCTTCTCTCTACGATCCAGAATCTCCACCGGCTGTTCTGGATAGCTGAGAGTAGGTCCCACCTGTATCGCTGAATGGTCCAATACATGGCTAGGATCTGCCACGTACCGCCTCAGCTGAGATACATGAAACACGTTGTACACTCCTTCGAGCCTGGTAGGTAAGTCCAGTCGGTAGGCTACTGCACCGATCCTCTCTAAGATGGTGAAAGGTCCGATGTAGCGCGGACTGAGCTTTCCACCGCCGCCAAAGCGAATAGTGCCACGTGTCGGGGATATCCTCAGAAATACCATGTCACCAACCTAGACACAAGACAAAAACTCAATACACAACTAACAAACAATCACAACAAACATGACAAGAACTGAAACTAACTTCGAACTCTAACGGTCTCCGGTGACTATCGACCCAATGCCGCTGCCTATCCTGAGCCACCCGAAGTCTGTCTCTAATCATCCTGACCTTCTCGGCCGCATCCACAACCATCTCCGGCCCAAGAAGCGCCCGCTCGCCGACATCGTCCCAAGACAAGGAAGTACGGCATCTCCGTCCATATAGAGCCTCAAATGGTAACATCTCTATACTGGCCTGGTAGCTGTTGTTGTAAGCAAACTCTACCAGGTGAAGATGGTCCTCCCAAGAACCCTCGAGATCTAGCACACATGTGCGAAGCATATCCTCCAAAGTCTGGATGGTCCTCTCCGACTGCCCGTCTGTCTGAGGATGATAAGCAGTACTAAACTTGAGCGAGGTGCCCAAGCTAGCCTGCAAACTCCTCCAGAAGTGAAAAGTGAATCGGCTATCTCGATCTGAAATTATGCTCACCGGAACTCCGTGCAACCTCACGATCTGACGAACATACAGCTCAGCCAGCCTCTCCGTAGACAAACCCACTTTGAAAGGCAAAAAGTGGGCCGATTTGGTCAATCTATCAACTATGACCCAAACCGCGTCCTTCCCTCCTGGCGACCGTGGAAGTCCAGATACAAAGTCCTTGGTGATGTGCTCCCACTTCCACTCGGGAATGGGTTGCGGCTGTAGCAATCCACCTGGTCTCTGCCTCTCGGCCTTCACCTGCTGACACACAAGACAACGAGATACAAACTGAGCTACCTCGTACTTCATGCCATACCACCATACGTGCTCTCTCAGGTCCCTATACATCTTGTTGGCTCCAGGATGCATAGAATACTGAGAGCGATGTGCCTCCTGAAGAACCTCCTCCCGAAGCTCTCCACGCGGAACGCACAGCCTAGTACCGTGCCGCAACGACCCGTCTTCGGCTACAGAGAAATCGTCAAGCAAGCCCGTCCGCACGTGCTCCCTGATGCTCCTCAGGGCAACATCATCATACTGCGCTGACCTGACTCTATCCATCAGCTCAGACTGAATCTGCAAACCCCACATCTGGATCTCCATGCCCAGAATGATGACCTCGATACCCAAACTATCCAGGTCGGCCAATAAATAACGATCTGTCGTCAAGAATATAGCAACTGGATACCTGCTCAAGGCATCTGCAACTACGTTGGCCTTCCCCGGATGGTACTGCAAGGATATATCGAAGTCCTTCATCAGCTCTAACCACCGCCTCTGCCGCATGTTCAACTCCTTCTGAGTGAACACGTACTTCAAGCTCTTGTGATCTGTGAAGATCTCAACTCGCTCTCCGTACAGGTAATGCTTCCATAACTTCAAAGCAAATATAATCGCGGCCAACTCCAGATCATGAGTAGGATAGTTCTTCTCATGAGGACGCAACTGCCTGGATGCATAGGCAATCACCTTCCCGTGCTGCTGAAGAACACACCCTAAACCCTTCCCGGAAGCATCGCTGAAGATCGAGAACCCTCCTGACCCAGATGGCAAAGTCAGGATCGGAGCTGAAGTCAACCTCCTCTTCAGCTCATCGAATGCAGCCTAACACTCATCAGTCCAGATGAACTCCACGTCCTTCCTGGTGAGTCTAGTCATCGGCTCTGTAATTCGCGAGAAGTCCTGGACGAACTTCCGGTAATAGCCAGCCAAACCTAGAAAGCTTCGAACCTCGGCAACTGAACTGGGCGTAGACCAAGACTCCACTGCCGAAATCTTCCTCTGGTCTACTGAAATCCCGTGCTCGGTCACAACATGACCTAGGAACTCCACCTGGTCTAAGAAGAACTCACACTTTGAAAGCTTCCCGTAGAGTTGCTTCCTCCTCAGAGTCTCTAAAATAACTCTCAAGTGCTCCTCATGCTCCTCCTGCGTCTTCGAACAGATCAAGATATCGTCTATGAAGACCACCATGAACTTGTCAAGGTACTGATGGAATACCTTGTTCATCAAGTTCATGAACACCGCGGGAGCATTGGTCAACCCAAATGGCATCACTGTAAACTCATACTGGCCGTACCGAGTCCGAAATGCCGTCTTGGGAATGTCATCCTGTCTCACCTTCAGCTGGTGATACCCGGACCTCAAATCTATCTTCGAAAAGACCTTTGCCCCACTCAGCTGATCGAACAAGTCGTCGATCCTCGGCAAAGGGTACCTATTCTTGATAGTGAGGTTGTTGAGCGCCCGGTAATCAATGCACATGCGGAACGTACAGTCCTTCTTCGGCATGAACAGGATTGGCGCTCCCCAGGACGAAGAACTGGATCTGATGAACCCCTTGTCCTGCAGCTTGTCGACTTGCTTCTTCAGCTCTATCAACTCGCTGTTGTTCACCCTATAGACATGCTGCGAGATGGGCTCGACGCCTGGCACCAAGTCTATAGAGAACTCAATGTTCCTGTCTGACGGCATCTCCGGCAACTCCTCGGGAAAGACATCCGAGAACTCAGCAATCAACGGATGTGGCAAATCCTGCCCCGCCAACAAAGCTCCACAGAATCCAGCCTCCGGCTCCGCTGTTCCTCGAGCAAACTCGATCTCTGGCTCACCCGACGTCCTAAAAAGAACTCTGTCTCCTCTACAATCAATGCTAGCATGGTGCATGCTCAACCAATCCATACCGAGTACCATATCGTACCTCGGTAGGGGCATTACGAGCAGACACGCACTCAAGTCCCGGCCTCTCAGAGTGACTCTCTACCCCTTACAAATATTATTAACCAGGATAATACCTCCCCCGATCATAATCTTGCAAGTCCTACCCATATATTCAGCAATGATATTGTGTCTCAGAGCAAAAGAAACAGACACAAAACTATGGGTTGCCCCAGAATCAAATAAGACGAAAGCAGGGAAAGAATCTAGGAGAACATGACCTGCAACAACATCTCCCACGGGCTCTGCCTCCTCCTCTGCTGCCAAAGCGAACACCGTGCCCGCGGGTGCTCCCCTCTGGTGCTGGACAAAATGTTGCTGCTGGGTCTGGAGTGGAGGACCGCTCTGCTGAACCGCTGGTCCTCTAGCCGGCTGCACCCTGTCCTGGCCTCCCTTGGCTGCCCGAGCAGGGCAGCCCTTCAGCTGGTGGTCGGTCCTTCCGTAGAATAGGCAAGCGCCTAACCTCCTCCGGCATATGCCTCTGCTGTGCCCCGTCTTTCCGCAGAAAGCACACTGCTGGGTCTGCCTCTGGCCCTGACCCTGATGCTTCTGGGCACGCGTCGGTGCCTGCTGAATCAGCAACAGAGGCTGCTGCTGAAACGGCCTCTGCTGTTGCTGCTGCTGAATGTGGGGGCGCTTGGCCGATCCTGCACTGGAACTCGCCCCCATAGTATCTCCGCTCCTCTTCGATTTGAGGCCGAAGTCCTCCTCTGCGATCTGCACGTCCATCAATATCTGATCGAACGTCGCGTCACGGCGACCTGAGGTGCGGGTACGTACTGCATGAATAAGTTCCTTGCGGAACTTACAAGCCCTCTGCCCCTCATCCTGGATCATATCAGAAGCAAACCTGCTAAGGCGGAAGAACTCAGCTGCATACTCGTCCACCGACGAGTTCCCCTGTACTAGACCCACGAACTGGCCCTCCAATGCTGTAAGAGCCACGTCCGGAAAGAACTTCTCCTTGAAGAGCCTCCGAAAGTTCTTCCAAGTCAGCCCTCTCACCGACGCACGAGGATCCGTGCGATACCATGTCAGCACAATATCGAAGAATCGGCTGGCTGCGGCCGAAACCCAAAGTGCTCTAGGAAGCTCTGGCAGCTCCATGCTCCGCTGTACATCCTCTAGCCAGTCATCTGCGTAAAGGATGCCCTCCGTGCCTGTGAAGTCCCTGAAGCTCATCTTCCTAAGGTCTAGTACTGTCCCCGGCCTGGACTGCTGCTGGTACGGCTGCTGGCCAGTAGGGCCCTGCACCGTACCCGGTGCCACTCTCTCTACTGCTGCCAATGCAAGCTGATACGAGTTCTCCATACTCTGCCTCAGCATCTCGATCTGACGGTGTGACGCCTCCGACTGGCGCTGCGACGCCTCTGCCTGGGCCTGCTGTGTCTCCATCATCTGCTGAAGGAGAAGGAACATATGATGCGTATTCGTCGGTATCGGTGGTGGTGGCGACAGTATCTCCGGAACGACGACTGAAACCCTCTGGGGTGGAGATGGTAGACCTTCCTGTGCAACTGCCTGGGTCTTCGAAAAAGTAGAATCACTGGGGGCAGTCTCGTGAACCTCCTCCTCTGCCTGATCAGATCTTTCAGGCAAGCTACTCGATCTAGTGGCCTGCGGGTGCGTCTTCGTCATCCTGGAGACGAATTGAACAAAGAGATCAATATGGCACATGAGTAGATTATCAAAGAAGGACAGTTAATTTAATACAAGATGAATAATCATGATAATCAAAAGATCAGAAATTTTCTAGGTGTGATTGAGAAACTTCTATCATGTCCTAGGTCCTACGTCCTAATTGTAGGCTCGTAATTAGTACTCTAAGTCGAGCACCATTACGAGATCGCAATAATTGCGACACTGGACCTGCGTGGGCCACCAAAAAAATGTGTCACGACCCGCACCCTTATGAGGGGCACGAGCACGTGGGTACATCCAGCCTACACCGCAGTATCGGTGGTAGAACGCTGTATATAACGTCTGTAAATACTACGACTAACAGTTTAAATATACCTGTACAGTATATACTCTCCGAATGGAGGTGACATAATAATACAGTCTCAATCACAGAATAAAACTAAGGTAGATAGCTCAGAAGGAAAGACATATGATAGATGAAAGAGTAATAAGTCCACAGTCTAATACAAGCCCAGATATATACAACATCACAGGGTATCAAAATAGAATATAGAAACTATAGTCTGATAAGCTAGCTGGATCGCAGTCCAGTCAAACCTAGCTAACCTATACTACTTTGGAAGTACAAAATCTAGTGGCTCTACTATAAGTCCACGATCCAAGGCTACTCTATCTAACTCGAGCCCATAATAGGTCGAGCAGTCCGCATCAGAATCATCTGTAATATATCATAACGGTATCCTGTCAAGAAAATGAGCAAGTACAAACACTAACAGCAGTTCCATGTGAATTGACAAGTTCTATAAGAGACAGTATAATGAACTACAAGACAAAGATATATGAAGACTTGGAAACCGTTCGGAAGCCGAGTTACAACCCTTAAACCAAACAAGGACCGGGGTTGTAACTCTTCTCCCGAGCAGAACTTAGTCTCTAATCAAGGTACAATGTAAAGGCATGTAGAGCATGTGAGTAACTGTATATCATGCACGGTGAGAAGTACTGTATGTAGAACAGAACAGGATATATGATAAGAAAAGTAAATATAAAATGTGCCTCGAATATTATAGCATAATGTGATCGGTATGGGTCAAGATCAGGCTTCCAGCTGACCGGCTACAAGTACGTGGACTCGGCCCGGCCGGGATGGTAAGCTATGGAGCAAGTAGTAGCACAGGTCAGGCTATACCCATCGTGAGGTGAGGGTATAGCTATGATACAAGTAGTAACTCAAGGTGGGTATTGATCACACTATCTATAATATTCCCTATTCCCTGAATAGTATACGGATCCGGACATAGCACGTCATGACGCAGGATTCCCAAAGAGGGGAGCAAGTCCTCTTCAGGAATCGGCATCAATACAAGTACGAGAATCAAGACTAAGCAAGTGCCAGTATCCCAAGAAATCCAGGAATGACATCTCATGACAGGAATCCGACAATACTAGTCCGTGAACTATCGTGTCTGAGAATCAAGTAAGACACTACGACTGAATCGAATATAGCAAATATCAAGACAATGAAAACTATCAATGAATGTACTCGCCTGCTGTCCTGAGCTGTAGGATATATCAATCCTCAGAGCGGTATCAGAAGACCTAAATATGAAATACTGTGTGTTAATTTAGGTTTAAACAAGTTTAGGAATGATTCACAATGAATGATATGCATCTAGGTCAAACTAGGTCTCACTGAGTCACACTAAGTCCTGTCAAGTCAATCTAGGTCAAATCAAGCTATATCAAGTCAATCTAAGCCAAAACAAGTCAATCCTAGGTCATACCAGTCATCACGGGTCAAAACAAGTCAAAGAAAGTCAAACGGGGTCAAGAGTTGGCCTATAGTTGACTTTTGGTCAACTGGTCAACCCTGGTCAACTCTGGTCAACTCTAGGTCAACCCTGGTCAATCCTAGGTCAATGGTGACTAATAGTTGACTTTTGATCAACTACACAAGTCTAAAGGAAATTGGGACTAAATTGGGTAAAGCGTTGACCCATAGTTGACTTTTGGTCTAAAAAGTCAACCGTGGTCAACCGGGGTCAAGACTAGGTCTAGGCGACTATTTCTAACTATTACCAACCTCTACAACCCATATCCAAGTCCATCTTGGACTTCGAAACTCATATCTTGGCCGTAGGCCAATATCCTATTTTACCCTTAAAAAGGGTAAAATTTTAGCTTAGGCAACTATCAAGTTAGCCTACCTACGCTTGGTATTTTGACCCGAGCTCCCTAGGGTAGTAAGGTACTAGCCTATACATATATTACCTACCAAGATACCTAAGTAAAATGGACATCTAGTCCATGTTACGGCCCATTGTTGGTATCTTGAATATTTCAAGATACGCAATGATATGGCGCGATACCGGCGCCCTACAACCCCGATTTCCACTCGGAAGCCTACCCGCAAAATCTAAATCACGTATTCTTGCCCCACGCCATGTTTCAACTCATTCCGATACTCCGAGCTCCGTTTCGCCCTCTAACTCGATTTTCCCCTATTTTCTATTCTAGCCTTCTTCCTATTCTTCTAACTTCTTCCAATCTTTCCTTCTAACTTCTAATTCTTTTCTAACTTCTAATTCCTTAAACTTCTTCTAATCTTCTCTACGTATCTATCCATATATAATACATATATATATATATCTATATATATACATATATATATAGATAAAGGGGAGGGGGTTTATAGGCTAAAATACCAAAGGGGGGTGGGTCTTGCCTGGCAGCTGCTGCTGCTGCTGCAGCAAAGGCTGCTGCTGTGGCTGCTCCTTATTCTTCTCTTCATCTCCTTCTCTTCCCTCCTATCTCTCTCTATATATATATATCTACATATATATATATTTTTTTTTTTTTAAAAAAAAAAAAAAAATTATATATATATGTAGATATATATATATATATATAGAGAGATAGGAGGGAAGAGAAGGAGATGAAGAGAAGAATAAGGAGCAGCCACATATATATATATATATATATATATATATATATATATATATATATATATATAAAAATATATATATATATATATATATATATATATATATATATATATATATATATATATATATATATATATATATATATATATATATATATATATATATATAACCATCTATATATATATATACATATATCTATCTATAGGTATATATATCTATCTAACCATCTATAAATATATATATCTATCTATATATATATAAAAAACACTCACACATCTATATATATACATACATACACACCCATATCCATATACATATATAAATACACACTCATATATATATATATATATATATATATATATATATATATATATATATATATATATAAAATATATATATATATATATATATATATATATATATATATATATATATATATATATAATATATATATATATATATAAACACACACACACCCTCACACAACACAAACACACACACATTCTCACCACTCTCATGACACCCATCCTCACATAACACAAACACATCAATATATATACACACACAAAAATACACATGTATATATATATATATATATATATATATATATATATATATATATATATATATATATATATATATATATATATATATATATACCACTCTCTAAGGATTAAACCCTAATAAATCCTCAACCTATTTTTCTAGGAAAAACCTACAAATTTGTGGGCAAAAGGTGGAGAATGAGCTCCTCTCCATTTATTGTGTGGGACATGAATGCAAAAGAGTAATAGGTTAGGAATTAAAAGCATACCTAAAAGGAAATGGTTGGAGGAAGAAGAAGACTTGAGAGGAAATGAATTTGAAAGAGAGAGAGAGAGAGAGTTGCTTAGTGGAGAAGAAAGAGGGGGGGGGCTCTCTCTTAGCCGGCCAAGCATGGGCATGGGTGAGGGGCACTTGTAATTACAAGTTTGCCCCTCCCTAAGCCTAATGCTTAATAATTCCAAGTTAGGTTTAGGAAGTTGCTAAAAATAATTAAAATTCATAATTAAACTAAATTACTCATGGGGGACTAGTCCAAACTCTTAAACCCTAAAGTTTAGTGTGGTGGGCCATGGTTAGCTAACATGCTAATTACAGCTCAAGTCGAAATTCACCGGGGTCCCGAATTAACTCGGAATGCGATAAAATTCGAACTCGACTCCTATAATAATTAAATAATAATATTCATGAAATAAAATTCCCAAAATATTATAAAATGGAAAATTACCATTTTACCCCTAATTAGGAAAAGTGAGGGTGACAAGTATAAAACGGTCAGAGAATGTACTCGCCTGATAACTGAACGTCTGAAGAGGATGTACTGCCTGAGGAGAGGTGTATGGCTCCTAATCAGAGCAATACAAGTTAAAATGTATCCACAATGGTGAAAATAAAGATTGTAATACATTCTACATGATTCTAGGTCAATCTGGTCAAAAGTTAACTCTTGGTCAACTCTGGTCAACTCTAAAGTCAAACTAGGTCATAGGAAATCAAACTAAGTCAAATAAGGTCAAACAAGGTCAAACTAGTCTAATCTAGGTTAAAGTCAACTCTTGGTCAACATTCTAGCCAAACTAGTCAAGTTATCTAGGGTTTTGGTTAACAATGTGTCAGACTAGTCAAATACTAGTCAACATGATCAATCTAGGTCAAATCTAGGTCAAACTTAGACTAACTAAGGTTTTGGGTCAAACAAAGACTAGTCAATAAGGTAATTAGGTCAATGGTCAACTATCTAAGTCAATACTCCATAAGACTAACTCAAACCATGACACAATCTCTACGTATTCCACTTAACCCCATACATATCTTAAATTACATAGGACTATCCTCATAACCATATGGTCAAACATAAATCAACTAGTTAGGGTTTAGTCAAACCTAGTCAACTAGTCCTTTTAAGTCTATCCAAGTCAATTCCAGGTCAATTTGGTCAAGGTTGACCCATGGTTGACTTTGGTCAACAATGGTCAACAAGGGTCAACTTGCTAGTTAAACTAGGTCTACTAGACCTATTGGTCAATCCTAATTTGCTACTAATTAACCATAGGCTAGAGTATCTAAGGCACTATTTATAGGTGTCTATATTTATACATTATAGGCATACACTATGTATACCATAGGCCAATCTACTATATATATACCTATCAATATACATATATATATATATATATATATATATATATATATATATATATATATATATATGAACCTATTATCTATGTACCAATATATACCCAACTATATAACCCATATAATACATATATATAATACCAAGGCCATATCACATATATATATATATATATATATATATATATATATATATATATATATATATATATATATATATATATATATATATATATATACATATCTAATATATATTCCATATATATACATATACATATATAATCATACATATATAATATTACATATAGGCTTATATAGAGAGAGAATAATAGAGAGAGATGTGAGAGAGTGATAGATACTGCTAAGGGGGCATGGTGTGTGTGTTCACAGAGAACAGGGGAGGGGGGTGTTCCAGATTTCTGGAACCAGAAACCAACACACACACACACCACACAAATACACACACACACACACCTATATATACATATATGTATATACACATGTACACACATGTATATACCCCTCAATTCCTCCTACACACACACATATATATACACTACGTATACATATACTGAAAACATACAATTATATGTATAAAACATAACAAAAATCATTTTGAAATTTGATTTTGAAAACTGGGAATTATCCTAAAAATCAAGAAAATGGGACTATGCACAGTGAGATGGGATAAACCCAAATACGCGACCCAAACTGAGCTAAGGCTCGAAACCCAATGTTGGTAACACTAGCCCCTAGTGTCCCTTAGTGTCCTAGGTGCCTGACACGACACCACGACACAATTTGATGTGTCCACTCTCACAAAAACCCAATCGAGTAAACACTGACACACACACACGTACACTGCGTCGTGCACGCGTTCCTCGCTCTCGTGGACACACCACGAGACACGACACGTCTCGTGGTCATGCACACGTGTAGCCCACATATAGGGCTACACGATCGACACACTGTTACGTGTCATCCCCGTGTCTACATGTGATACGACACGCGTATTAGTGTCAAAAATCATGCGTTTCAGACCGCGTCGTGCACGCGGTCGAGCGTCTCGTGCTCGTGACACAGGACACGACACATCTCGTGCTCGTGTCCTAGTGTTCTCCCAGTGATGGGCTACACACGTGTCACCCTGACACGACACCACGACGTGTCTACGAGGGACACGAGGCTCGTATCAGAGCCGATTTCTCGGCTGAAATGTGCGCGTGTAGCGCAGTGCGTGTCCAGTGCGAGTGAGTTTTCTCACTCGACACGACACGAGAAGTCATGAGACTTTAGGGGCATGTTCGCAGACATTGCCCCCGTGTCCATGTCAAATTTTACGTGTCCTAGTGCTCTGTGTAGTGAGCACGAACAGCGTGGTAGCAGGGCACTGTTCGTGTACATCGTGCAGTGAGTTCGTGTCCATTTTGGACACGGACACAGCACAGAAACGTGCTCAGTCATAGGGTTTCGTGATCAGCATGCCAAGGGCTACCCAAATATGTAATTCGTTTTACAAAATAACAAAAACCATTTCTTTGTGGCATTTCACCAAACAAGGTTTTATAACCTAGGATACGTGTCCGATACGGACACCAACCAACCCTAGATTTTACCAAACTTGACCCACAGCTAGGGTAGACCTATATGCATGCATTTATGAAGAAAAAACACAATATTAGCTAGGTTTATGGGTATTTACCTATTGATGCAAATTCTAAGAAAACTTAATAAAGAGGGGGTATTTGTCCTTCCACTTGGTGATGCCCAAAGCTTGTGAAATCTGGATTGCTAGCCTCCCTTAGCACCCTTGATGTTGTAGGGTCCCAATGCAAAAGACTAGAGTGAATTTAGATCAAAAATGATCAAGTTATGGAGGTTTGAAGGAAAGGGAATTTTTCTAGGTTTTAATTCATGTAAAATGATCATGAATAAATATGATGGGGTTATATAGGAAGGGGGGTAGTGTAGGGGTGTCCTTTGGCCGGCCATGGCAAAGGGGGGGGGTGTCCTTGGCCTTTCTTCATGGTGAAGGCAAGGACTTTTGGTGCCAAGCAAGAATATTTTGAGGGTTTTAAGCAAAATATCACATATGTGAATATCTAGATATTTTCCCTACTTTAACCAATGACTAATATCTATCCTCTAGCTTCTAGGTTAGTGGCTAACTTCTAGATTAGGGTAAACTAGGTTAGGAACAATCATGGTACTTAACAATAATTAAATAATATTAAAAATACATAATTCCAAATAAAATCTAGTAAATTACCAAAATACCCTTTTAGGCTAAAATCACTAATTTGATGTTCTAAGCCTATGGCTAGGTTCACATGGTCATGGCAACTTCTAGGTTAAGGAATAACTAGGGTTTACACTAGGGTTATACTAGTAAAATCATAAAGTCATAAGTCATGACTTAGAAATAGTTTTAATTAACTAAAAATCACCAAAAATCATATCATGGCTAAAATACCATTAATAAATAATAAAATAATAAATTTTCAAAAAAATACCCCAATTTCAGAAAACTGGGTGTTACAAGTCTACCCTCCTTAAAATAATTTCGTCCTCGAAATTTAGATGGTCGTACTCCTCCTAGGTCAAACCTCCAACAATCAGGGTCGAAGCTACTACCTAGCAATATACAAGGTCAACAAATAAAATACGGGTAGTAGACCTATACTAGGTTATGTCCAAAAATTGGCTGGCAGTTTTTAGGCCATAAGGTGTCCTTAATTCAAATCGAAATCAAAAGTAACTCCATGGGGTAAATCAGGATGGAGTCTCGGGTCAAGAAAATCGTACTAAGCAATGAAGCACACGATGGTATGCCTGAGTGGGATACTAAGGTCATGGGTGTAGAGTGTCATGTCTAGGTCATGTATGTGAAATTAGTTTTGAGAAAACAACTAGTCTTGTGCTCCAAATTTAAAAGTCACGGTAATGTGCCTACGATGATCATAATTTAGAGTGGGAAGGGTCTATGGCCTAAATTGAACCATAAATTGTGATGCAATAGTGGTACAAGGGGGACAGGTTAAATGGGACAGTCTGTGGTCTCATCTAGGTGTACTAGTCATTTTGGATCAAGAATGTCCTATGGTATCAAAACGTACAAGCAATCTAGGATGTCCTAATTGGGAAGGTAAGGGAACAACAATCATCAAGGCTGTAGGGTCGTCTACCATCCTATATGAAAATTGGTCATTAACAAGTAACTGAGAAATCATTAAAAGGTTACTATTCCATAAAGTGGTAAAAGAAAAAAGAAAATTAAAAATTTAGGCACAAACAATCACAAATAGATTTTAGTCTTGACACGATCTAAGTTGATCAATTTCAGGATAAATCGAGATTTGGGCAAGATAGGAAATCAATGAAATCAAGTATGAGCACGAGCATCCAATGATGAAGATCCAGGTCATGATTAAATTTAATTCAACTGGATACGAATACGAGGTTCATAGGCGATAAAATAATTCCAAGGAGAATTGTCAAGGCTGTTGCGGATAAGATTCTAGGGCAAGTTTAACTATGTCTCCATCCACGTAGATTAATATATGAAAAAGCGAACCAAAACGCAATAGGTTGATCAGACCATCATGCGCCGGTTCTGATTAGATAATATGTTAGTGGGTGTACACCCAATAAAATATGTCATGATCAAGCTCGAAAAGGATAAGCTTGTAAAACTAAGAATAAATTTATAGCATAAGATATAAGTAAGGGTGGAGATGATGAAAGAAAATACATAGTCCAAGATCCTTAACCAATCGGTTCAAGCATTCAAGATAAGGTACAAGGTTAAGTATTAAGGATTCAAGCAGAACACCATCACATGCCAAGTCGAAAGAATTGAGCCAAGGTGGATCTCTAATTGAAATAATAATTAATTTAGTATCATGGTAGAGGTTATAGTTTAGCCATTTGACCAGAAAATCATATCAAGGAAATAGAGTACAAGGAGACGGGTTTTAGTAGGACATGGAATACCTACATGAAGGTAGGCTAGTCTAGGTCTTACATGTGAAGTTTGTTGGGAGGTAACAGCTAGTATTATACTCCGAATATCTAAGTCACGGTAATGGACGTCCAATGATCTAGAATCGAAAGTGGGAGTTTAAGACGTGACAATTGATGCAAAAATAAAGAAGATCAAGTTAACGCATGGAATAAAATTAATTAGGAATCCAGTAAATAATTTAGGAACACAGCCCTAGGGATAGATAGGCTACTAGATGAATATAGTTAGGGTTCGATCAAATCAAGGGTCAAGGTTAGAAGGTCTCAATAAAGTCTTGATTTGAGGAAATGTCGAGTAAGTCAGGTTTGGGATACAGTCACATAGATTGGTAGAAAGAGTTGAGCAAGATGCAAAAATAGAGGGGACAGTTCATTTCAAGGGAAAGCAATTAGCAAGAGAATTAGATGGCAAGAAACAGATGAGAGTTTTCTCATAAATGTGATTGAGTACCTTAAAATAAAAGATATTAATCTAACACAAAGAAATTAAAATCAACAACTACAAAAATTTCAAAATCATCAACTAACACCAGGATTCAAAGTTCTACAGTAAATCCTCTAAAATCAAATTCAATCAAGGAAAAAGGAGTTTAAATCGTAATTCAAAATGAGATTCTCAAGGGTCATCCCAGGAATCTCTCAAGGTATCCTAACAGTGATTGAGTATCCTCTCTCACTAAGCCTATTCTTCAAATCCTATCACAGGCTGTAGTGATACTCTAGTTCGAATACCACTACATAAACTCGAGACCTGTGTGGGCTACCACTAAAAATGTGTCACGACCCGCACCCTGTATAGGGGCACGAGAAGTGGGTACGTCCAGCCTACGCCGCAGTATCGGCGGTAGAACGCTGTCCTAGGTCAATCATCTAACAATATAAAAGTACCTGTACAGTATATACTCTTCGAATGGAGGTGACATAACAGAATATAATCTCAATCACATCTAGGGTAGAAGAATGAAAGATAGATAGATAGATAGACAGTAACTCAAAGAGAACAGTACAATAGATAAAATAGGTCTAAGTGTCAATGATAACATAACATCCAGAATGTCAACCCAATATACAAAATAAGTCTAAGGGTCTATACATCTCAACATCTCAAAATACAACTCAGAATGTGAGACAAGATAATAAAGTAGAAAATGACTGTCTAGCTAAACTAACCTAGACTACTGGGGCAACATCCTCAGCTGCAGGTGGATCCTACTGATGGTCCTCAACACAAGTGTCATCTAGTCCTGCTCCATAATATGTAGTCACCCATGCCTCATCCTCGTCCTCTGTAATATTTTCAACAGGTCCAGTCAGGACAGGAACGAGCACAATACATCTCACGTAGTGCATAGTATGATAGGAAATATAAAGCATGCAATAGAGTAAAATACAGGAAATGCTGAAAGAAAATATACGCTGTAAAAGAGATAGCTGTAAAGGAAATATCTACTGTATATAGAGAACTGTAAGTGTCTAGTAATGTAGAGTACAAGATAGGCATGTGAATGGCTAGAATTTATATATGATTACACTACTGAGTTTATACATGATTACACTACTTTAGAATTATTCACATGTCTACTTCTACTCTCCCGTTTCCCCAATCAATACACAATGATCCATTCAAGTTATGTTAAGATTCGTGATAAGCCCATAAATGGGTGATTCATGAAAGGCTCTGTGAACATGAGAGTACATGAGTCACAAGCGATTCGTGAATCTACGGAAGCATAGAGATACATGATGATTCGTGAAACGCACAAACATGCTGTATCTGATGCTCCCGAGGGGGATAACATCTCATGAAAAGATCCATATAGTACCAATCCGTGATAACCATCGTGTCAGCATCAAGTAAAGTAATCTAGAGCAAGAATATAAATCCTGGCAAGTATGAAACGGTCAGAGAATGTACTCGCCTGATAACTGAACGTCTGAAGAGGATGTACTGCCTGAGGAGAGGTGTATGGCTCCTAATCAGAGCAATACAAGTTAAAATGTATCCACAATGGTGAAAATAAAGATTGTAATGCATTCTACATGATTCTAGGTCAATCTGGTCAAAAGTCAACTCTTGGTCAACTCTGGTCAACTCTAAAGTCAAACTAGGTCATAGGAAATCAAACTAAGTCAAATAAGGTCAAACAAGGTCAAACTAGTCTAATCTAGGTTAAAGTCAACTCTTGGTCAACATTCTAGCCAAACTAGTCAAGTTATCTAGGGTTTTGGTTAACAATGTGTCAGACTAGTCAAATACTAGTCAACATGATCAATCTAGGTCAAGTCTAGGTCAAACTTAGACTAACTAAGATTTTGGGTCAAACAAAGACTAGTCAACAAGGTAATTAGATCAATGGTCAACTATCTAAGTCAATACTCCATAAGACTAACTCAAACCATGACACAACCTCTACGTATTCTACTTAACCCCATATATATCTTAAATTACATAGGACTATCCTCATAACCATATGGTCAAACATAAATCAACTAGTTAGGGTTTAGTCAAACCTAGTCAACTAGTCCTTTTAAGTCTATCCAAGTCAATTCCAGGTCAATTTGGTCAAGGTTGACCCATGGTTGACTTTGGTCAACAATGGTCAACAAGGGTCAACTTGCTAGTTAAACTAGGTCTACTAGACCTATTGGTCAATCCTAACTTGCTACTAATTAACCATAGGCTAGAGTATCTAAGGCACTATATATAGGTGTCTATATCTATACATTATAGGCATACACTATGTATACCATAGGCCAATCTACTATATATATACCTATCAATATACATATATATATATATATATATATATATATATATATATATATATATATATATATATATATATATTTTTGAACCTATTATCTATGTACCAATATATACCCAACTATATAACCCATATAATACATATATATAATACCAAGGCCATATCACACACATATATAAATATATATATATATATATATATATATATATATATATACATATCTAATATATATTCCATATATATACATATACATATATAATCATACATATATAATATTACATATAGACTTATAAAGAGAGAGAATAATAGAGAGAGATGTGAGAGAGTGATAGATACTGCTAAGGGGGCATGGTGTGTGTGTTCACAGAGAACAGGGGAGGGGGGTGTTCCAGATTTCTGAAACCAGAAACCAACACACACACCACACAGATACACACACACACACACCTATATAAACATATATGTATATACACATGTAAACACATGTATATACCCCTCAATTCCTCCTACACACACACATATATATACACTACGTATACATATACTGAAAACATACAATTATATGTATAAAACATAACAAAAATTGTTTTGAAATTCGATTTTGAAAACTGGGATCCCAAAAATCAGGAAAATGGGACTGTGCACAGTGAGATGGGGTAAACCCAAATACGCGACCCAAACCGAGCTAAGGCTCGAAACCCAAGATTGGTAACACTAGCCCCTAGTGTCCCTTAGTGTCCTAGGTGCCTGACACGACACCACGACACAATTTGATGTGTCTACTCTCATAAAAACCCAATCGGATAAATACTGACACACACACACGTACACTGCGTCTTGCACGCGTTCCTCGCTCTCGTGGATACACCACGAGACACGACACGTCTCGTGGTCATGCACACGTGTAGCCCACATATAGGGCTACACGATCGACACACTGTTACGTGTCATCCCCGTGTCTACATGTGATACGACACGCGTATCAGTGTCGAAAATCGTGCATTTCAGACCGCGTCGTGCACGCGGTCGAGCGTCTAGTGCTCGTGACACAGGACACGACACATCTCGTGCTCGTGTCCTAGTGTTCGCCCAGTGATGGGCTACACATATGTCACCCTGACACGACACCACGACGTGTCCACGAGGGACACGAGGCTCGTATCAGAGCCGATTTCTCGGCTGAAACGTGCGCGTGTAGCGCAGTGCGTTTCCAGTGCGAGTGAGTTTTCTCACTCGACACGACACGAGAAGTCATGAGACTTTGGGGGCATGTTCGCAGACATTGCCCCCGTGTCCATGTCAAATTTCACGTGTCCTAGTGCTCTGTGTAGTGATCACGAACAGCGTGGTAGCAGGGCACTGTTCGTGTGCATCGTGCAGTGAGTTCGTGTCCATTTTGGACACGGACACAGCACAGAAACGTGCTCAGTCATAGGGTTTCGTGATCAGTATGCCAAGGGCTACCCAAATATGTAATTTGTTTTACAAAATAACAAAAACCATTTCTTTGAGGCATTTCACCAAACAAGGTTTTATAACCTAGGATACGTGTCCGATACGGACACCAACCAACCCTAGATTTTACCAAACTTGACCCACAGCTAGGGTAGACCTATATGCATGCATTTATGAAGAAAAAAATACAATATTAGCTAGGTTTATGGGTATTTACCTATTGATGCAAATTCTAAGGAAACTCAATAAAGAGGGGGTGTTTGTCCTTCCACTTGGTGATGCCCAAAGCTTGTGAAATCTGGATTGCTAGCCTCCCTTAGCACCCTTGATGTTGTAGGGTCCCAATGCAAAAGACTAGAGTGAATTTAGATAAAAAATGATCAAGTTATGGAGGTTTGAAGGAAAGGGAATTTTTCTAGGTTTTAATTCATGTAAAATGATCATGAATAAATATGATGGGGTTATATAGGAAGGAGGGTAGTGTAGGGGTGTCCTTTGGCCGGCCATAGCAAAGGGGGGGTGTCCTTGGCCTTTCTTCATGGTGAAGGCCAGGACTTTTGGTGCCAAGCAAGGATATTTTGAGGGTTTTAAGCAAAATATCACATATGTGAATATCTAGATATTTTCCCTACTTTAACCAATGACTAATATCTATCCTCTAGCTTCTAGGTTAGTGGCTAACTTCTAGATTAGGGTAAACTAGGTTAGGAACAATCATGGTACTTAACAATAATTAAATAATATTAAAAACACATAATTCCAAATAAAATCTAGTAAATTACCAAAATACCCTTTTAGGCTAAAATCACTAATTTGATGTTCTAAGCCTATGGCTAGGCTCACATGGTCATGGCAACTTCTAGGTTAAGGAATAACTAGGGTTTACACTAGGGTTATACTAGTAAAATCACAAAGTCATAAGTCATGACTTAGAAATAGTTTTAATTAACTAAAAATCACCAAAAATCATATCATGACTAAAATACCATTAATAAATAATAAAAATAATAAATTTTAAAAAAATACCCCAATTTCAGAAAACTGGGTGTTACACCTACTACATCCAATAACATTCTTTAGATTTCTAAGGAATCATTCCCAATTGTCACCATCTTCGCCTGAGACTATACCGTATGCAAGAGGGTAGAACTGTTGGTTACCATTCTTCGCTATAGCAGACATTAAACATCCTCTAAACCTCCCTGTAAGGAAAGTAGCATCCAAATATAGCATTGGGCGATAATATTGAAAGCCTTCTACGCAAGCCCCATATGAAAGAAAAAGCCGCTCAAACCTCATTGATGAATCATCTTTCTAGAAGTCGATAACGGAACCATTATTGGTTTCCTTTACCTTGTTGACATACCAACACAAGTCACTGTAAGATCTAACATCATCTTCGTACATTTCCTGGTGCACCAGCCTAATTCCGTGGTATGCCTGTCCATATGTAACAGATAAACCGTAGTCGACCTTGAAATCATCGACAACAGATTTTGCGGACTTTTTAGGATGCATCCGAACAATGTCACTAACCAAAATTTTACAAACTTTGTTGGAACAACCAGATTACCTTTATCCATATAGCCAGCTCCACAATTATGTTCTCCCATATACCTCTTCACCTCAAAAATTTGATTATCTTTCGAAATAGATATAGCATGGAAGCTCAACAAACAAGCATGTGTCTTGTAATTCTTGCAACAAACAGTATACCTCCCCTGCTCAAATTTCAAAATGTGGAATGGATAACGAGATTCAAAACATACCTTTCTAACAGCATTCCTAACTTCTTCAACACCATTTAGAAAAATCTGACCAACACCAGTAATTGATCCAGGCCACATATCCGATTTCCTCTTCTTCACTGTCTCAGTTGAGCCCTCATAAAATTGTACTACTCGTTTGTCCTTTACAGTAGGAGAACATCTACTCAAAGAACTAGAAGAGGAAGACGAAGGTCCCATGTCAAAACTTTGACAAGGAAAAGATGTTGATGAAGAACATGGAGAGTATATTTGCTCCACAAATATATCAAAACTCACATCATGAGTACCGTTAAAACCACCAACCAATGAACGAAGCCAAAAATCACTTTCAACATACAGTTCAGTCCCATCAGAGTGCAAAAACCTGAAACGGAAGGAAAGTGGATCCAAAGAAGTCCATCGATCGCACACTTTAATCTTTAAAAAATCCACGGTACTTTTATGTGTGACACGGCAGGAAACTATGTCTCCCTTGAAACAAATGTTAACTAAACAACTTGATTCCAAACCTTCCCCCCTGATAACATAAAAACATAAGAGGTCACAAATAGAACAAAAAAATTGTCGTCTAATAATGATTATTCTCCGTGTAAAAATAATGGAGAATAAATATTCTCCGTTCGAAACTAACTTATAATGATCATTCTCCGTCTAAAGTAAAATGGAGAATGATATTCTCCGTCTTAAACACACGGAGAATAGACATTCTCCGTCTAAATATAATGGAGAATGATTATTATCTGTCTGTAACTTATGGATAATGCTCATTATCTGTATAAAAACATACGGATAATGATCTTTCTCATAAGTAATTGTCATTCTCCGTTAAAATATAACGGAGAATGCTATTCGCACAAAATAACAAGATTAAATATCTCTCTAACATTTTCTAAGTTAATAATCTTCATAACAAATTCAAATTCAGCATAAATTTCGAGATATACGAAGCTGATGGATGAATTTCTACAGATCTGAACTCTCACCTTATTTTAAGATCTATAAAAAGAAAAGAAGAAGATCTTCTCTCCACAATTGACCTAATCGCCGGAAACCACCAATATGATGATGATTATGATGATGATCGATGATGATGAAGGATGATCGACGTTCGACTGACGAAAACCACAGTGAACTACGAACGATTTTGCGATCTCTGATAAAGATGATATCAATGGATTTCAAATTTCTCGTGAAGAAGAAGAATACGAATTTCCCAATCCAAATCTGAGTTTGCGAATTCAAAATTATATATAGATGTCCAAATTTGCGCGAAGGGGTATTTTTGGAACTATGATAATGGCAAATTTTGTAAATACAGAGCATCTAGAGAGAATCTTGAAATATTTAACGTGGAAATACTTAATTCTGGGTATTTCATAAAAATAATCCAGCGGGTGGGCATTTCATAAAAGCCCACCCCGAAATTGGGTTTCTCAGCAATTTCCAGTAAAAGATATATGACAATATAATATATAAACTGAAGCAGCTTGGAACTTGTAAAAGATATATGATAATGACTTCCACTGTTCTTTTCTAGTAATTAACTTACAAAATCGTTACAATGACAACTAACAATATATATATATATATATATATATATATATATATATAAAGCGGATCAAAAGTCTCCTTTAGGAAATCTCCTAAAAACTCCCTCACTCTCAGCCGTAATTTAATGTTAATATTAATGTTAATATTAATATTAATTTTAATATTAATATTAAATACTAAAATTAACATTAAACTTAACATTAAAATTAATATTAACATTAACATTAACATTAATATTAACATTAACATTAATATAAAAATAAAAATAAAAATTAATATTAATATTAACATTAATATTAACATTAACATTAATATTAACATTAATATTAATATTAAATTACGGATGAGAGTGAGAGAGTTTTTAGGGGGTTTTCTAAGGCGGCTTTTGATCCGCTGCCATATATATATATATATATATATATATATATATATATATATATATATATATATAATCTGGTACTTTATTGATGAAATAGAATTGTGTTACAAACTCGTATCTGCCTTTCGGCTAACCTATATATTTTACATCTTGCTCGATGTTGTGTAAGATCCCTATGGGTACCATGCTCGTGCTCATGAAAACTCTGTTGTTTCTCTCTTTCCAAATGTGCCAGACTGTAGACGCCAGTCTAACACTAGCTTCTCTGTGCCAGCTTGCTCCTCTGCCTCTTTGATCTTGTATCTTCTGTATCGAGTCTTCAAAGCGAGCACCTATTGTCATACCCATCTTGGCTATTTGTCTCTGCCAGATTTCTTTGGTGAATGGGCATACGAAGAACATATGCTGCATGGATTTGGGATCAACTTGGCATAGCGAGCACTTGTTGTCTGCTATTTGAACACCAAAGCGGTGTAACCTGTCTTTTGTCATAAACCTGCGAAAGCACTAGCTTGTAGAGGCAAAGTTCTTTCGCGGGCTTCCTATCTTCCATATAATGTCACTGTAAGGCATCTTGGCATGCCTCATTCTGATTTTGTCGTACAGCGCAGAGGAGGCTATCATGTCGCCCATGAGCATTTTATGAACATGATATTATTATGTTAACTTGCATATCATTTATGTTTGAGAGTCAAAATAATAAAATTTGCATGCTATAAAGTCTCCTCCTTCTATACAACTATTCATGTTTTAATGATAATAATTTTTCTGTCCTTACCATTTTCCAAAGGTAATTATTTTGAATAGAAAATTTTAAAATAAAATAAAATTTGTATTTCAAATTCATTGTGTCACGACCCGCACCCGGATATACGGATACGAATTTGTGGGCCACGCCCAGCCTACGTCGCAGTATCGGCGGTAGAACGTTGTCTAGTACCCAATAAATATACACTACATCTAGAAGGTCCATGAACTACAAATGTACTCAATCATAACCCAACATCTAAAGAAGATAAGACAGGAAAGATAACTAAGGCACAAGAACAAATAGAAACTACTAGAAGGAATCATAAGACAAGAAAATAAAGAAGGAAAATAAGACAAACTAAGGATAACTACCAGGCAACTCACGTAGAAGAATAGTGAGATCCACCTCAGCTAGCAACATCATGAAGTCCAATAATGGTATAACAACTCCTAAAATATTATCAATGGTATCCTGTCAGGAAAATGAGCAAGTACAAACACTAACAACAGTTCCATATGAATTGACAAATTCTATAAGAGACAGTATAATGAACTACAAGACAAAGATATATGAAGACTTGGGAACCGTTCGGAAGCTGAGTTACAACCATTAAACCAAACAAGGACCGGGATTGTAACTCTTCTCCTAAGCAGAACTTAGTCTCCAATCAAGGTATAACATAAAGGCATGTGGAACATGTGAGTAACTGAATATCATAGCATGGTGAGAAAGTACTGAATGTAGAACAGAGCAGGATATATGATAAGATAAAGTAAATATAAAATGTGCCTCAAATATTATAGCATAATGTGATCGGGATGGGTCAAGATCAGGCTTCCAGCCGACCGGCTACAAGTACGTGGACTCGGCCCGGCCGAGATGGCAAGCTATGGAGCAAGTAGTAGCACAGGTCAGGCTATACCCATCGTGAGGTGAGGGTATAGCTATGATACAAGTAGTAACTCAAGGTGGGCATTGATCACACTATCTATAAAATTTCCCATTCTCAGAATAGTACACGGATCCAGACATGGCACGTCATGACGCGGGATTCCCTAAGAGGGGAGCAAGTCCTTTTCAGGAATCAGCGTTAATACAAGTACAAGAATCAAGGCTAAGCAAGTACCAGTATCCCAAGAAATCCAGGAATAACATCTCATGACAGGAATTCGACAATACTAGTCCCTGAACTATCGTGACTGAGAATCAAGTAAGACACTACGACTGAATCAGATATAGCAGATATCAAGACAATGAAAACTATCAGTGAATGTACTCGCCTGCGGTCCTGAGCTGTCAAATGGGGTCGATGTTCAGAGTGATGCCACAGACCTAAAGATAAGATATATATAAGCTAATTAGGGTTCAACAGTGTTAGGCTTGATTAATCTAGGTCAGACTTAGTCAACTAAGTCAAACTAGGTCACAATGAGTCACACTAGGTCAAACTGGGTCAAGGGTTGATTTACAGTTGACTTTTGGTCAACTGGTCAAACTGGTCAACCGAGGTCAAAACTAGCCTAAGCATACTATTTCTAATATTTACCTACCAAGATACCATATATCTTGGTCAAACAGGGACAACTCTAATCTAAGAATTTAAAATATCAAGTTGCATCTCGTTATTCGTACATCGAAACCTACGACACGCAAATCGAGATAAGATAATCAACAGTAAGGTTAATAATCTTATTACAGTGATCCACATGATCATCTTGCCAATTTCAGCGATGTGAGATCACTGGAATCGACTGATCTCAGTTTCGTTGTACTAATTCCGAAATACGAACTAAATAAGAATTAATTATAATAAAAGGTAATACACAGAGAAATATTTACAAATATTGTCGAATGATGAAACAAACATCACCAACGTGTCCAGAATGGTCAAATAAGCTATGATAGCCTATCCATAAGTCCAATTCGGACACAGGGACAAAAAGGTAATTTCGGGTCAAAACGGTGTCCGTGTCGGACCCGCTTTGCACCGAAAAACGTACAAGAAAACTAGTCTACTAAACCTAACAAATTATATGTTCACGAATCCAGAATGACGATACGAACCCAACGGTATATCCAGAATTGGATTCCGTTGACCCGATCTCAAATTGATCCGTTAACTAGGACATTGAAATTCTAATTTGTACGGAAAAGCGTGTCGGAGCCAATGTCCTTAAAACTTAGCAAATTATATATCAATGAGTCCAGAATGACGATACAAACCCAACGGTATACCCAGAATAGGATTCCGATGAGCCGATCTCAAAATGACCCGTTAACCCGGATATTGGTATCCAACTTGCACCGAAATGCGTGTCGGAACCAATGTTCACTAAAACCTAGCAAATTATATGTCAACGAGTCCAGAATGACGATACGAACTCAACGGTATATCCGAAATTCGATTCCGACGAGCCGACATCAAAAAGTGCCGTTGACCCGAACTGTGGGGCCCGTTTTGCACCGAAATGCGTGCCAGGGCCCACGTCCTCCAAATCTAACAAACTTTTTATGAAAACGTGCCAGAACGATGCCACGAGTCTACTGGTGGTGTCAGAAATTGAATTGTTAGTCCCGAGTTCAAAAATAGAATTTAACAAGTTGAAAATTACGAATTCGGACGGCTAACTTTGACGTCGAATTCAACCAATCAAACGTGCTCACTATAAAACAAAACTGAAATGGCAGGAAGAGGGTTATACCAGCTGTGCACAAAAACTGATGGCATGCCAGAAGAAGCTGCGACGGCGGAGTTACGAGCTGACGAATTCGGCTCCACGAAACTGTCCAAAAACAGTTCAAATTAAAATGTCACTTTGGTGGCCGGTTTTGATCTATCAAACGACAAAATTAATAGATGAAATTTGAGAGGGATGAAGGGGTATATACCAAGATTGAGATGGAGCAAGGAAATCGCCGATCCAACGGTCGGATTTTCCAGAAAATCCGTACAAAGTCGCTGTCCCGGAGCGAACTTTCAGCCTTGATCCCGCGCGCGTCACGCCGGGATCTCGTGTAAAATGCACGAATAGCCTACGTGGCACGTCGGAGAGGTAGGAGGCGGCTAAGGGGGTGCTCTCCGGGGTCGCTCACGATCGGAGGAGGATCGCCGGGGGCGGCGGTGCGCGCGACGGTGCGCAGTGCGCGACTGCTGCTGTGGCAGTTGCTGCCGCAGCTAGTTGCTGCTGCTGCGTTTGCTTGCTGCTGTAGCGTACGGCGCGACACGGCGACGACGGCGCGACGGTCGCCGGCGGGGGTGGCCATGGCGGCGTGCGACGGTGGAGGTGTACGGTTGGTGGTGATGGTGTAGGGTGGTGGTGAGTAGTTATGGTGTTGGTGGAGATGGGGTTGATGATGGTGTTGGTGTTGAGGATGATAATGGTGATGGTGTGATGGAGTGGAGGAGGAAGGACTGTGAAGAAGAAGAAGAGGATGATGGTGAGGTGGTGATGTCGACAAGGAGAGGGGCTCGACCAAGCATGGGGGAGAGCTGCTGGTTTAGTGTAGAAAGGAGAGAGAGAGTGTGAGTTGTGTGTGTGTGTTTATAATATAAAGAGAGAGAGAGTGAATGATATAATAGAGAGTGAATAGAGAGAGAGAGAGATATTTGAGAGAGAGGGGGATGGGTGAAGTCGGCTGTAGATGGGGGAAGAGGTGTGTTGGTTTGGATAGAGTTGTGGGGGTGGAGTAATTTAAGGAGGAGAGAGAAAAAAGAGAGAGAGTTAGATATTTAAAATAAGGTAGAGATATTTAAATAAATAGGGAGAGAAAAAGAGATATTTAGAGTAGGGAAAAAAGAGAGAATTTATGTGGAGGTGTTTGGGTAGTCATGTGAGGACAACATGGAGCTTGGGTTTGGGTTCGGTCGAGCCGGATCGGGTCAAAATCGGACATGGTGTAATAATTGAATTAAAATGGGTATTTATAATCAGGGATAAATAAGTAACATGCGGGGGCTCAAATAAATGAGACACAAGTTTCATGTGGGTAGTAGGCTTCATATGGGCCACGTCCATACTTTGGGTCGACTAGGTTGGATCGATGTCGGGTCCCGAAATTAAATGGAAAATTAATTCAGGTTTTACGGTACATAATTAATTGGCCTAAATTGAACCAAAAGTTGTGCGAAGGAAATGGAACACAAAATGGAGTGTCTGAGTGGGACACGAAGGTCATGGGTGAAGAGCGTCTCGAGTAGATCATTCATGAGAAGTTGGTTCTGAAAAAATGACTGGTCTGGTGCTCCTAAATTAAAAGTCACGGTAACGTACATATGATGATCAAGGAAAAGAGTAGGAATTTAATTAATAATTAAATGGTCTAAATTAACCCAAACTTACGCGAAGCAAAAAGTGTAATGCCTGTGGTTCGTATTACGTATTTTGGAATACGTGTACGTATTTTATCTTGTATTGCCTGATTCCTTGCTTAGTTTCTTCATGGCTTCGTTTATTCTTGGGTTGGTTCGGCTTGGCTCGGTTTGCTTTGGTTCATTATGAACCAAGGGTGAACCCCCTACCTACCACCACCACTACCATTTATTAACCCCCACTTCCTTCTCTCTCTTCATTACTCTTCTTCTTTCCTCCATTAACTTCTTCACCTACCAGAGAGAGGTCTAGGCAAGTGCAACATGCCTCATGGAGGAACTTCCATTTTATTGCTTCATTATCTTCCTTACAGCATTTTAACTTACTTTAGTACTTGGTATTTCCACTTTCCATGGCTAGATTCTTGTAGATCTAAGTTTACTTTATTTTTGGAATTTTTGGGTTTTGATCTACTTAATCTTGTTATTTCTAAGTTTTGATGGTTCCATGTTGTAGAGCATTTCATTCTGCCCCGTTTTGACTTATGGAAGTTCAGATTTGGACCCCGGATGAAGGTTTTATGCAGCTTGGCAGCCATAGTTTCATGGTGTACTTCTTCTCGAAAATTTGGAGAAGAAGCACAGTCCGAGCCGCATGGCAGCACTTGACCGCATGAACATTTATGCGACAAGTCTTTTCAGCCGCAAGGCGTATTGCACTTCCAGCCGCTTATGCTCTCTGTTCCAACCGCATGCACTATTGCTTGGGATTGACCGCATGACAAGTTCATACGACAAGTACTCGATCCAGCCGCATGAGAAGTCCATTCCCAGCCGAATAAAATTCCTTTATTCCCTGGCCGCATGGGACTCGACTCGGTTCAGCCGCATAACCCTTTGCTCTGCGGGCCGCATGAACCCGAGTCCGTCCCAGCCACATGAGAGTCTTTTTCTTCTAGCCGCATGCGCCTGACCCTATTCAGCCGCATGGACTGTTCTCTTCCCAGCCGCATGAGATCACTCCTGGCCGCATAGGGCTTCAGGACTTCTGAGCCGCATATACATTGCTCCCCGCAGCCGCATGGACCTATGTCCCTGCCTGCCGTATATGCACAGCTTCTCCGCCCGCCGTATGAGACTGAGCCCTTCCTGGCCGCATGGATTCCAGCAACCCAGCCGCATGCGCTTGAGCTTCCTTCTAAGTCCTGAGCCGCGTACCTGCTTCATGTTGAACCCGAACTCTTGGGTCACATGAACCCTCTTGAGTTGACCGCATGGACTCATCTCCCATTGAGCCGTATGGCTCCTTCCCATGTCCTGTCTTGTTATTTTATTTCTATTATGATTGTTGTTAACTCATCCCTTGTGACTCCCAGTGTACTTGGGTCTCTTGCACTATACTGTCCTGTACATGTACCCTGAATACGACAGTGACCCGTAGGGGTGCACTCCTGACTAGTGACCTGGCATGACCTGATAGTAGCCCGTCGAGGCGCACTCCTGACAAGTAAACCTGACATGACATGATAGTGGCCCGCCGTGGCACACTCCTGACAAGTAGACTTGACATGATAACCTGACATGATATATCTTGATAAGCTGTTACGACGGCTACCTGACATGACATGACTTGTATAATTAACCCGGACACCGTAGGCGATTGTGCTTGTACAAATAATCCAGTCCTGTTTTGTATCATGTTTTAGGATGGGTCTCCTGAGTACCACGGTCAGGGGTACCCACTGAAAGGGACTAAGGTTAATAACTAGAATAACACAGTAGTCATGAAGAGATTTTCCAGCTACAGGAAATCCCGTTACCTGGGCGCTTTTGTGATCTGTAGCCTGCCGTCGAGTAGGGCACATTTCCAGCACACTGTCATGTGTTGCACCCTCTAAGTCACCTAAGGGTACATGCGTTTTCTGGACGATGTACCCACTTGAATTCAACCCCTAATATTCGACCTGGATAACCTGGATGGTCTGCAGGACTTGTGGCTGTGGAATATTCTCATTGCATCTTGCTAGTAACTAGGTCTGTGATAACCCTAGTTAGTTAAAGTATCAAGCCGTACTTATTGCTTGGCCGTGATTGTTGAATGGGGAATAATCAGTCTAGTCTTGTCTTGATCCTGTACAAGATTGTTACATGTCCTGATTTCTTATATTTATTTTGCCGATAAATGGTGGGAGAAGCCAAGTTCTGTTCAGACGAAGGGTTACAACCCCGATCCTTATTTGGTTTACGGGTTGTAACCTGGTTATCTGAATAGTCCCATGGTTATCTCATCGTGTATCACCTGTCATGTTTTTCCTTAATTACTGTCTTTTATTTTGTAATTATATTCTTGTGCTAATTTGCTGGTTTTAGTTCTTAAGTGAAGCCTCCTTTGTGGCACTTGCTCTTTCTGGGGTCTGACCCAGCTGGTTTTATATGGCTAGATACCGGAGCAGCACCAGAGGATCTACCGACCTTCCAGCCACATGGTGACCACTAAAAAGAATCCTGGCAACGAGTGGATTTATCTTGGCTCTTCCACTCTATTGTAAATTATTCTTTTGAGGCGTTTAGCCGCCGAGCAAGTGTTAGCTCGTGTACATTTTACTTACTGTCTGCCTACGGGCTGTAACATGATTGGCAACCTAGGGTTGATCATGTATGACTAAAACTCTTGCTAGTCCTCATATTTTGTAACGACTAGCTTCATGATCAGCTGAATATGTAATGTTTGGGATGCCTTACTATTGTATATTTGGTGATCTTACATCTTGTAACATTTACTTACTTGCTTGTGATTGAGATACTAGGCTTGTTATTGACCTTAAGAGACTGATGGCTTGTAGATAAACCCTCATATATCTAGATAGTCGTGACCGTATGGTGAGATGGATTCCATTTCATTATACGTAGCTGGCTATGTCTGCCCCCGCTCTCCAGTATTCTGGTTCTGGGGCATGACATGGTTTAAGTGGTGGCCCATGCAGGTCTTGTAAATCAAGATATGTGAGGGTTTACCGAATTGATGTCTCAATCAGTACTCGCCCTTGATCTCTGTTCGTTCTCTCTGAATTCCTGAAATTCTTGTCCTGATCACATGCTTGTAATCTTTGATCTGTCCTGGTCCTTTTTTATGTTACCTATGTCGTCTTCTTCAGCGGCATTGTACCTGGCTATGCCGATCAGCAAGGAGGAGCACCTCCCGTGGACCAGCAGCAACCAGAAGATCAGATCCAGCACTCAGGAGCAGCCTCTCGATCATGCCTACCGGGGATTCCGAGCCACCAGTTCAGCCCGTCCAGCCTGCAGAGCCCGATGATGGCACTTTGGTGGGTCTCATCAGGACCTTGTTAGCTTCCCAGGATCGACGAGGAGATGTCTTGTACCAGACAGTGGAAGATGCTTTGACCAGGGGCGGTCGTCATACGAACAGTACAGCGAACAGTTTCAAGCGCCTGAACCCTCCATTCTTCGATGGCAGCGAAGATGCTATCACTGCTGATGCGTGACTTCAGGACACAGAGGTGATATTGGAAGCAGCCAGGACTCCGAAAGATGAGAAGGTGGCCGTGGTGCGCCTGCGGTTACTATATCTTGCCCGCAGCTGGCGGGCGGCGCAGGCCATTGGATTAGTGGCTCCCATTGCTTGGGCAGTATTCCGTGAGAGGTTCCAGACCAAGTACATCGATGCGGTGGCTCGGTACAATCTACAGACCAAGTTCACCAATTTGAAGCAGATGGACAGGACGGTCGATGGGTATGCGGCCGAGTTTTCCAGGCTTAGTCGGTTTGCTCCCACCTTGGTGGCGACCGAGTTCGATAGAGCCCAGCGGTTCCAGCAGGGACTCCACTTAAAGATTCTGCTGGCAGTGGAGCAATTTGAGCATCAGACTTTTGATGCGGTACTGAGGGCAGCTAGGAGGCACGAGTATACCTCCCAGAGGATTATGGACAGGACCGGAGGTCGGAAGCGATCTCACGGCCAGATGACCCAGTCTTCAGCACCAGCCCCGACAGCTAGGGCTTTGACAATTGGAACTCCGAGGCAGGCGGCCTCAGTAATGTCGGTTCAACATTCAGCCCCGACGTCCCTTCAGCAACAGAAGCAGAAGCAGTCTTCCGCAATGGGCTGCACTCATTGTGGAAAGCCAGGACACGTTGTTTCGGAGTGTCGCAGAGCACAGGGTTTGTGTTTGGCTTGTGGGGCATCGGACCACAAGATAGGGTCCTGTCCGAATAGGGCCAGTTCATCATCAGCCCAGACTAGTCCCTCCGTAATGGGACCAGCACTAGCACCAGTACAGCAGCAACAGCAGTACCAGCCTCCGAGGCCATTGCCGCCTCAGACCCAAGTCTTCCAGCAGCAGAGACCCCAACAGTATGCCCTGGTCTAAGCTCAGATTCAGAACCGACAGAGAGGTTCCTAGCAGGATATATTCCCTCTTTCTTGTGCCTTCGATTTCCTTGCTTACATACATGATTGCATGATTGATTGCTTAGCTATAGCTTGCCTGTGATTAATATAGCTTGTCCTCGTCTCTCTAGCCTCTTAATTAAATTCCGAGGACAGAATTCTTTTAAGGTGGGTAGAGTTATAATGTCTGTGGTTCGTATTACGTATTTTGAAATACGTGTACGTATTTTATCTTGTATTGCTTGATTCCTTGCTTAGTTTCTTCATGGCTTGGTTTATTCTTGGGTTGGTTCGGCTTGGCTCGGTTTGCTTTGGTTCATTATGAACCAAGGGTGAACCCCCTACCTACCACCACCACTACCATTTATTAACCTCCACTTCCTTCTCTCTCTTCATTACTCTTCTTCTTTCCTTCATTAACTTCTTCACCTACCAGAGAGAGGGAGAGAGAGGTCTAGGCAAGTGCAACTTGCTTCATGGAGGAACTCTAATTTTATTGCTTCATTCTCTTCCTTACAGCATTTTAACTTACTTTAGTACTTGGCATTTCCACTTTCCATGGCTAGATTCTTGTAGATCTAAGTTTACTTTATTTTCGAAATTCTTGGGTTTTGATCTACTTAATCTTGTTATTTCTAAGTTTTGATGGTTCCATGTTGTAGAGCATTTCATTCTGCCCCGTTTTGACTTATGGAAGTTCAGATTTGGACCCCGGATGAAGGTTTTATGCAGCTTGGCAGCCATGGTTTCATAGTGTACTTCTCGAAAATTTGGATAAGAAGCACAGTCCGAGCCGCATGGCAGCACTTGACCGCATGAACATTCATGCGGCAAGTCTTTTTAGCTGCAAGGCGCATTGCACTTCCAGCCGCTTATGCTCTCTGTTCCAACCGCATGCACTATTGTCTGGACTTGATCGCATGACAAATTCATGCGGCAAGTACTCGATCCAGCCGCATGAGAAGTCTATTCCCAGCCGTATAAAATTCCTTTATTCTCTGGCCGCATGGGACTCGACTCGGTTCAGCCGCATAGCCCTTTGCTCTGCGGGCCGTATGAACCCGAGTCCGTCCCAGCCGTATGAGAGTCTTTCCCTTCTAGCCGCATGCGCCTGACCCTATTCAGCCGCATGGACTGTTCTCTTTCCAGCCGCATGAGATCACTCCTGGCCGCATAGGGCTTCATGACTTCTGAGCCGCATATGCATTGCTCCCCGCAGTCGCATAGACCTATGACCCCGCCTGCCGCATATGCACAGCTTCTCCGCCCGTCGCATGAGACTGAGCCCTTCCTGGCCGCATGGATTCCAGCAACCCAGCCGCGTGCGCTTGAGCTTCCTTCTAAGTCCTGAGCCGCGTGCCTGCTTCATGTTGAACCCGAACTCTTGGGTCGCATGAACCCTCTTGAGTTGACCGCATGGACTCATCTTCCATTGAGCCGCATGGCTCCTTCCCATGTACTGTCTTGTTATTTTATTTCTATTATGATTGTTGTTAACTCATCCCTTATGACTCCCAGTGTACTTGGGTCTCTTGCACTATACTGTCCTGCACATGTACCCTGAACACGACAGTGACCCGTAGGGGTGCACTCCTGACTAGTGACCTGGCATGACCTGATAGTGGCCCGTCGAGGCGCACTCCTGACAAGTAAACCTGACATGACATGATAGTGGCCCGCCGTGGCGCACTCCTGACAAGTAGACTTGACATGATAACCTGACATGATATATCTTGATAAGCTGTTGCGACGGCTACCTGACATGACATGACTTGTATAATTAACCCGGTCACCATGGGCGATTGTGCTTGTACAAATAATCCAGTCCTGTCTTGCATCATGTTTTAGGATGGGTCTCCTGAGTACCACGGTCATGGGTACCCACTGAAAGGGACTAAGGTTAATAACTAGAATAACACAGTAGTCATGAAGAGATTTCCCAACTACAGGAAATCCCGTTACCTGGGCGCTCTTGGGATCTGTAGCCTGCCGTCGAGTAGGGCACATTTCCAGCACATTGTCATGTATTGCACCCTCTAAGTCACCTAAGGGTACATGCATTTTCTGGACGATGTACCCACTTGAATTCAACCCCTAATATTCGACCTGGGTAACCTGGATGGTCTGCAGGGCTTGTGGCTGTAGAATATTCTCATTGCATCTTGCTAGTAACTAGGCCTGTGATAACCCTATTTAGTTAAAGTATCAAGCCGTACTTATTGCTTTGTCGTGATTGTTGAATGGGGAATAATCAGTCTATTCTTGTCTTGATCCTGTACAAGATTGTTACATGTCCTGATTTCTTATATTTATCTTGCCGATAAATGGTGGGAGAAGCCAAGTTCTGTTCAGACGAAGGGTTACAACCCCGGTCCTTGTTTGGTTTACGGGTTGTAACCTGGTTATCTGAATAGTCCTATGGTTATCTCATCGTGTATCACCTGTCATGTTTTTCCTTAATTACTGTCTTTTATTTCGTAATTATATTCTTGTGCTAATTTGCTGGTTTTAGTTCTTAAGTGAAGCCTCCTTTTTGGCACTTGCTCTTTCTGGGGTCTGACCCAGCTGGTTTTGTATGGCCAGATACCGGAGCAGCACCAGAGGATCTACCGACCTTCCAGCCACATGGTGACCACTAGAAGGAATCCTGGCAACGATTGGGTTTATCTTGGCTCTCCTACTCTATTGTAAATTATTCTTTTGAGGCGTTTAGCCGCCGAACAAGTGTTAGCTCGTGTACATTTCACTTACTGTCTGCCTACGGGCTGTAACATGATTGGCAACCTAGGATTGATCATGTATGACTAAAACTCTTGCTAGTCCTCACATTTTGTAACGACTAGCTTCATGATCAGCTGAATATGTAATGTTTGGGATGCCTTACTATTGTGTATTTGGTGATCTTACATCTTGTAACATTTACTTACTTGCTTGTGATTGAGACACTAGGCTTGTTATTGACCTTAAGAGACTGATGGCTTGTAGATAAACTCTCATATATCTAGACAGCCGTGACCGTATGGTGAGATGGATTCTATTTCATTATACGTAGCTGGCTATGTCTGCCCCCGCTCTCCAGTATTCTGGTTCTGAGACGTGACAAAAAGAGTACAAGGGAACAAGTTTGAGTGGGACACGAAATATCAATGTGAAGATAATCTCGTCTACTACAAACTTCAAGAAGGAAGTTTCCAGAGACTGGCATCCCTGATGCTCTAGAATTCCAAGTCACGGTAAAGAGCATTTAATGATCAAAATTAATTTAAATAGAATAAATTATCGAGAATAAATCATTTAGGAAATTCGAAAATAAATCCCGAAAATTCAGGGGGCTTACACAATGGCATTGTAAAAAAGAAAGTGCACACACATGAATAGTTAGTCACCTGGAAAAGACGACAGTTGACCTTATGATATTCTAATTGAAATACGTGGGGCTCGAACTCCCGACCACTTGGGTCGCACGCATCTCTTATAACCACTAGGCTAGAGATCATTTGCATATATATATATATATATATATATATATATATATATATATATATATATATATATATATATATATATATATATATATATATATATATATATATATTATATATATATATATATATATATATATATATAAGACAGTGTATAATTACTTTCTACCAGACCGACTGCTATCCGGCCATAGTTCTAATGTACTCTTCTATATTATTGGTAATACCGACAATGGACATCACAGAACCCTCAAATACTCTCCTATTTCTTTCCCTCCATATGTGCCAAACTGCAGCCAAAAGTCTAATTCTCGTACTATTAAACACTTCAATCCCTAGTACTTTTAAGTTCTTCACCTCCTCCATGATAGTCGAAAGCTCCTCTGAATTGGCCCCCGTGAATCCGATCTGGTGTCTGCATTGGCTCCATATCTGACTGGAAACTGGGCACAAGAAGAATAAATGATTCCTCGTTTCCACCCCTCCTCCGCATAGAACGCATGCCATATTCAGAAAGTGAATTCCTAACCGATTGATTCTTTCCCTAGTGAGTAATCGGTCTCGAATAGCTTTATATAAGCAAAACTTCCACTTCATAGCTGCCCTCTTAGGCCAGATGATCTTTGCCCATTCAACTCGCAGCCTCCAGCTTCGAATAAGTTCATATATAGCACTGGTGGAGTAGTTATCACCCGCCACTCCCTCCTACTTCCAACTATCCGCCTGCTCTTTTAGGTCGATGGGAATTATTGCAATTTCTGACGCCAGCCAATGACCAACTGTGCGCCTCTCTAATCTCCAACTACCGTCTTATATCAGCACCACAAGAGGCTCATCAGCTCCGCATAATTCGAAGGTCGGCCACCATAGCCTATCCACTAAGCTTTGGTGATTAAGCCACGGGTCATACCAAAGATTGGTAGTCTTGCCGTCATGTATTACTCTCTTGATTCTATTCTTCAGCTTCGCCCAAAGTCGGAGAATATTTTTGAACATTACTGAGTAATTATTGTCAATAACTTGAACCTAGAAATTATTATTCTTTAAGTACCTGCTCTTGGTCCAGCGCGCCCACAAGGAGCGGAGCGCGGGCACGCTCACTCTAACGACGTACCTTTTGCATGATGGGCCATCTTAATATACGTACTTTCGCTCTCTCTCTCTTTCTCTCTCTCTCTCTCTCTATATATATATATATATATATATATATATATATATATATATATATATATATATATATATATATATATATCGTGATGGAGTAATTCACTTGTCTCATGGATTCAGCTATTCATGATGGAAGGATTGTTACTCTACATGGACGTGTGACACCCCACGTGTCGCATGTGATTTATGCTGACGATCTGCCAGTCTTTTTGAAGCCGACAAGGAGGGGATTAGAGGAATTGTCAGTAATTATGGAGGTCTTTGGGCAGCACATAGGATTATATCTAAATAGGGACAAGAGTAAAGCATACTTTAATGCTCAATGTCCAGATAAAGAGAAGCTTGCAGGAATAGAAAGAGGTAACATTCCTGTTAAATATCTGGGAATACCTTTATCGGTTAATTATGCCAGGGACATGGACTGCCAGAGTTTGGTAGAGTATGTTCAGAGAAGGGCCGAGGGTGGCATGTCCAGAATTTATCTTTTGGTGGTCGCATCGAGTTAGTTCGCATTGTCATTTTGGCCATCGCCATGTTCTGGCTACAGGCGACTCTACTACCGGGTTGCTACTATGCATCGAATAGAACGAATGTGTGCGGCCTTTATCTGGAGGGGAGGTGTATAGGGTATTGGATGGGACACATTATGTCGGCCTCGCCTGGAAGGGGGTGTGGGTCTTCCGCCTATGCGCTTGCTACGTTGTCACCCCCCGATCTCGATATATGTATTCTTTCATGAATTATGTACATGGTATCCCGTATTTAGCATGTGCATAATTCTATTTATTATTATTTAATGGTTGTATGTAGCTTTTAAGCATGTCATTAGTGGAATGGTTAGAGCATGTTTAGAGATTAGGGTTTTCTTAAGCCAACCCAACCCCTATTTATATTCTCTTCCTCACTCTCTCTCCTTATTCACTCTTCCATTTATTTCCCTCAACTACCACCCTTAGGCAAGTATAACTTGCTCAAAAGTGGAGATTTGTGCATTTTTCATTTTTGATTTTTTTTTCCTTTGATATTATTTGTCTATATTATTCTTCTCTTCATTCTCTACAAGTTTAGTTCTTGGAGTTTTTGATTTTAGTGGCTAGTTTTGTGTAGATCTAAGTTTCTAAAACTAGGATTTTATGTATTTACACGGTTTTGATATATCAAACTTGGTTATTTTCGAAAACTAATGGTCCTAGGTTGTAGAAAATTTGATTATACACAATTTTGACCTTTGAAAAGTTAGATTTTGACTTATTTTGAGGAAGTTATGGCCAAAATAATATTTGGACATTTTCTATGTCATCTGCCCTGGTTTTGGCAAGGACGATGAATAGTGCCACATAAATAGTGTCGCAGTCGCAGGAATGAATAGTACCGCAGCCGCATGGATGAATAGTGCTGCATGAATATTGCCGCAGCCGTATGGATGAATAGTGTCGTATGAATAGTGTCGCAGCCGCATAGATGAATAGTACCGCATGAATAGTATCGTAGCCGCAGGAATGAATAGTGTCGCAGCCGCATAGATGAATAGTGCCGCATGAATAGTACCGCAGCCGCAGGAATGAATAGTGCCACATGAATAGTGCCACAGCCGTATGGATGAATAGTGTCGCAGTCATAGGAATGAATAGTGTCTCAGCCGCATGGATGAATAGTATCACAGCCGCAGGAATGAATAGTGCCACATGAATAGTGCCACAGCCACATGGATGAATAGTACCGCATGAATAGTGCCGCAGCCACAGGAATGAATAGTACCGCATGAATAGTGCCGCAGCCGCATGGATGAATAGTGCCGCATGGAATGAATAGTGCCGTAGAATGCCGCATAGAGCCTATTTTGGCTGTTTTATGCCCTATTTGGTTGAATTGTGGCCAGAATTTCCTCCAACTCCTAACATGAAAGTTTTAGATCTTTGTCTTGGCTTCAAGAATCTTCATGTCTCACTTTAACCAGAATTCATATGTGACTTTGGCACCTTGTGCACCTTTTACCTTGCACATTGCCCGTGCGCCGTTCGGGCCACTTCATGACTTGCGAGCACTTCATACCCGAAGTGCGTAGTGCCTTCTTGTTCTCTTTTTTCTTGTATCTTGGTCCTCATTCTTGACCTGACTACCTATGCGTGTGCTGGATAATCCTATGTGTGTACTAAGGTACAATCTATGTGAGCACTGATGTGCTATCCTATGTGCTAAGTGTTCCTATGTGATACCTGTCAGTACCTCCAAGAGTCCAGCATTTACATAGCGAATGGTCGGTAGCAATGACGTGGTATGTGTTGTGTGTCGCATTACACCAAGAAGGAGGTACATACGTATAACTCCATAAACCAGTACAGATCCCTTCTTGGGGTACTCGTATAATGTATGACATCTAGGGGAGTGAGCATGTGACCACGACATGTGAACTCCGAGGATAACCTAGGGATTAACTAGGCAACTAACTTGGTAGATGCATTGGGTGGAAAGAATCCCGAGATCGTACCATACTAGCCACCCCAGGTCCAGTCCTGACGTGTCGGGTTGGCCGCCACGGATATGGTTTCACTCGCCTATAGCGGATGGCTATATCCGACTTCTACGAGCTATGTATTATATGTTTTAGCACGGTAGCCCTCCGGGGGACCGGTGCATAATCGATGTGCTATATGTTTAAATGGTTTGGCTAGCCCTGCTGGGTTGACACGATCTGAGGATTCTTTTTAATCAGTATCGCATGGATAACTCTGCCAAATATAGAAAGCCGCATGAATGAATGGCCGCTTGAAAAATGACTTAACTGTGCCTTGTAACTTCCGTTAGTAGCCGAGGGACATGGGCTATCATGGTGCATGGTCCAACCCATGTCCTTGTTTGGTTGTTGGATTGGTCTATCGTGCTAGGACAGGCTGTGGGCCGAGACTACGACCAGAAGCTTTTATTATTACTAGTATTATTATTTTATTCATGGGTTTTATCTCACTCTTTTGTACTTCCTTGTGGTACTTGCTATTCGGGTGTCACTTCCCGTTCCCAGAATGCGTATTTTTAATACATGTATTGCTTTAATATATTTTTAATATTTATCATGTATTATTCTGTAATTAAAACCCCCTTTAATTTCATGTTAATTAATTTTCTGCAATTTTATTTCTGTATTTTATTTCCTCCTTTTATACTCTGCTTTAGCTATACTTTGGGTTCGACTTGGATTGGATTAAGTATGTTGGTTCATCATGAACCGAAACAAATCCCCACCTACCACCACCCCTTCATTTAAAGCCCATCCCCTTTCTCTCTCTTCATTACTTCACCATTACTCTTCTTACACTTCTTCTTCTTCCTCCATAACTCTTCTCCACCTACTCAGCCACCAAGGCAAGTGCCAAAATTGCTTTATGATGGAATCCCAGTTTTATTATTCCATCATCTTCCTTACTAAATCTTAAGCCTCTTTAGTACTTAACATTTTCAATTTCCATGGTTCATTTCTTGTAGATCTAAGTTTAATGCATTTTCGAATTTCTTAGGTTTTGATCTAGTAAACTTTGTTATCTTTAAGTTTTGATGGTTCCATGTCGTAGAGAATTTCGTTCTACCCCATTTTGACCTATGGAAGTTCAGATTTGGGCTTGGAATGAAGGATTTAGAGAGCTTGGAAGCAATGGTTTCCATGGTTCTGTCTTTAGAAAATTCGGAGAAGAAAAACAGATCCTGGCCGCATGATAGTGCTTGACCGCATGAGTCTTCATGCGACAAGTCATCCTGGCCGTATGGGCTTAGTTAGCCGCATGAGCTTAGATAGCCGCATGGGCTTGGTCAGCCGCACGAGACTTATCTGCCGCATGAGTTTTTAGCTAGCCGGATATACATTCAGTCCCTCAGCCGCATGGCGCTGCATGACTTTCAGCCGCATGACGCTGATCATTCTCAGCCGCATGGCGCTGCGTGACTTCTCAGCCGCATAAAGGCTCGCACCTATTCAGCCGCGTGAGATATTCCTCAGCCGCATGGGCGCGCGTTGCTTGCAGCCGCATGAATTCGAAACCCGAGCTGCATGAGGCCAGTCATCCGCAGCCGCATGAACTCCCATTGTATCTTAGCCGCATAAAGCTTATTTGCATCCAGCCGCATAGGCCTGTTCTTTGAAGCCCCATATGAATTGTTATTTCCAGACCGCATAGATGGAGCCCGACTTACCTAGCCGCAAAATAGGCATCTGCCTATGGCTGCCCATAATGCCCTTTTTGCTGATTCTGTCCCGAGTGGCATTAATTAAACATAAATTGTTATTTTGGCATTAATTGACATTGATTGGCATATATTACCATTGATTGATTGACTTGGCGTTTAATATTAATTATTGTCTTGACATTAATAAACAAAGATTGTCATCTTAATTTAATAGTTGATCCTGCGTTCCTAGTTGGAACTAAGAGACTGGCTAGTCGTCTTATTGAATTAAATAAATGAGACACGTTCACATCATGAACTATTGCAATCGACTGGCTGATCCCGAATATTGGCATACAGACACATGCAGGCTTCAATTTATTTATTTATTTATTTTACAAAAGCAGCATATGTACTTTTTGGCCAAGGCATGATTAATCCGTGGTTAGTCTTGATTGTTGCATTACGCTATGTAAGATCTACAACCTAACCGCACGGGTATCGTTGTAGAGATTGTGTATATCGTACCCCGTATGAAAGTACTCATTTGAATGACCGTGATCCACGGCATGGGATTTCACTCAACGTAGAGACTATTAAGTTAAAGAAAATAATGATTGCATGGAGAGAATGGATTCCCGAGTTCTTACATGGCAGCCCTCTTGGGACTAGTAGTGCCCGACAGGCCGGCTGGTCCCCACAGATACTGCAAATCTGCCACACGGGCAGGGAGCGGTATCTGGTTACATTATTTATTGTATATTGTATATTGTATATTGATGACGGGCGTCCCGCTGGGACTCGTCTAACTCATGATTGGCGCAATTGATTGACTGGGTAAACTAGCCTTGCTTGCACATAGTAAGAACTGAGGAATCCCTATTGTATAATTCTAGGATAACTTGGAACTCACAGTATCAAGCCGTAGTAGTTGCATGGCCGTTTAAATTGATTTGTTTGTGTACCGTTCCTACTCTGATGACTAACTAAGATGATCAGAATGTCAGGACCTGACGGGTCAACTTCTGTCCTTGTTTGGTTGGGAAGTTGGCTCGAAGTGTCGTGATGTGATGTGAATCCCAGTAGCCAGCAGAGATCTATTTATTATGTTTCCTATTACTGGTTTATTCCTCATATCGTGCTTCCTTGCGGTACTTGCTATTAGAGGTCTAACCTCTCTGGTTTTGCATGGCCAGATTTAGAGCCGGTTCCCGAGGATCCAACTTACTTCTACCTCCAAGATGGTCAACACTAGAGGGATGATCGCAGGAGGACTCGAGTGGGTTTCTTACTTCCCCGCTCGTTTTGTTATTTACTTAAAATTTTGTCGTTTGGCACCGACATGTTAGTCGGATTGTCTTATACTTACTTTTATATAATTGTAACTAAAGTCAGGCTGCAGCTGATAAACAATTGTGTATATTATACTACATTATCTGGCTATATTTTGTAAAGCCAGATATCAAGAATATTTTGATTAAGCGTTTGGGACGCCTTACTGCTTCATCTTACATGTTCTCTATTTCTGTTTCTTGTTGGAATGATTGAGACAATAGATGTAAAGTGACCATAAGGAGACTTTCATATAGTATGCACCCCCTCGTCTTGTAGACAACATTGATCGTATTATACGGTATTCATCTACCCGTAATACGTAGCTGGCTGAGTCATTCCCCCGCTCTCCAGTATTCTGGTTCTGGGGCGTGACAAGGTTTTAGTGGTGGCCCATGCAGGTCTGATTTCAGACTTGTGGGATATTTTGATTTATAGGATGTCTCAATCACACATGTTCCCCCTTGATCTCATGATTCGTTATTCTCAATTCTTGCTTGACATTCCAGTATCCTTTGACTTCATTGATCTTTCCTGTCCGGTCATTTGATTGCTCTCTTGTCCCTTTTTAGGGGTACCTCGTCCGCATCTGTCAGAGCTGGACAGCAACAACATGGACAGCATGGACAACCTGACCAGGTTGGTCAGCAACAAGGGCCAGTACTACCCCAAGAGACTATCCAAGAAGAAGTGATAGTTGAACCAGCAGTTGGACCGCAGTATACGGAGGTTCCTACACCACCCATAGTTCCGCCTATCCCTGTGGAAGTGGACACCCCGGCCCTTCTGGAGATCATGAGAGGGATGATGGCCACTCAGCAACATCAGATGTTAGTCCAGCAGTGCATGCACGCTCAGTTGTAAGAACAGAATGTACTACTCAACCAAGGGTTACAGACGGCATTGGAAAGAGGGGCGAGGCCAGATTCAGGAGCATCAAATAGGTTTTGCAAGTACAACCCCCCCCCCCCATTTCGAGGGCACGGAAGATGCCATTTCAGCAGATGCGTGGCTTAAGGATATTGAGGCTATTCTGACAGCCGCTAAGGTGCCGGCAGAAGAACGTGTGGATCAGGTGAAGTTGTTACTTCAGGATCTCGCACGAGATTGGTAGGAATCAGAGGAAGTAGGTATCAGACGTCCCGTTGCTTGGGACAATTTCACAGCAAGATTCAAGACGAAGTACTATGGAGTTGTGGTGCAGTTTGAGCTACAACAGAAGTTTATCAACCTCAAGCAGGCCGGCAAGACGGTAGATGCTTATGCAGCGGAGTTCTGCAGATTAAGTAGGTTTGCCCCAGAGATGGTAGCGACGGAGCGCCAGAGGGCGATGACGTTCCAGCAAGGGTTTCATCTTGAGCTCTTGCAATTGATAGAGGGGCACAATTACCAGACTTTCGATGAAGTGTTGACGGCAACTCGAAGGCATGAGATCACCATTCAGAGGATCACGGCAAGGACTGGGGGTCAGAAGAGATCCCACAGTCAGATGGAAGGAGGAGGGGGAGTAGCGCCCCGGGCAACAGCACCATCCCATGGCATTCGTATCTACGATGTGGCGATACGAGGGCCAGCACCACCACCTAGGCAGCAGCAGCAACAACCAAGGAAGAACCAGCAACCCCCAGCGGGCTACACTTATTGTGGGAAGATAGGGCACACTAGAGATGTGTGTCGGGCATTGAACGGACTGTGTTTGATATGTAGAAATCTAGATCATCGGGTTACCACATGTCCCATGAATTCGAGGTCAGGAGGACCAGTGCAGCAGTTTCCTGCTCTGCCAGCACCAGGGGCAGGACAGTATCGAGGACCAGCGGTAGCAGTGAGACCGTTGGCACAGCGCACGTTAATGCCGCAGGCTCAGATGTTTCGGCAGCAGGGACCACCGATGTAGCAACACCAGCATAAACCACCCCAGCATCATCAAGGAAGGGGCTAGCAGCAGCACCAGGCTAGGCTACAACATGGGAACCAGCAAGGAGGTCAAGGGCAGGCATTCACTCTGTCCTTAGAAGAGGCATTAGCATCGAGAGATGTTGTGGCAGGTAACATTCTCGTCGCCTCATATTTTACAGTAGCATTGTTTGATTCGGGAGCATCACACTCATTTATATCTGCACAATTTGCGACACGGCTAGGAATGGAGTTCGAGGCATTACCAGGAAGGTTGAATATACTCACTGGCAATGGGCTCGTAGGAGTTAGTAGAGTTATTCTAGCGTGTAGCATTGTAGTTTGCGGGCATTCCTTACCCGCCCAGTTGATAGAATTTCCTGTTGGAAATTTCGACGTTATCTTAGGCATGGACTGGCTGAAAGACAGTCATACGACAATAGATTGTCGTAGAGGGAGTATATCTTTTGATATTCCAGACATTAAGAGATTCACCTTAGTCAGATCAGAGGCAACTCAGCAAGAGCAGGGAGTAATAACGGCAATCGAAGAAGTTCAGGTTCCGAAGATAGTTGAAGAATTTCTAGACGTATTTCCCGAAGAACTTCCAGGTCTACCACCGGTTAGAGATATTGAGTTCAGTATAGAATTGGCACCTGGAACTAAACCGATATCAGATCGAGTTTACAGAATGGCGGATTCAGAACAAGTCAAGGTATATCAGCACATAGAGGAACTGAAAGAGAAGAAGTTTATTCAAGCTAGCATATCGCCATGGGCAGCACCAGTGGAACTTGTGGGGAAGAAGGATGGATCATCCAGATTGTGTATCGACTACAGGAAGCTTAACACGGCAACAGTAAAGAACAAGTACCCACTACCAAGGATCGACGATTTGTTTGATCAGTTGAGCAGGGCTAGAGTTTTCTCCAAGATAGATCTTCGGTCAGGCTATCATCAAGTGAGGGTTCGGAAGGAGGACATTCCCAAGACAGTATTCAGATCGAAGTATGGGCATTATGAATTCTTGGTAATGCCGTTTGGTTTGACCAATGCTCCAGCAATATTCATAGATTTGATGAACCGTATCTGTGAAACCCGTAATTTCAGAAAATTATTTTTTATATAAATTAAATTAGATAATATAATTAATTCTCAATTGTTAATATAGGAAATTTCATTTTTTTAGAAAAATTATTATCTCTGGAAATTTTTGTCAAAATAAAAAAAATAAAAAATAAACTGTATTTTTCTAATTAATTAAATATTGTGTTTATTCTAGTTAGGTTAAATATATTATTATTTCTAGTTAAACCTGTTAATTATGAAAACCATATTTTAGAATAAATAAATAAATTGTTTCAAGAATATAAATTCTGAAATTTCTTTGAATGTTGGTCGTATAAAAATCTATAGTTAAATATTTTACTATATAAATCTTTGTTCTTTCCACTTATTAATACACTTACTGATATTAACAAATTTCGAATCAATTCCAATTCTCTGAACTCATTGACTCATTCTTTAAGCATTGCTTTCTTTAACTCATTCTTTAACACATTTTTATTTTATTAACTCACATTCACTCACTCACAGCTAAGGAAAAACTTTTGCTTTCCTTCCCATTTGTTCCAGGCCGACCTTTCTTTTCCTTTCGGCCAACGGACGTCTCCTCTTATTCCGAAACCTCCGGCGACTCTACGGCTCCCGTAACCCCAGGTTTCACCCCTATTTAATCCCTCCTCTTCATTCTCCTGACCAAACCCACTCTTTCTCAAAATTCCCAAACCCTAGCCCGGTGACCTCGGCGACTCCGCGCCGACCACACCCCGCAGATCCGTCCCAGAGCGCCCCGCCCAGGCTGACCCCGGCGCCATCCCCGACCGGCGCACCCCCTAGGCCGGCCATCCGCCGCCAACCCGAGCGCCCGCCCCCTTTTCGACCCCGCGACCCGCTGACGCCAGCGCCCAACGCCGATCCCGAGACCGCCGCTCTCCGGCAGCCCCGATCACCTTCGATCCGTGCGCGTGGCTCTGTCCCGAGTGGCCCCGTCTCCGTGCGTGAGCGTCCGACGTGGTTCGATCCCGAGTTCCGTTCCTGTTTCTGCGGTTCCGTTCCGTTTCGGTTTTGGTACACTCTGACCCGATAAATTCTTTTTACCGTCTATGATGATATTGGTCCAACCCAATTCCAGTAGGAATTCGGGATTTCGGTTTTGGTTTCGTTCCGTTTTGGTTTCGGAATTTCCGATGCTTTCGGAAATTATGGTTCTGAGGGTTTTCTTTTAGGAAATATTTCCTGTGGATTTGTCTGTGAGTTTTTCGAGAAATTCGGGTTTCCAATGTTTCGGGATTACCGTTTCATTCTCGGGTTTTTCCGAAGAAATTTCGGGAATATTTGGAAAAATGTTTTCTGAGGAAATTTATATGTATATTGGGTTTGGGATATTTTTGCAGGTAAAACCGGAGCATTTCCCAGTTCTTGGGTTGACCGAAAACAGAGGGAATGCTGCCGAAATTTTCGGAAAAATTAATAAAATGGTTTTAAAATGATTTTTTTGGTATTTTTGGGCGACAACCATAATTGGTTACTGGGCCCCAACGAAATGCAAACGCACCGGTTCGACCGGACGTTGAGGCAGAATAGTTGAAAATAAAGTTTGGACCAGAGTCTGAGACTTATAATTTTCTTTAAATAATATTTTGGAAATTTATTAGTTTTTGTTAAATTGTAGGTAATTTTCGGACTAACCAGTTCCTTTTTCTTATTTCAATTTATGTAATTAAGATGTAAGGGCATAAGCCCATTAGTTTATCTTTCTGTAAAATTTGTAATAAGTAGGATGTTAGCTTTGAGATTTTCTGGATTGTGCAAGCGCGTAAAGTTAGGAATAATCAATATTAATATTGATTATAATTAAGAAATCCACAATATTTCTCATTTAAAAGAAAAATATATTTTATATATATAATAATAAAAATACCAAGTTTTCCCAATAAATTGATAAATACAAGTTTTTCCGAAATGAAATATAAATTGAAATTTCTTAATTGCAACTCATTAGTAAACGCATTTTGTTAGCTAAAACAAGTTTGACTAGGGATCATATAGGGATTACAACTAGTATGGTTAACTCTGGTTTTTGAGACAAGTTTCTCGGATGTAGGATTTCGAGGAAGTTCCTGACCGTCAATCCCGAAGTACCAACTTTTCCAGTCAAAACAAATTGAGGCAAGTACATTTTGTGTAGATTTACAATTGTCTTAGCAATCTTTTCATTGCATGTTTAAACCACTGTTCAAACACGAAACTCCTTCGGGAGTACTGATTATACTGTTGGGGACTGGGGGAGTAGTGTGGTGGATATGACCAAATCCAAACTTAGGTTAACTACTGTGTTAGCTTTTCCCTCTATCACAAGGGAACAAGCCATACCGTATCGCTAGGATACTACTGCACCCAAACCGGTCATATTCATTACCTATTCAACACTTTACTGTAACAATTGCAAAACTGTTCTTTCTTCAAACTGTTTAAAACTGCAAGTTCATATTGTTAATGGAATTGTTTAATTTGCATGAATTGTACTTTGCTCCTTTTCTGACTGGATCCCCGTAGGTACTCCTGACGACTCAGAGCTGATGATCAGTAGTTACTACGATCCCGACCTGTACCCGGCGGTACTTCTACCTGAGGAGGAGGATGTGGCGTCAACTTAGATGCTACTTAGAATTTGAGAGTTTTAGTTTCTCTTTTATTTCCAGTTTATGAACTATGTATTGAAAAACAAGTTTTAATTATAGTTTCAATAAATGTTGTGGCAACTTTTAGTTTCAAACTTGTTGTTGATTTACCTGCAAATGGTATTACAGCTTACTGCCGCCGTCTCATCAACGGTGCAGGCTGGGCATGATCCGATTCGACCCAAGTATTTGGGGACCGGATCGTGACATGTTTTTAGTGGTGGCCCATACAGGTCTTTGTATCAACAACTTAGGAAAACCTAGAAAACATTTAGAACATTAGAACATTAATTTGCCACAACCTAGGACCGAAATATATTATAATTAAATATTTTTGTTTGATTATAGATAGGCTACCTTGCTTATGTTTTTATCCTAAACCTTCCAGAGAATGGCCACTGACAATACCAACCCTGCTGGCGATGGGATGTCAACGCCTGATCAAACCCCACCGCCTCAACTAAGTCCGGGTTTTACACCATTGAATGCACCTCGTGGGTTGTTTGCCGCTTCAACGGTGGATCCATCGTCTTCCCAGACGGAGATGCAACCCCCTGTGGTTACGCCCACTCCAGCTGCCCCACCAGTGCCTGTGGACCCCACTGACCTCATAGGTCTGCTAAGAGGAGTGCTAGAAGCCCAGAGAACTCAAGCTGAAGCTCATCGCGAGCAGACGGCCATTATGAGAGAAGGCATGGAGTATGCCCATAGCGTGGCAATGGCTGCACTGGAAAGAGGAGAAGCAGCTCAACAGGAACCTAGGCCTGCCAAGGTAAACATAAATTTAAGGATTAATTTATGTAATAATAGGGCCATTTAATTAATGGAAATCATATTGCCAAGGTGGGCGATATTGAGAGCTTTAAGAAGCAGAACCCTCGACCTTTCAAGGGAACCGAGGGAATCGTCTATGCTGACGAATGGCTCGACAATATGGAGCATCTTCTGAGCGTCGCTCGACTTCCAGAAGACCTCAAGGCCGAAGCAGTGGGACTCCAACTGCAGAATGTAGCTAGCACCTGGTATCGGAATGAACTCCGACTCCAGGATAGGCAGGTTGATTGGGACACCTTCAAGAGGTTGTTCCAGAGGAAATTCTTCCCAACTTCAGAGTTGCGGGAGATGGAGCGACAATTCCAGAACCTGAAGCAAGGCAATATGACTGTGGGAGAGTATGCGGCAGAATTCGGCCAGCTCAGCCGATTTGCCAAGAACATGGTGGCTGATCCTGCTGATCGTGCTGAACGATTCAAGTATGGACTTCGAGAGGAGATTCGCACTTATGTGATCTCTGGCGGAGCTAAGACTTATGAGAAGATTCTGGAGAGAGCCCAAGACATAGAGAAGAGCTAACCTGCCCGTTCAAAGAGAGATTATCCTGGAACTAGCAACTTCCAGGGTAATCAGAAGAAGCCCAACAACAGCAACAATAACAACAACCGTCCTCAGCACCAGCAGGCGAGGAACAATGATAGAGCACCTCAGAGGCAGATTCCTATCTGCAATTATTGCAAGAGGCCGGGACATCTAGCAAACATCTGCAGGAAGAGGCTAGGGCACTGCCTAGTCTGTGGGTCTTCCACCCATCAAGTGAAGGACTGTCCCTCGTCAGTTCACAAGGCTAGAGGAAATCAGCAGAGGGGACCTCTGCCCACTCAGCAGCAATAATTTGGGCAGCATCAACAGAAGACGGGGCGAGTTTTTGCCCTAACTGCAGAGGAACCAGAGCCGGAGCAGGAACCTAATACGGATGTCATATCAGGTTACATCTATGTACATTCTTATCCTGCATTAGTTTTATTCGACTCTGGTGCAACACACAGTTTCATAGCAACAAAGTTTATCTCTGCACACCACATAGTTACGGGCCTTAGCAAGAGGATTTGTAGGGTTATGACTGAAGGAGGACCCTTACCCATTACGGAGACCTGTAATTGCCCCATTACAATATCTGGCTATAAGTTTGTAGCACCTTTACTGGTGATGCCCTTGCCCAACTATGACATAGTTCTTGGAATGGACTGGTTGAGCAAGCAGCATGCGCTGATAGATTGTCACAGAGGATGTGTAATCTTCAGCCCACCTGGAGGGCCAGAGTTTGAAGTCTCTAGAGCTCCGGAGGTTATGGAGAGTATTGTCTACTCTATTACTGAAGAACCTGGACCTCTCCATCATATCATAGCGGAATTCATGGATGTTTTCCCTGATAGTCTTCCTGGGCTACCCCCAGATCGGGATATAGAATTCACTATTGATTTAGTCCCTGGCTCTCCCCCGATCTCTAAGGGATGTTATAGAGTTAACCCGAAGGAGGCCAAAGATATGAAGGAGCAGATCAACGAACTGAAGTCTCTGGGATTCATTCGAGACGGAGCTTCACCCTGGGGAGCACCTGTTTTGTTTGTGCCCAAGAAGGATGGAACGGTGAGGATGTGCATCGACTACCGGGCGCTGAACAATGTCACAATCAAGAACAAGTACCCTCTGCCCCGGATCGATGACTTATTTGATCAGTTGAGTGGAGCCAAGGTGTTTTCCAAGATTGATCTCAGGTCTGGCTATCATCAGATCAAGGTCAGGAAGGAAGACATTCCCAAGACGGCATTCAACACCAAGTATGGGCAGTTTAAATTCTTGGTCATGCCGTTTGGTCTGACGAATGCTCCTGCTGTGTTCATGAACCTTATGAACAAGGTTTTTCATGAATACTTAGACTAGTTTGTCGTCGTCTTCATTGATGACATACTGATCTATTCAAAGACGAAGGAGGAGCACGAAGAGCACCTCAGGAAAGTTCTGAAAACTTTGAGGAAGGAGAAGCTGTACGGTAAGCTTTCTAAATGTGAATTCTTTCTAGACAAGGTGGATTTTCTTGGCCATGTTGTCACAGGAGAAGGAATTTCGGTGGATCCTAAGAAGATAGCTGTTGTGGAGAAGTGGCCTAACCCAAGCTCAGTTGCTGACATCAGAAGTTTCTTGGGCTTGGCGGGCTACTATCGAAAGTTCGTGAAAGATTTTGCTAGAATTGCTGAACCAATGACGAAGCTGACTCGGAAGAATGAAGAGTTCATCTGGACGGAAGATTGCCAAGCAGCATTCGAGGAGTTGAAGAAGAGGCTCACTACTGTACCAATCCTTGCGCTACCCGCAGGATCCGGTGGTTTCACAATCTATAGTGACGCCTCGGGCAAAGGACTGGGTTGCGTTCTTCAACAACATGGAAAAGTGATTGCTTATGCATCTAGGCAATTACGGACTCATGAGAAGAACTATCCCACTCATGATCTGGAGCTTGCTGCAGTAATCTTTGCATTGAAGCTTTGGAAGCATTATCTCTATGGAGAGAGGGTGGAAATATACACAGATCACAAAAGTCTGAAGTATGTCTTCACCCAAAAGGAGTTGAACATAAGGCAAAGGCGATGGCTGGAGTTAATGAAGGACTTCGACATCGACTTGCAATACCACGCGGGTAAGGCTAATGTGGTCGCTGATGCCCTTAGTCGATACCCAGTGGCGATGTTCTTAACCAAGGAGAGGCACCTGCTGGAGGACATCGAGAAGCTTGAACTAGAGATTGTACTGCCTGGACGGAAGGAACTGGATGCTGATTATGTGTTGATGAAGTTGCAAGTAAGCTCGTACCTGATGGACAAGATCAAGGAGACGCAGTTTCAAGACGAGGCACTTTGCAAACTGAGAGATCAAGTGTTAGCAGGAACACTGGAGGATTTCTCAATTGCCAGTGACGGAGCTCTGAAGAATGGTATGAGGCTTTGTGTACCGTCTGGCGAACTGAGGACCGAGTTGATGAAGGAAGCGCATCAGTCTCAATATTCCATACATCCTGGAGCCAATAAGATGTATCGGGATATGCGCACTATTGTCTGGTGGAGTGGTATGAAGAAAGATGTCACCAGGTATGTTGCTAGATGCTTGATCTGTCAACAAGTGAAGGCTAGTAGACAAAGACCTGCAGGACTTCTACAACTACTGGACATTCCAGAGTGGAAGTGGGAGCACATCACGATGGATTTCGTGTCAGGACTGCCTCGTTCCCAAGGAGGGAAGGATGCCATTTGGGTTATAGTGGATCGACTAACTAAGTCAGCTCACTTTATCCCCTTCAAGGTTGGTTTATCCACCGAGAAGTTGGCGGCTTTATACATGCGGCACATCTACCGGATTCATGGTGTACCGGTAAGCATTATTTCTGACCGAGACACTCGTTTTACCTCACATTTTTGGAAGAGTTTGCATGACAGCTTGGGGACTCAGTTGAAGTTCAGCACAGCTTATCATCCCCAGACTGATGGGCAATCTGAGAGGACTATTCAGACACTTGAAGATATGTTGAGAGCTTGTGTTTTGGAGTTTGGAGGATCGTGGGAAGACCATCTGCACCTGGTAGAGTTTTCTTACAATAACAGCTACCAAGCCAGTATTGGTATGACCCCATTCGAAGCTCTTTATGGACGTCGTTGCCGTACACCATTGGCATGGGACGACGTTGGTGAAAGAGTACTGCTGGGTCCAGAGATGGTGACTGACGCAGCAGAGAAGGTGAAGATTATCAGAGACAAGCTCAGGATTGCTCAAGACAGACAGAAGCACTGGGCAGACAGCAGTCGTCGACCACTAGCATTTGAAGAAGGAGATAAGGTCTTCGTGAAGATTTCTCCTACCAGAGGTACAATCAGATTTGGCAGAGCTGGGAAGCTGAGTCCCAGGTACATTGGTCCGTTCGAGGTTCTGAGCCGGATTGGAGAAGTGGCATATAGGTTAGCTCTACCAGCTAATCTAGAGGGCGTGCACAACGTCTTCCACGTCTCACAGCTCAGAGAATATGTACCTGATGAGAAGCACGTCTTGGACCATTCAGAGTTGGAGATCGGACCGAGCCTCACTGTACCAGAGAAGCCTGTAGCGATTTTGGACAGAGGCGAGAAGAAGACCAGAACCTCGGTGACTCCAATAGTCAGAGTTATGTGGAGGCATGATTCCCCAGGCGAGTCTACCTGGGAGCGAGAAGATGAGATGCGGGAGAAGTACCCGTATTTATTTGAGACCTGAGGTAATTTCTAACCCAACTTCTTTTAAATTTCGAGGACGAAATTTCTTAAGGAGGGAAGGTTGTGAAACCCGTAATTTCAGAAAATTATTTTTTATATAAATTAAATTAGCTAATATAATTAATTCTCAATTGTTAATATAGGAAATTTCATTTTTTTAGAAAAATTATTAACTCTGGAAATTTTTGTCAAAATAAAAAAATAATAATAAACTGTATTTTTCTAATTAATTAAATATTGTGTTTATTCTAGTTAGGTTAAATATATTATTATTTCTAGTTAAACCTGTTAATTATGAAAACCATATTTTAGAATAAATAAATAAATTGTTTCAAGAATATAAATTCTGAAATTTCTTTGAATGTTGGTCGTATAAAAATCTATAGTTAAATATTTTACTATATAAATCTTTGTTCTTTCCACTTATTAATACACTTACTGATATTAACAAATTTCGAATCAATTCCAATTCTCTGAACTCATTGACTCATTCTTTAAGCATTGCTTTCTTTAACTCATTCTTTAACACATTTTTATTTTATTAACTCACATTCACTCACTCACAGCTAAGGAAAAGCTTTTGCTTTCCTTCCCATTTGTTCCAGGCCGACCTTTCTTTTCCTTTCGGCCAACGGACGTCTCCTCTTATTCCGAAACCTCCGGCGACTCTACGGCTCCCGTAACCCCAGGTTTCACCCCTATTTAATCCCTCCTCTTCATTCTCCTGACCAAACCCACTCTTTCTCAAAATTCCCAAACCCTAGCCCGGTGACCTCGGCGACTCCGCGCCGACCACACGCCGCAGATCCGTCCCAGAGCGCCCCGCCCAGGCTGACCCCGGCGCCATCCCCGACCGGCGCACCCCCTAGGCCGGCCATCCGCCGCCAACCCGAGCGCCCGCCCTCTTTCCGACCCCGCGACCCGCTGACGCCAGCGCCCAACGCCGATCCCGAGACCGCCGCTCTCCGACAGCCCCGATCACCTTCGATCCGTGCGCGTGGCTCTGTCCCGAGTGGCCCCGTCTCCGTGCGTGAGCGTCCGGCGTGGTTCGATCCCGAGTTCCGTTCCTGTTTCTGCGGTTCCGTTCCGTTTCGGTTTCGGTACACTCTGACCCGATAAATTCTTTTTACCGTCTATGATGATATTGGTCCAACCCAATTCCAGTAGGAATTCGGGATTTCGGTTTTGGTTTCGTTCCGTTTTGGTTTCGGAATTTCCGATGCTTTCGGAAATTATGGTTCTGAGAGTTTTCTTTTAGGAAATATTTCATGTGGATTTGTCTGTGAGTTTTCCGAGAAATTCGGGTTTCCAATGTTTCGGGATTACCGTTTCATTCTCGGGTTTTTCCGAGGAAATTTCGGGAATATTTGGAAAAATGTTTTCTGAGGAAATTTATATGTATATTGGGTTTGGAATATTTTTGCAGGTAAAACCGGAGCATTTCCCAGTTCTTGGGTTGACCGAAAACAGAGGGAATGCTGCCGAAATTTTCGGAAAAATTAATAAAATGATTTTAAAATGATTTTTTGGTATTTTTGGGCGACAACCATAATTGGTTACTGGGCCCCAATGAAATGCAAACGCACCGGTTCGACCGGACGTTGAGGCAGAATAGTTGAAAATGAAGTTTGGACCAGAGTCTGAGACTTATAATTTTCTTTAAATAATATTTTGGAAATTTATTAGTTTTTGTTAAATTGTAGGTAATTTTCGGACTAACCAGTTCCTTTTTCTTATTTAATTTATGTAATTAAGATGTAAGGGCATAAGCCCATTAGTTTATCTTTCTGTAAAATTTGTAATAAGTAGGATGTTAGCTTTGAGATTTTCTGGATTGTGCAAGCGCGTAAAGTTAGGAATAATCAATATTAATATTGATTATAATTAAGAAATCCACAATATTTCTCATTTAAAAGAAAAATATATTTTATATATATAATAATAAAAATACCAAGTTTTTCCAATAAATTGATAAATACAAGTTTTTCCGAAATGAAATATAAATTGAAATTTCTTAATTGCAACTCATTAGTAAACGCATTTTGTTAGCTAAAACAAGTTTGACTAGGGATCATATAGGGATTACAACTAGTATGGTTAACTCTGGTTTTTGAGACAAGTTTTTCGGATGTAGGATTTCGAGGAAGTTCCTGACCGTCAATCCTGAAGTACCAACTTTTCCAGTCAAAACAAATTGAGGCAAGTACATTTTGTGTAGATTTACAATTGTCTTAGCAATCTTTTATTGCATGTTTAAACCACTGTTCAAACACGAAACTCCTTCAGGAGTACTGATTATACTGTTGGGGACTGGGGGAGTAGTGTGGTGGATATGACCAAATCCAAACTTAGGTTAACTACTGTGTTAGCTTTTCCCTCTATCACAAGGGAACAAGCCATACCGTATCGCTAGGATACTACTGCACTCAAACCGGTCATATTCATTACCTATTCAACACTTTACTGTAACAATTGCAAAACTGTTCTTTCTTCAAACTGTTTAAAACTGCAAGTTCATATTGTTAATGGAATTGTTTAATTTGCATGAATTGTACTTTGCTCCTTTCCTGACTGGATCCCCGTAGGTACTCCTGACGACTCAGAGCTGATGATCAGTAGTTACTACGATCCCGACCTGTACCCGGCGGTACTTCCACTTGAGGAGGATGATGTGGCGTCAACTTAGATGCTACTTAGAATTTGAGAGTTTTAGTTTCTCTTTTATTTCCAGTTTATGAACTATGTATTGAAAAACAAGTTTTAATTATAGTTTCAATAAATGTTGTGGCAACTTTTAGTTTCAAACTTGTTGTTGATTTACCTGCAAATGGGATTACAGCTTACTTTCGCCGTCTCATCAACGGTGCAGGCTGGGCATGATCCGATTCGACCCAAGTATTTGGGGACCGGGTCGTGACAGTATCTTTATGCCATACTTAGATCAGTTTGTCGTGGTGTTTCTCGACGACATTCTTGTATACTCTACTAGTGAAAAGGAGCATGAAGACCACCTCAGGAAAGTGTTGCAGGTTCTGAGGGAGAACCAGTTGTATGCCAAGCTCAGCAAGTGCGAGTTCTGGACGGATCATATTTCATTTTTGGGTCATATCATATCAGGAGCTGGAGTAGCAGTGGATCCCAAGAAGGTAGAAGCAGTAGAGAGTTGGCCAGTACCCAAGACCGTAGCTGATGTACGGAGTTTCTTGGGATTGGCAGGATATTATAGAAGGTTTGTATCAGATTTTGTAAGACTTTCAGCACCCATGACCCGCTTGACACGGAAGGATGTGCCATTCGTCTGGTCGGCAGAATGCCAGGCATCATTTGAGAATCTGAAGCAGAAGTTGATATCAGTGCCTATTCTTACATTGCCAGTCGGACCCGGAGGTTTCATGGTATATTGCGATGCGTCAGGTAAAGGACTTGGGTGTGTCCTCATGCAGCACGGGAAGGTGATAGCATATGCATCTAGGCAGCTTCGAGACCACGAGAAGAATTACCCAACTCATAATTTAGAGTTGGCGGCAGTAGTATTTGCTTTGAAGCTATAGAGGCATTACTTATATGGTGATCGAGTGGACATGTACACAGACCATAAAAGTCTGAAGTACATCTTTACTCAGAAGGAGCTGAACATGAGACAGAGAAGATGGTTAGAACTGATCAAGGATTACGACGTTAAGCTTCAGTATCATCCAGGCAAGGCTAATGTGGTAGCAGACGCTCTCAGCAGAAGAGGCGGCGCATTTATGTTGACAACACAGAAGCACATTTTAGAAGACCTTCAGGAGATGGGCATAGAAGTTATACTTCCTAGTGATGTAGGAATTCTGTCAAGTCTACAAGTCCAATCTGACTTGGCAGATAGGATCAAGGCAGCTCAGGCACAAGACCCAAGGATTCAGAAGCTTAGGGCAGAGTGTGAGTCAGGGCTCGGGAAGGAGATACAAATCCACGAAGACGGTACACTTAGGTTCGGATCACGTCTATGTATACCTAATGGAGATATTAGACAGGAAGTTATGGCAGAAGCTCACAGTTCCCAGTATTCTATACATCCTAGAGGGACCAAGATGTACCAAGATATCAAGCAACACTTCTGGTGGAATGGAAAGAAGAGGGAGATAGCTAGATTTGTTTTCTATTGCTTGATATGTCAGCAAGTGAAGGCAGAGCAGCAGAGGCCAGCTGGATTATTGCAACCGCTTCCTATCCCGGAATGGAAGTGGAAGCACATCACAATAGACTTTGTGACCGGTTTACCGAGATCGCCAAGTGGTAAAGATGCTATTTGGGTAATAGTGGACCGGCTTACAAAGGTAGCACATTTTCTTCCTTTCAGAGTAGGGCAATCTACAGAAAAGTTGGCAGAGTTGTATATGCAACAGATAGTCAGGAAGCATGGAGTCCCTATCAGTATTGTGTCAGATAGAGATATTCGTTTCACATCACATTTTTGGAAGGGCTTACATCATAGTCTGGGTACCAAGTTAAGATTTAGCACGGCTTACCATCCACAGACGGACGGGCAATCAGAAAGGACAATTCAGACTTTGGAAGATATGTTGCGAGCTTGTACCCTAGATTTTGGAGGATCTTGGGAGAGCCACCTGCACTTAGTCGAATTCTCATACAACAACAGTTATCAAGCCAGTATCCAGATGGCGCCATTTGAGGCACTATATGGTAAGAAGTGTAGATCGCCACTAGCATGGAATGATATCGGGGAAAGGAAGATGCTAGGCCCGAAATTGATTGTTCAGACGGTTGAAGTGGTTAAAGAAATTAGAGAGCAACTTCGAGTTGCACAAGATCGGCATCGTCATTGGGCGGACCAACATCGTAGGCCACTAGAGTTTTCTGTTGGGGACCACGTGTTCCTACGGATCTCACCTACCCGTAGGGTCATTAGATTTGGCGTTCGTGGGAAGTTGAGTCCGCGATACGTAGGACCATTCGTTATCCTTGATAGGGTAGGCGATGTTGCTTATCGTTTGTCCCTTCCACCTTCGTTACGAGAGGTGCATGACGTATTTCATGTATCTCAGCTGCGAAGGTATGTATCGGACCCAAGCCATATCCTCGATCATTCCGAACTGGTTGTTGGTACCAACCTGTCTTACGAGGAGCAGCCTGTGTCCATCTTGGACCGAAGAGAGAAGATACTCAAGAACCGAACAATTAACCTTGTCCGGGTTGCTTGGGGTCATCACTCTTTGGGAGAGTCAACGTGGGAACGTGAGGATGATATCCGATCATGATATCCGCACCTGTTTGACTCACAAAGTATATCTCTTTCTGCATACCTTGATTGTATTAGCTCCTCATGCTTGTCACCCTATGGATAGAACTACGTGATATCGTAGATTGTTAATATAGATATGTTATCTGCTAGTTAACATTAAAGAATGATTACTTGCTTAAGTTTCTTGTACCTAGATTAGTTTAGTTTTGATATTCCTATCCTGCTTGGATTTGAAATTCTGAGGACGAAATTTTTCTAAGGAGGGTAGAGATGTCACTTCCCGTTCCCAGAATGCGTATTTTTAATACATGTATTGCTTTAATATATTTTTAATATTTATCATGTATTGTTCTGTAATTAAAACCCCTTTTAATTTTATGTTAATTAATTTTCTGTAATTTTATTTCTGCATTTTATTTCCTGCTTTTATACTCTACTTTAGCTATACTTTGGGTTCGGCTTGGATTGGATTAAGTATGTTGGTTCATCATGAACCGAAACAAACCCCCACCTACCACCACCCCTTCATTTAAAGCCCATCCCCTTTCTCTCTTTTCATTACTTCACCATTACTCTTCTTACACTTCTTCTTCCTCCATAACTCTTCTCCACCTACTCAGCCGCCAAGGCAAGTGCCAAACTTGTTTCATGATGGAATCCCAGTTTTATTGTTCCATCATCTTCCTTACTAAATCTTAAGCCTCTTTAGTACTTAACATTTTCAATTTACATGGTTCATTTTTTGTAGATCTAAGTTTAATACATTTTCGGATTACTTAGGTTTTGATCTAGTAAACTTTGTTATCTTTAAGTTTTGATGGTTCCATGTCGTAGAGAATTTCGTTCTACCCCATTTTGACCTATGGAAGTTTAGATTTGGGCTCGGAATGAAGGATTTAGAGAGCTTGGAAGCAATGGTTTCCATGGTTCTGTCTTTAGAAAATTCGGAAAAGAAGAACAGATCCTGGCCGCATGATAGTGCTTGACCGCATGAGTCTTCATGCGACAAGTCATCCTGGCCGCATGGGCTTAGTTAGCCGCATGAGCTTAGATAGCCGTATGGGCTTGGTCAGTCGTACGAGACTTATCTGTCGCATGAGTTTTTAGCTAGCCGCATATACATTCAGTCCCTCAGTCGTATGGCGCTTGGTGACTTTCAGCCGCATGACGCTGATCATTCTCAGCCGTATGGCGCTGCGTAACTTCTCAGCAGCATAAAGGCTCGCACCTATTCAGCCGCATGAGATATTCCTCAGCCGCATGGGCGCGCGTTACTTGCAGCCGCATGAATTCGAAACCAGAGCCGTATGAGGCCAGTCATCCACAGCCGCATGAACTCCCATTGTATCTTAGCCGTATAAAGCTTATTTGCATCCAGCCGCATAGGCCTGTTCTTTGAAGTCCCATATGAATTGTTATTTCCAGACCGCATAGATGGAGCCCGACTTACCTAGCCGCATAAATAGGCATCTGCCTATGGCTGCCCATAATGCCCTTTTTGCTGATTCTGTCCCGAGTGGCATTAATTAAACATAAATTGTTATTTTGGCATTAATTGGCATTGATTGGCATATATTACCATTGATTGATTGACTTGGCGTTTAACATTAATTATTGTCTTGACATTAATAAACAAAGATTGTCATCTTAATTGAATAATTGATCATGCGTTCCTTGTTGTAACTAAGAGACTGGCTAGTCGTCTTATTGATTTAAATAAATGAGACACGTTTACATCATGAACTATTACAATCAACTGGCTGATCCCGAATATTGGCATACAGACACATGTAGGCTTCAATTTATTTTTATTTTTTTTACAAAAACAGCATGTGTACTTTATGGCCAAGGCATGATTAATCCGTGGTTAGTCTTGATTGTTGCATTACGCTATGTAAGATCTACAACCTAACCGTACGGATATCGTTGTAGAGATTGTGCAAATCGTACCCCGTATGAAAGTACTCATTTGAATGACCGTGATCCACGGTATGGGATTTCACTCAACGTAGAGACTATTAAGTTAAATAAAATAATGATTGCATGGAGAGAATGGATTCCCGAGTTCTTACATGGCAGCCCTCTTGGGACTAGTAGTGCCCGACAGGCCAGCTGATCCCCACAGATACTACAAATCTGCCACACGGGCAGGGAGCGGTATCTGGTTATATTATTTATTGTATATTGTATATTGATGACAGGCGTCCCGCTTGGACTCGTCTAACTCATGATTGGCGCAATTGATTGACTGGGTAAACTAGCCTTGCTTACATATAGTAAGAACTGAGGAATTCCTATTGCATAATTCCAGGATAACTTGGAACTCACAGTAGCAAGCCGTAGTAGTTGTATGGCCGTTTAAATTAATTTGTTTGTGTACCGTCCCTACTCTGATGACTAACTGAGATGATCAGAATTTCTGGACATGACGGGTCAACTTCTGTCCTTGTTTGGTTGGGAAGTTGGCTCGAAGTGTCGTGATGTGATATGAATCCCAGTAGCCAGCAGAGATCTATTTATTATGTTTTCTATTACTGGTTTATTCCTTATATCATGCTTCCTTGCGGTACTTGCTATTAGAGGTCTAACCTCTCTGGTTTTGCATGGCCAGATTTAGAGCCGGTTTCCGAGGATCCAACTTACTTCTACCTCCAAGATGGTCAACACTAGAAGGATGATCGCAGGAGGACTCGAGTGAGTTTCTTACTTCCTCGCTCGTTTTGTTATTTACTTAAAACTTTGCCGTTTGGCACCGACATGTTAGTTGGATTGTCTTGTACTTACTTTTACATAATTGTAACTAAAGTCAGGCTGCAGCTGATAAACAATTGTGTATATTATACTACATCATCTGGCTATATTTTGTAAATCCAGATATCAAGAACATTTTGATTAAGCGTTTGGGATGCCTTACTGCTTCATCTTACATGTTCTCTATTTCTGTTTCTTGTTCGAATGATTGAGATAATAGATGTGAAGTGACCATAGGGAGACTTTCATGTAGTATGCACCCCCTCGTCTTGTAGACAGCATTGATCGTATTATACGATATTCATCTACCCGTAATACGTAGCTGGCTGAGTCATTTCCCCGCTCTCCAGTATTCTGGTTCTGGGGCGTGACATCGGGGCTGACTCCGCTGGTTTTGTTTGGCCAGATCTCGTAGCAGCGTCTGAGGATCCAAACTTCTTTCCTGACGTCAATGGTGCATACTAGGAGCATGGCTGGCGGGGGACTCGAGTGGGTTTCTTCTCCACCACTCTAGTATCTTTACTTATGTTCTGGCATTTAGCCACCGGTACCTGTTTAGCCGGCTAATCTGGATATTTTGTCTTTGCATAATTTGTAATTAAATTTGACTGCAGCTGAATACAATTATGTACCTATGACTCTCTGGGCTAGCTAACTTATAAAGCTAGATTCCTATGATCATTTTGATGAAGCGTCGGGGACGCCTTACTGCTTTATCTCATATGTTTAATTGATGTTTTCTTGCTTTGAATGATTAAGACATAGATTCTCTGTGAGACCATAGGAGACTTGAATGTTGCATGCACGCCCTTGTCTCTTGACAGCTACGATCGTCATATGACGTTGTATACCTCATATGGAGTAGCTGGCCTAGTCCGTCTCTGTATTTCGGTACTGGGGCGTGACATACGTGATGTGGCGGGATTGAAGCTTATATGGAAGATGCCCACAAAGAGGTCCTTATGGGCGTAATGGATAACAAATAAATATTTATAGGGACAAATTTTTGGACTCAGAGGATGAACAATAATGACTCGGTTGTGTTTAAAAATATTTGCAATTATCGTACAGTTGATATCGCGCACATTCAGGGACGGGGAGACTACTGACTTTTGACTTGATCCGTGGTGTGCGCATCATAGCCTGGTGGATCGGGAGGGTTGGATGGCTTATGACCTGACAAACTAACTAGAGCGAGTAAGTTTTATTCTTCGATAGGGAAGGTGGCGGCTAGAGCTTCATGGGGTTACACGGCGCTATGAGAAGGAGGTCCGGGCTGTAGTGATTGATTCGACTTTAGCAAAGGACACTTAGTCTGGGATAGCACAGGCGGGTAGGATTTTGTGCATCACGCGGTTGCAGAGGGCACTAGCAGAAATTGTGTGGACAAAAGGGGTTGCCAGTAAAATACAATATTGCATGTACAAATTCTGACTTGGTCGTCTTCTTACTCTTGAAAGATTGAACAGATTTAGAATTCAGGTTGGTGGCCTCGGGTGTGTGCTTTGTCAGCTAGCAGAAGAAACAATGGACCATATGTTCTTCCACTGCTCGGTGAATGGGAGATATGGACGAAACAACAGGAGAAAATACATCTGGGAGGTGGAAGAGAGCGGGACTGGTAGCGGATTGTTGATCAAATTTTTGCTAACAAGACGCAAGGTATGGATGACAAATAAATATTTACAGGGACAAATTTCTGGACTCGGAGGATGAACAATAATGACTCGGTGGTGTTTAAAAATATTTCCAATTATCGTACAGTTGATGTCACGCACATTCAGGGACGGAGAGACTACTGACTTTTGACTTGATCCGTGGTGTGAACATCGTAGCCTGGTGGATTGGGAGGGTCGGATGGCTTATGACTTGACAAACCGACCAGAGCGAGTAAGTTTTATTCTTCGACAGGGAAGGTAGCAGCCAGAGCTTCATGGGATTATACGGCACTATGAGGAGATCCGGGCTGTGGTGATTGATCCGACATTTGCAAAGGACACTTGGGTCTGGGATAGCACAGGAGGGTAGGAGTTTGTGCGTCACGCGGTTACAGAGGCCACTAGAGACATCATGCCTCCCATGGCACTAGCAGAAATTGACAAAAGGGGTGGACAGTAAAATATAATATTGCATGTACAAATTGTGTCTTAGTCGTCTTCTTACTCTTGACAGATTGAACAGATTCGGAATTCAGGTTGGTGGCCTCGGGTGTGTGCTTTGTCAGCTAGCAGAAGAAACAATGGAACATCTGTTCTTCCACTGCTGGGTGACATGGAAGATATGGACGAAACGATAGGAGAAAATGCAGATGGGAGGTGGAAGAGAGCGGGACTGGTAGCGGATTGTTGATCAAATTATTGCTAACAAGACGCGAGGTATGGATTGGTTCAAGAATGCGCGTATGCAACTGGCTGGTTCGGGTTGGCATGTGTGGATTAAGAGAAATAATAGGATTTTTGAAGGACATGGTACCTCGAATATAGGGATTTAAAAAAATATAGAATATGATGTTTCTGTAATGGGGTCAAAAGAGAATGGACAGTAAGATTGTGAGATGTACTTGAGATTGGTATTGTTGGAATAAAGTAATTATCTTCTTCCATATATATATATATATATATTTTTTTTTTCCATATATATATATATATATATATATATATATATATATATATATATATATATATATATATATATATATATATATATATATATATATATATTATTGATCCACTCCCATATATATATATATATATATATATATATATATATATATATATATATATATATATATGGGAGTGGATCAATAATATATATATATATATATATATATATATATATATATATATATATATATATATATATATTATTGATCCACTCCCATATATATATATATATATATATATATATATATATATATATATATATATATATATATATATATATATATATATATATATATATATATATGGGAGTGGATCAAAAGTCCCCCTTAGAAAACCTCCTAAAAATCCCCCTCACTTTAATTCGTAATATTAATGTTAATATTAATGTTAATATTAATGTTAATGTTAATATTAATGGTAACACCACCGTACACCGGGGGTGAGGGCCGAGTTTGAGCCCTCCCTCCTACGGAGGTGGCTGGGTGCCGGTGGCCACGGCCTCCGGGCCAAGGTCGGGTGGAGTCGTCCACCGGCTTTGGCTTTAAAAAAATTAAATAAATAAATATATATATATATATATATATATATATATATATATATATATAATGTAAACCATCAGAGTGGCGCTAGAGTTTCCAAGTGGGGAACCTCTCCCTGGGGCTGCGAGTTCTCCGACGGAAGCATCCCAAGACATAGGCGATACGTCTCCTCGTGATGAAGAAGGGGGGCGGACTACTGTTGAACGACATCGGCGATCTGGTCCGGATGGGTGTAGGGCTAGGCCTGCAGGTGGCAGCATGCCGGCAAGACAACAAGGGATGGCCCGTGGCACAACGATGAGACAGCAAGGAACGATCCGTCGATTTACGAACCCTCCTATAGCGGAAGGGGAAAGGCGAGGCCGAGTAGTCGACCAAGGTGAAACGGGAGGACGGATAAGCACGATAGCGCCATCTGAGATTGGTAAGATCAACCAAACAAGAAGAGATACGCAAAGAATGATGTCGTCCCCGGTTTCATGGGCAGAGCTATGTAAACCTGCGGCGATCCAAGGGGAGGTTGAACTGCAATACATTGAGCCAAGGTCGATAGATGGAAGGAAGGTAGTGGAGATCACGATCGACGACATTGAAGAAACTACGGATTATTGTAAGAGCAGTTTAATCCTGTATGTAGTGGGAAACAAGCCCTATTAAGGGCAACTAAAGGCGTACGCTCTGAGGATGTGGCGACCTAAAGGGTAGATGGAAATTTTCTCGAGAGAGAACGAATTTTACTTCATCAAATTTGACCTAGTTATGGACCTGGATCGGGTACTAGAGGGGGGCACGTGGACATTCAATGGGAGATTAGTTGTGCTCAGAAGATGGATTCCATAATCATGCTTCGAGAAAGATCGGCTCACGTCAATTCCTATATGGATCAGGTTCCCATGGCTATCCCTATGGAGTACGTCGACGATCATGAAAATGGCAAGTATGGTGGGTAACCCGCTGAGAACAGATTTACCTACAGCCAGGCATAAACGACTATCATATGCTCGGGTGTTCGTTGAGAAAGAGGTAGCGAACGAATTGTCTAGGCAAATTGAACTTTTGCTTTCTAATGACGAGACGATATGGCAGAGTATCGAGTATGAGTGGGTCCCACCGTCATGGGTAAAGTGTAAATGCTTTGGACACGTGAAATCACAATGTCAAGACGGGGAAGACGAATTAGGGGAGGGGCCAGACCATATGCCAATGCAAGGAGACAAGGGATTCATGTGATAGATCGAGACCACAACAACCCGTCCTTGATAGGAGGAGAAGAGATGGAAGGAATGCAAGAAGAAAATAGGCAGAGAGAGGAAGAGAGCCAAGGAGGACAGGGGGTATCGGTGCTTGGGAAGAGGCATGTCCCAGACAAAGGTGGAGGCGAGGGCGTCCAAAGGCAACTTGTTAGGCAACTTGTTATAAGGGAAGAAAGCAGCGAAAGAGGAGGCATACTTGATGAAGATAATCAGATGATGGAGGATCCTCTACCAGCCAGTTCTAACGAGAGGGAGGAAACCATGGATGGCAGGGTTTTGAAGACAGTTCGGGTTTACGGAGAAGCAAGTGGGGAGCAGAGTAGGGGAGCAGGTCACGGCGTGACTACGATGGAGGAAAACCTCTCAATATCGGCACGCACTTCAGAGAGCGCTAAGTAGAGAATTATGCTACAGAGAGCTGCTTCGAAACAAGACGGCGAGATTGGCAAGAATAGTGGCTCACGTGCCGAAAAGACTCGATCGAATCGTCTGAGAGAGTCTTCTTAACACGGTAGACGGGAATGCAAGTCATCAATGACGTTTCTAACATGGAATGTTAGGGGGGCTAACTCGGTGGGGGCGTTGGAAGGAGATTTAACAGTTTATTCTGAGCTACAAGTGCTCTATTGTTGTTATCATAGAGAGTAAGATTAAATCTCTTGATAGGATCAAGAATCGGGCCCCTGGTAATTGGGAGTCAGCGCACAATCTGCGTCATGGTGGAGTGGCAAGGATATGGGTTATATGGGATAGTCGAGAGTGGAACGGTCAAGTTCGTTTCCTTTCGGATCAACTGCTAGTGATCAATTTCACCAACAAAAGAGGAGTAGCAGTAGTCATTGGGGGCGGTGTACGGTCACAATGACTGATAACTGTATGGAAATTTATGGGGGGATATTATCAAACTTGCTACAGAATTAGGAAATCAGTAACCATTTGTTATCGGCGGAGACTTTAACGCTATGATAGCAGGGACGGAGAAGAAAGGTGGTCGCCCGGCTCCCCCTAATATCCTCGCTGATTTCCTAAACTGTTTACTGGCATCGGGGTTGGTGTGTCTGGAGAGATCGGATCATGTTTGGACATGGAACAACAGCTCTACTAATAATTGTGTAATCTGTCAACTGGACAAAGCGCTTGGTAATAACAAATGGCTAGATATGTTCCCCAATGTCCGGGCAGAGGGACTTCACAGAGGAACAAGCGATCATACTCCTATACTGATCCAGATGGTACCCCCGACCACTTCAGGCCGACGACCATTCAGGTATTCGAATGCTTGTGCAATGGTAGATGGGTATTCGGAAGCGGTGGCAAGAGGTATGCAGATGCAAGTCAATGGTAACCCCAAACTAAAACAGGTGAAGAAAGAGATTAGAGAGTGGTACTGGCTACGTCCACCCCAAGCGCTAGAGGAGAAGGAAAAACACCTACAGGAGGTGCAAGATCGACTTCAAGTCTCACCGTTCGATTTCTATCTGGCGGCACAAGGGGCGGGTCTACAAGAAGAGGTTCGAAGGCTTAGATTCCAGGAGAAAGTTCAACTGAAACTGAGAGCCCAATACGCTTGGCTCAATGACGGCGACCGGTGCACGAAGTTTTTCCATACGACCATTAAAGCTCGGCAGTACATGAACTCCTTATCTTCGTTCGTAGATGCCAACGGCTCAGCCGTCACCCAAATTGAGCTCATTTAAGGCACGGCAGTCTCGTACTACACGAACTTATATAACTAGATTGACCACGAGGAGGCGCTCCCTGATGTTATCTGTAAACGAATTATCACTGAAGAAGGTAACGCGGGACTCCGGACAAGAGTGAAGATGTAAGAAATTGAACAGATTGTCAAGAACGCAGATCATAATAAGTCCCCTGAGCCGGATGGCTTCAATGCAACATTCTATAAGCAACATTGGGATCAGATAAAGGACATGCTTTTCTGAGTGGTGGATGATTTTTTTGCGATGGGCCGGCTGATACGAGAATTGAATCACACGTTTCTTGTGCTCATCCTTAAAAAAGAATGCGCTACGGAACTGGATGATTGTAGACCGATTGCCTGCTGCAGTTTTGTTTACAAAATAATAACTCATATAATATGTAACTGGATGCAGGAGATCATGCAGGGACTCATATCGGCGAATCAAGCAACGTTCATCAAAGGATGCTCAATTGTTGGCAACTGTCTGCTTCCTCATGAGCTGATTCACGACTTTAATAAGGCTGGGGGGAGAAAAGGTCACATGAAGCTGGACTTGAGGAAGGCTTACGACATGGTGAACAAAAAATTTGTATGCAAAATCCTAAATAGTATGGGTTTCAACAGATGGTGGGTGGATCGGATTGAAGAATGCATAACTACGCCTTCCTTCTCAATTCTTATCAATGGTCGACCATTCGGGTACTTCGACAGTAGCAAGAGACTTCGTTAGGGAGATCATATCTCCCCTTACTTATTTACCGTAGTTATAGAAAACTTTACCTGCTTGATGGACGTGGAGGTTCATAAGAAGTGCATTACTCCACTTTTTCGCCGTATTACGCCTGTGCTTTCTTATCTTATCTATGCAGACGACCTATTGGTATTTATGGAGCCCTCAGAGAGAGGTTTATCCTCCTTACTGCAGATCCTTGAGGAGTTTAGGAAAGGTTCGGGGCTAGCTCTGAACAAAGAAAAGTCCCATGTATTTTTCAGCAGGAACTGTCCTCGTCAAGCCTATTGGTCGGAGTTACTCAGGATGGAGCAAGGTCAACTTCCAATTCGTTACCTTGGACTTCCTCTGTCAATTAATTATGCAAGTAATTCGGAGTGCATGGGACTGGTGTAGAGAATAATTGTTGTGTGTTTTATTGATTGGTTACTCCACTATTTATAGGGAGTCTAGCTCCTCTTCATACTACATTTTCCAATGTGGGACTAAAGTCCCTTATTAGTTTTCAACACTCTCCCTCAAGATGGGCGATAGATATTAATCATTCCCATCTTGTTACATAGCTTCGACAGACTTAATGAACTTAGACCCTTAGTCAGACAGTCTGCCACTTGTTCTTCTGAGCGAACATGATCAATCTTCTGTATCCCTTGTTCCAGCTTCTCTTTGATGAAGAATCGATCGATCTCGATGTGCTTCGTTCTGTCGTGCTGAACTGGATTGTTAGCAATACTTATTGCAGCTTGACTATCGCTCAAAAGACGTAACGGTGCTCCCTTGTCCAGCTTCAACTCTGTCAACAACGCTTTCACCCACAGCAACTCCGACACTCCCAAAGCCATTGCTCTGTATTCTGCTTCAGCTGTAGACCGTGCTACCACTGACTGTTTCTTGCTTCTCCATGAGACCAAGTTTCCTCCTACAAAGACACAATATCCCGTGGTAGACCTTCTATCGTCTATACAGCTCACCCAGTCTGCGTCGCAGTATCCCTCAACTTCTATACTTCTATTCTTCTTGAACCATAGCCTTTTCCCCGGCGTCCCTTTCAGATATCTCAAGATCTGAAACACTGCATCCATATGATCCGTTCTTGGATCATGCATGTAGCGACTTACTACACTCACCGCAAATGAGATATCAGGGCGAGTGTGCCCCAGATAAATCAATCTCCCTACAAGTCGTTGATATCTTTCACGATCAACTGGCTCTCCTGCTTCTGCTTCCAACTTGCACTTTTGGTCAATTGGAGTGACTTCTGCTTTGCATCCCAGCATCCCTGTCTCCTTCAGCAGATCTAGTACGTATTTTCTCTGTGAGAGAACAATTCCTTGTTCGCCTTCACACACCTCGATACCTAGAAAGTACCTCATTGCTCCTAAATCTTTCACCTCAAACTCCTTCGCGAGTTTTGACTTCAGCTTAGCGATCTCGACTTCATCATTACCTGTGATTACTATATCATCCACGTATACAGCAAGTATAGTGATGTGGCCTCTTGCATACTGAAGAAAGACCGTATGATCTGCATTTGCTTGATGGTATCCCATGCCCGTAATAGCCTTTCTGAATCTGTCAAACCAGGCTCGAGGAGATTGCTTGAGTCCATATAGCGACTTCTTTAGTTTGTACACTTTTCCATACGACGTCCCTCTGTCTGATTCTGTAGCGTAGCACCCTGGCGGGAGTTCCATGTACACTTCTTCTTGTAGGTCCCCATGAAGAAAGGCATTCTTCACATCTAACTGGTATAGCTTCCACCCATAGTTTGCTGTAATGGAGATCAGAGTTCTTACAGTGCTCATTTTCGCTACTGGAGCAAACGTCTCATCATAGTCGATGCCATATGATTGTGTGTATCCTTTTGCAACCAACCTCGCCTTGTATCGTTCCACCTTTCCTTCTGACGTCTCCTTTACTGTGTACACACATTTATATCCCACAGTTTTCTTTCCTTTGGGTAATGGAACCAGCTCCCACGTCTTATTTTTCTCCAGTGCCCCAAGTTCTTCCATCATTGCAGCTTTTTACCTTTGATCTTTCTTTGCTTCCTGCCAACACTTGGGCAACGAAGTAGAGTCTAATGATGCAATGAAGGCTCGATAATTCGAAGAAATGTTAGAATAAGACAGGTAGTTGGCAATATCATGTTCATAATCATCAAAACGACTAGGAGCCTTACCCGCATTGATGCGAGAAGATCTCCCTAAGGGAGCAATAGGTGGTGGAGAGATCATACCATCAGAGTCAGAGAGATCCGCATCAGAATCAGATTGATTCAGTGTGGGGGCAACATCTTCAAGAGAGCAGCAGTAGACGAGGGACTTGGTACAGTAGGCACAGGGCACGGTACAGGCATAGTACTGGACTTCTGCTGTCTTCTTCTGTAGACTTGGAGCTCCTTTTCCATTGTCTGCTGCTCCCCCTATTTAACATATGTATCTTCTTCATCTTCTGTATCGGAGTCACTGCTTTCTTCCCCTTTCGTCCAGTTTTCTACGACCGGGCATGGGACCGATCCGACTACCACAGATAGGCTTAATTTCTCCCCCTCACATCTAACACCCTCTATGTTAGGTGTGTCACCAAACGCCGAACCGTCATTCGAACCATAATATGGTTCCAGTTCTCTGAATGTAACGTCCATGCTTACAAACATTTTCTGCTCAACTGGGCTCCAACATGCGTATCCTTTCTGAGTTGCTGTGTACCCGACAAAGACACATATTTAACCGCTCTAGGATCCAGTTTGCCAACTCCTGGCCTATTATCTTGGACAAAACATACACACCCAAATACTTTCGGTGGGACAGTGTACGTGGTTGCACCAGTAAGCATCTCCAGTGGTGTCTTCCAGTCCAATACCTGAGATGGCATTCGGTTGATGAGATAAGATGCCGTTAACACCGCCTGCCCCCATAAGTGTTTCGGAACATTCATAGCCAGCATCATCATCCATGCGACCTCCAGCAGGTGTCTGTTCTTCCGTTCGGCCACACCATTTTGTGCCGGTGTATAGGCACAGGAAGTTTGGTGTAGTATGCCATGAGTGGATAAATACTCAGCAACCTTCCTATTTGTATACTCCGTCCCATTGTCAGATCGTAAGCACTTAATTTTAGTGCCATATTGAGTTTCTACCCGACGATGAAAGTCTCGAAATGCCTCAAAGATGTCATTTTTATTCTTCATAAGGTACACCCATGTCACGCGAGTATAACAATCAATAAAAGTGATGAACCATCGAAAACTGTTAATACCGGTTGTAGGACAAGGGCCCCATACGTCTGAATGTATCATATCAAAAGCAGCCGAACTCCTACTACCTGAACTCACATACGTGCTTCTGGTATGTTTACCCAACTCACAAGCATGACAAAATAACTTCTCTTTATTAGCCCTTTGGTATAAGGACGGATACATTCGACTAATAATTTTAAAAGAAGAATGACCGACATGCCGGTGGTAGAGTAGCAAGTCATCTTCGATACTGCGCCGTGAATCTTCTGGTGGTGTGTCTGCTACAAGAGATGCCAAAGCTTTGTCCAGTCTAGTCCTGTCCAAGTACCACAGCCCCTTATGCCATGTGCCAGTCCCTAGTCATCGTCCTGTCCCCTTCTCCTGAAAAGTCACCGTAGCAATGTCAAAGGAAACAGTACAGTTACGATCAAGGATAATGGCACTAATAGAAAGAAGATTGACAGGAAAAGACGGAGCATGTAAGATATTGGTGAGAGTGAGAGAAGGGGTGCATGCGACAGTGCCTTTACCCATGACAGGGCTGGAGTTACCATCAGCAGTCTGAATGCTCTCCGGTGTCGGTAGGTGAGTATAGTCCTGGAACTCACCGCGGGATCCCGTGACATGGCGAGATGCCCCAGAGTCCATAATCCAACCTGGTTGGTGGACAGCTGCTGCAAGAGCACGGGCAGGTATACCTGTGTCGTTTTGGGCAAAGCAAGTGATGTGGTCCCCCGAGGTAGATGACGTCCAATTATTGTCGTCCAAACCCAGCTTCGTGTCGCGTAACTTCGCGAGGAACTCCTTCTCAAGAGGGATTAACTCAGCTAGGTGATGGTCGCCCCCTTCTTCCGCCAGATTAGCTTTGTGTCCTCCAGAATAATTTCCCCGTCTACCAGCATAACCGCCTCTACCACCACGACGTCCTCCGCGGCCCCGTCCACGATCACTCGACTGACTGTACAGGGATTTGGGACAAAATATGATGTAATGTCCTGAGTCACCACAGTTGTAGAAAACACCGGCCATAGAGGGAGGCTGATTGAAGGCGGCAAGGGCAGACTTGTCAACATTGGCTTGCTCTCCCTGGAAAGAGCCCTTGTTGGGCATCAACTTCAAGTGAGCCTCTTCTTGTGCCATGGCAGCTATGGCTTCTTCTAAGGTGGGAAGCATGGGCTGTGCCAGAAGTACATTCCTTCTATTCTCAAATACAGGGTTAAGACCCTTCAAGAACTTCATCATCCGTTGACGCGAAATATAATCCAAGAACTTTTGGAAATGTTTCGCAAATACGGGTTCGACTTAGGCATCTTCCATCCCAAGAGGATCATAGTGATCCAGATCAGACCAGAACTTTTTTAACAGTACTGCATACTCAGAGATGGTGCGGTCGTCCTGGGCCACCCTATCAAGTTCATCCTGCAGTTGGAAGACCCGCATAGGATTGCCCGAACCGGAGTACATATCCTTCAAAGTCTGCCATATATCAGCAGCAGCCTCCATCGCCTCTATATTTCCCGACACCTGGTCGGTCAAGGAGGCGGTCAACCATCCAGCCACAACGTTGTTGACAATTTCCCAAACATCAAACTCCTTTGAGGAGGGATCATCTGGCGCCTTGGTTTGGCCATTAACGTATCCAACCAAGCCACGTCCCTTCAGCGTCCGCATGGCCTGCCGTGACCATTTCAAGTAATTGGACGTGCCTTCCAACTTCGTCTCCAACTTGTCCAGCTTCTCCATTTTGTAGGGTGACGGATCCACATCAGTATGGATCACACGTGGGGTCGTCTCGGTTAATCTCTTTGATAAAATATCATCAACCAAGGCCTTCATCTCATCTGCTGTCAGTTTACCACTGATCGAATCCATGGCATCTTCAACGGTGATTCGTCGTCGTCGTCTACGTCGGCTTCGTCTTTGTCGTCGTCTTCGTCGACGTCGGCGTCGGCGTCGACGTCGGCATCGTCGTCTGTATATAAAGTCTTCAACGGAGACCTTACGACTGCGCGGTCAACGTGGCCAACACCGACGCACGTATGTAGATCCTAATTTGTAGAGCGAGAACGGAAAACAAATAAAGCATTTGTAATTCCGGAGGGCGTAATCTAGGAACAGAAGGTGCAAATAAAGTATTTGACAGCCATCCGTCGTCGAAAAATCATCCACATAATCTCTCTCTCAAAATTAGGGTTTTTTTCGAAAAGAAAGAAAGAAAAAAAGGAGGGGTACGTCGGGGGGGACAGTGCGTCGGGGGGGAGGAGAGGAGGGGGGGCAGGGCGTCGGGCGTCGGAGGGGGGAGGAGGGACAGGGCGTCAGGGGGGGGGACTGCCGGGTGGGGCGTCGGGGGGGGGGACTGCCGGGGGGGGACTGCCGAGGGGGGGAAGGGGGAGGTACTGTCGGTTGGGGAAAGGGGGGGAGGAATTTTTTTTTTGAGGTTATGGCTCTGATACCTTGTAGAGAATAATTGTTGTGTGTTTTATTGATTGGTTACTCCACTATTTATAGGGAGTCTAGCTCCTCTTCATACTATATTTTCTAATGTGGGACTAAAGTCCCTTATTAGTTCTCAATAACTGGTAAGCTACGTACAAGGCCGCTTTGAAGGGTGGCAATCACAACTCCTTTCCTTCGGTGGCCGTATAGAACTGGTGCGATCTATCAACTGGGCAATTACTGCATACTGGTTACAGGCAAGGAAATTGAGCGCCTTTGTGCTAACTTCGTCTGGAAACGAGGAATACACGCTATCGCTTGGGAAGAGCTCTGTCAGACGAAGAAGGAAGGAGGCACCGGGTTACGGTCGCTCATGACGCTGAGGGAAGTAGCTACCCTAAAACTGGCTTGGTGCTTCTTGGAAGGGAAATCCATGTGGGCTGATTGGATGCGGACAAGATACATCAGTGCCGAAAACTTCTGGGTAGTGGAAAGCAACAATAACTTTTTGGTTACCTTCAAGAAAATTCTTTCACAGAGATCGGCATTGAAGTTGTGCATCAGCAGAGTGGTCCGTAATGGTCCGTAATGGTTGCTCCACTAATCTCTGGAAGGATCCTTGGCTCAACAAGCATAGCTTTATTGATCGTTTGGGTTGGCCTACATACGAGCTAGTAGGGCGGGATGCCTCACTGAATACTCTCATAGTTGACGGAGATTGGAGAATAGCGGATAGATATATCGAGCAATGGCTTGGGGAGGAAATTCGTAGCGTGGCACTTGTTGGAACTTTTGCTTTAGTTCCACTTTGTAAGTATTTCAAATACACCATAGACAAGAGGAAAGAGACTTTTGTTTAGTCCCGCATCGCTTAAAACCCACACTTGTGAGTGGGTATATATATGTTTACTCCTTCTACATGGTTGTGATGAGTGGGTAGTAAGAGGGGTGCTCGCGCGCCCGGGGGGCAATGGGCTAGAATGCACCCGGTTTGGAGGGAAGCTCCAGAAAACCTTAATGCGCATGTGCGGGCACGTCGCACGCGCAGGGGGGGTGCAAATCCGGGCCGTTTAGCCTCGCGCGTAGGCGGGACATGACCCTACTTTTTGTATTTTCTCTTGGGAGTGAGCCCGCAATTTATGCGTAACCGCTACTACTCATTCAACACCTGATTTTCCTCCTGAAATTTGGTTCACGATCTAACAGTATTAGAGTTTTACAACTCTATTTATTCATTCGTTCTTCATAGAGAGAACACACCGCTGAGATCCAAAACCACCAAATAGAGAGAAATCAGAAACGCAGTCGTTCCTCTTCTTCCCTGTTCGATTGTAGGTTGCAGATAGGTACTGCTATCTGTAACTCATTGTTGTATCCTGGAGGAAAGTCACCGTTCGAGCCTTACAGTTACGATAAGGGGCGAATCTTTTCTTGAGGACAGTGATTCACACGCCTCAACGATTCAGAGTTCTGTTCCACGAAGCTTCTACACCAACAATCTCAAGAAAAGATGACTTCTCAGAACAATGATCTCGCTGCTGCTGCTGGATCCGTTCAATCTCGTTCCAGGCTTTCTGACGTTTTGAAGATTAAAGTTTTCAATGGTACCCACTTCAAACGCTGGAGGGAGAGGATCTACGTCTGCCTGGACGTGCTGAACTATGCGAAGTACCTGACTGAACCTGAAAAGCCGGCGGCTATGGAGTTTGATTCGGCTAACATAGAAGATGCTGCCAACGCTTTCGATGATTTTTGAAAGCTGCACGATGAGTGGCAGCAAGGAAACAAGGTATGCCGATACACTATTCTAAACACCTTGTCCAATGAGATCTTCGATATATACTATTCATATAAATCAGCTTACGAAATCTGGGAAAATATGAATAAGAAGTATATAATCGAAGATGCTGGTACTCAAAAGTACGCTATTGGGAATTATCTGAAATTCCAGTTTGTTGACTCTAGAGATATCTCTTCTCAAATCATTGAATTTCAAGTTCTTTTAAATGATTTGAAAACTGAGGATATTGAACTCCCTGATGCTTTCGTCTCTGGTTGTTTGGTTGAGAAACTACCTGAATCATGGAAAGACTACAAGGACAAGGTGAAGCACAAAAGGAGGCAGATGAGTCTGGAAGACGTGATTATTCATGTCCGGATTGAAGAGAAAAACAGGAAACTTGACGCAAGATTAGCTACGGAGTTTGACTCTAAGGCTAATATTGTGGAAGGTAATCCCAGTTCTGCTTCTAATCGGTTTAGGAGAAATCCTAAGAAAACCGATAAGAAATCTTCTATTTTGAAGACTAACAATTCTCGTCCTTTTAAGAAGAATAAAGGAAATTGTTATGTTTGTGGAAAACCCGGACATCATGCTTTTCAGTGCAGACACAAGAAGGATGGAGACAACAAAGATGTCACTCTGAAAGCTAATATAGTGAAGGATGATGTCTTTGTTGCTGTTGTCTCTGTTGTGAACATGGTGGCTGAGAAAAAAAGACTGGGTTATTGATTCTGGAGCAACCCGTCACATCTGTGGTGACTTAAAGTCTTTCTCAGAGTACACCTAAGTAAAAGATGGAGAAGAACGAGTCTATATGGGTGACTCTAGGCCTGTACCCGTCCTGGAAAAAGGCACAGTTCTTCTCAACTTGACTTCTGGGAAAACCCTTTCACTGGGTAATGTACTGCATGTTCCTGACATTCGCTGCAATCTGATCTCTGTGTCACTTTTGGTTCAAGCTGGAATCAAAGTGAACATGGAATGCAACAAGGTAGTGCTTTCTACGAATGAGACATTCATAGGGAAAGGGTATTGTAACCAGGGTTTATTTCTTTTGAATGTACTCAAAACTGTTATTAATGAAAATTCTGCTTCTTCTGCTTACATGGTTGACTCTTTTGATTTGTGGCATGGTAGACTAGGACATGTTTCTGCACCTTATATTAAGGAAATGAGAAAAGCTGGTTTATTGCCTAACATCACTAAACCAACGAATGATAAGTGCGAAGTATGTGCTGAAGTTAAAGCCATCAAAAAGGGTTGTTTAGCTGTTATTTCTAGAGATAATACTGATTTGCTTTCCTTAGTTCACACCGATCTTGCTGAATTTAGAAGCTTAATGTCTAGAGGAGGGAAATATTATTATATTACCTTTATAGATGATTACTCTAGATATACGAAGGTATATCTCCTTAGAAACAAGCATGAAGCAGGTGAGATGTTTCTGAAATATAAAGCTGAAGTTGAGAATCAACTAGATAGGAAAATTAAAAGGCTTAGGTCAGATAGGGGAGGTGAATATGAGTCTAATCCCTTTGCTGACCATTGTGAACAACTTGGCATAATTCATGAGACTACCCCTCCATATTCACCTGAATCGAATGGGGTAGCTGAAAGAAAGAATAGAACCTTGAAAGAGATGATGAATGTTATGCTGGTTAGTTCAGGTGCACCCCTGAACTTGTAGGGGGAAGCCATCCTATCTGCTTGTTTTGTTCAGAACAGAATACCTTATAAAGCAACTGGCAAGACACCCTATGAGTTATGGAAAGGCTATACGCCTAACCTAAAATATCTCAAAATGTGGGGGTGCCTCGCCAAAGTTCTGTTAGTAGGACCTAAAAAGACCAAATTAGGTTCTAGAACTGTTGATTGTGCGCTCATTGGTTATGCTAATAACAGTGCTACTTATAGATTTTTGGTGGTTAAGAGTGACTCTGACCAGGTTGCTGTCAATACTACTCTGGAAACCAAAAATACTGATTTCTTCGAAACTATTTTTCCTTGGAAGACTAGTCTCGAAAGAACTGTTAACCATACCGAACATATCTCTGAGACTCCTGAAAATTCAGAATTTGAATTGAGAAGGTGTAAAAGAGCGAGGATATCCACCAATTTTGGTGATGATTTTCACATGTTTCTTGCGGATGATGATCCGATAACCTATGATAATGCTATGCATTCTAGAGACGCACCTTTCTGGATAGAAGCAATCAACAGTGAGTTAACCTCAATTATGTCGAATCATACTTGGAAAGTTGTTGATTTACCTCCTGGTGCTAGAGCTATAGGTTGCAAATGGATCTTTAAGAAGAAACTAAGAGCAGATGGCTCTATTGAGAAATACAAGGCTAGGTTGGTTGCGAAGGGATTCTCCCAGAAGAAAGACATAGACTATTTTGACACTTTCGCCCCTGTGACACGAATCTCTTCTATTAGGATTTTAATTGCATTGGCAGCAGTTCATAAGTAATTATCCATCAAATGGATGTGAAAACTGCTTTCTTAAATGATAATTTAGAGGAGGATATTTATATGTCACAGCCAGAAGGTACTATTGTACCGGGTAGTGAGAAGAAAGTATGCAAACTAGTTAAGTCTTTATATGGGTTGAAACAGGCACCTAAACAATGGCATGAGAATTTGATTCTGTGATGGTGTCTAAGGATACCTGATCAATGATGCCGACAAATGCGTATACTATAAGTCTTTTATAACTCTTATATTATGCTTTCTCTATGTGGATGACATGCTTATTTTGGGACCTAATCTTGATATTATAAATGAGACCAAAAGTTTTTTAGCTTCAAATTTTGATATGAAAGACCTTGGTGAAGCTGATGTAATCTTAGGTATTAAGTTATAAAGACAAAAGATGGTCTTACATTGTGTCAAGAACACTATGTCGAGAAGTTTTTGAAAAGATTTGGATATTACTGTAAGAGGGTGTCGACGCCATATGATGCTAATATCCATCTAAAGAAAATAAAGGACATAGTGTCTCTCAGAAAGAATATGCCCAAATTATTGGTAGCTTAATGTACTTGATGAACTGTACGAGGCCTGACATAGCTTATGCTGTTGGCAGACTGAGCAGATATACTCATAGTCCTAGTAAGGAATACTGGGTTGCCATTGAAAGATTAGCCAAGTACTTAAAAGGTACCATTAATCATGGGATATCTTTCAAAGGTTCCCACACTGTGTTAGAGGGTTATTGTGATGCTAACTGGATCTCAGATTCAGATGAGATCAAATCTACTAGTGGTTATGTGTTTACCCTTGGTGGGGGTGCAATGTCTTGGAAATCTACCAAGCAACATGTATAGCTCGTTCAACCATGGAGTCCGAGCTAATCGCCTTAGAGAAGGCATGTTCCGAGGCTGAGTGGCTTAGAAACCTCTTAGCGGATCTTCCTATTAGTGTAAATACTCCTCCTCCTGTGCCTATGCATTGTGATTGTCAAGCTGCTATCGCAAAGGCAAAGAGCAAGATTTACAATGGGAAAAGTAGACATATATGTCTAAGACATACAGTGGTAAAACAGCTGTTAAAATCCAGAGTTATATCCTTGGATTATGTGAGGTCAGAGTTGAATTTGGCCGATCCTCTGACCAAACCACTTAATAGGAGGCAAGTGGAAGATACGTCGAGGGGAAGGGGACTTATGCCTAAAACAGAAAACAAGAGTGATGGTAACCCCACCTATTTGATTGGTGATCCCATAACTTAGGTTCATAGGGGTTAAAAACAAGTCACTGGTTGTTTTTGTGTACTATCGACTATTGTATTTGAGATGTTCCATTCCTATGACGAGATAGCACTGTATTATGAATACAACTACTGCAGTGAGAAGGTTGAGCTTTGCTCTTAATAGAATCCATATCCCAAATCTTGAGGTGGTGTGTCTAAACTGCAGTACACACTTGATGGAAATCTACCTATACGAGTGAGGAACTGGGTCGGTTCCTATGAAAGCCTTTGGCAGACTTTCTAGAGCACTCATGAAAAACCAGGAATCAGCGCAGGGCCAAAAAGCGTAAAACCACAGAACAGTGAAGTACTAAGAATTACAATGTGGATGCGAGTCCTCTGTTCATATTTAAGGTTGTTGGTTCATAGAAACTTATTTCACCAACCTCCTGTGAACAAGTTTTGCTATCCTAATGGCTGGTTCATAGCTGAAAGGCACCAGTACTTAGGCATTGTGTTCGTGCTACGGCTAGCAGATGAGACAACCACATATTTCAAAATATGTGGGAGAGGTGTAGTCGGTATAGACATAGCATGTGTGGTGTATTTTGAATAGTGGAGGATTGTTGGAACTTTTGCTTTAGTTCCACTTTGTAAGTATTTCAAATACACCATAGACAAAAGGAAAGAGACTTTTGTTTAGTCCCACATCGCTTAAAACCCACACTTGTGAGTGGGTATATATATGTTTACTCCTTCTACATGGTTGTGATGAGTGGGTAGTAAGAGGGGTGCTCGCGCGCCCGGGGGGCAATAGGCTAGAATGCACCGGTTTGGAGGGAAGCTCCAGAAAACCTTAATGCATGTGCGGCACGTCGCACGCGCGGGGGGGGTGCAAATCCGGGCCGTTTAGCCTCGCACGTAGGCGGGGCACGACCCTACTTTTTGCATTTTATCTTAGGAGTGAGCCCGCAATTTATGCGTAACCGCTACTACTCATTCAACACGTCTCATACCCGTTCCTGATTCTCTCCTCCTGAGATTTGGTTCACGATTCTAACAGTATTAGAGTTTTGCAACTCTATTTATTCATTCGTTCTTCACAGAGAGAACACACCGCTGAGATCCAAAACCACCAAATAGAGAGATCAGAAACAGTCGTTCCTCTTTCTTCCCTGTTCGATTGTAGGTTGCAGATAGGTACTGCTATCTGTAACTCGTTTTGTATCCTGGAGGAAAGTCGCCGTTTGAGCCTTACAGTTACGATAAGGGGCAAATCTTTTCTGAGGACAGTGATTCACACGCCTCAACGATTCAGAGTTCTGTTCCACGAAGCTTCTACACAACAGCACTTGCGGGAGGAGAAGGCGACTACTGGACCTGGGATGGGTCGCCATCGGAGAGGTTCTCGCAGAGGCAGGCGTATGAAAAGCTTCGAATGGTGTTCCCGAGAGTGAACTGGGCGGAGGTAGTGTGGGTTAAGGGCGCAGCGGCCAAATTGAAGCTGTGCCTATTCAAAGCACTTCGGGCTTGTCTCCTAACCAAGGCGAGGCTCACCAGATTCGGAGTTCACTTACAAATGCAAGCTGTGTTCTATGTGGCGGAGGGAAGAAACGCGCGACCATTTGTTCTTCCAATGCCCGTTCTCTGACAATGCTTGGCAGCATTATAGAAGGGAGTTGGGACTAGCTAGCAGAAGCAGAAGCTGTGATGAGCGTGGTTGAGGAAATCAGAGGGATGCGAGGCCAAGGACAACAAGTATATCGTCGGGTGAGATTGCGGCTTCGGTCAGTAGTTTGCACGTGTGGCGGGAGTGCAACAGACAAATTCGAAGGAAGAGGCAACTTCTATCAGGGCTACTAAACAACACCGATAGTGATCAAAAGATAATGGAGGAAGCCTAGCCTAGGTGAAGAGAGGGAGGAAGACATATGCAGTATGGCAAGAGTTGGAGGTCTGAATGCTTCCTTATAATGTATGGGTGGGTGTTGTATGCCTAATTATCAATTAATAAAGTACCTTTGCTTCACCACCTATATATATATATATTATATATTATATATCTATATATATATATATATATATATATATATATATATTATATATATATATATATATATATATGGTGCAAATGACCTCTAGCCTAGTGGTTAAGAGAGATGCATGCGGCCCGAGTGGTCAGAGTTCGAATTCCATGGAAACGTTCGCCACAATTATCTTCTTTCAAAAAAAAAAAAAAAAAAAATAAAAAAAATAAAAATATATCTATATATATATATATATATAATATATGGGAAAACGGATATGAGCCATAGGCTCATATTCTAATATGAGCCATCCCACGTGGCTTCCATGTGGACCAATAAAAATATAGTGACTGGAAGAAAAATTTAAATAGATAAATAAAAGATCTCATAAAAGATTATATAAATAATAACTTACCATATCTTTGAAACTTACCAATATATTGCCTAGAAATTTAAATAGGAATAATGCTATTTGTCCCTCCAAATTAAAATTAAAATTAAAATGAAATTAAAATTAAAACTAAATTAAGTTAAAATTGAAATTAAAAATATTTTTAACATTAATAGTACATTAAAATTAATATTAACAATAATATTACATTAATATTAACATTAAAATTAATATAACATTAACATTAATATAATATTAATATTGATATAACATTAATGTTAACATTAACATTAACATTAAAATTAAAATTAATATTAATATTAACAATAATATTAGCATTAATATTAACATTCAAATTAATATTAATATTAACATTAAATTTATGGAATCTTTTATTTTTATCTATTTAAATTCATAGGCAAACATATTTGGTAAGTTCTTAGGCAAAGATATGGTAACTTATTATTTATCAAATCTTTTATGGGATCTTTTATTTTCTATTTAAATTTTTTCTTCCACGTCACTATATTTTCATTGGTCCATATAGAAGTCACGTGTGATGGCTCATATAAGAGTATGAGCTATGGCTCATATCCCGTTTTCCCTATATATATATATAATATGGTGATGATATGTACATGTATGTATTATTATGTAAGGGCGCACGTCTCTTGGAAATGACGGGTAGAAAATCTATGGATGCTTAGGGACAAGATTATATGCCATGTGAAGGAGCGCATTCACATTTCTGGTATTATTATAAATCTTCTGGATACTTACGCTGTGTTTGGGAACCTAGGAGGGGAGGGAGGAAATTAATTTTTCCTTCACTTGTTTGGATAAACAAAAAATAGGGGAAGGAAATTTAAAATAATATTTTATTTATGAAGAAATATATAATTACCATTTAGTCCTTAATTTTTTCAAATCATAATTAATAACTACTTTATTGAAGGGTAGTTGGGTAATTTATTTCACATCCTCTCATCTCTCTCCATTTTTCTCCCACTTTTGGGAGGAAAATTTTTGAGTGGGACCCACATGAATTTTCCTCCCACATTCCTCTCCTCAATTCCCCTCCCTCTTCCCAAACCCACTACTTTTAATTTTCCTCCCATTTTTTCCTCAAAATTTTCCTTCCCTCCATTTTCCTCTCTTCCCAAACAATACCTTAGGTATTTTATTATGATAATATACTGTTATGACTGGCCATCTTATTGCATGACATCGATATCCTAGCATAAACTGTATTGTACCGTATTAATTATATTGTATTAATATGTATCTATTTCTCGGTGGCTCGCTATAATGCACTTCAGGTTATGGTAATTCTAGCGATGTGGGTTGCTAGCTGCAGGAGCGGAGCCAACTTGTGGGTTGAGTGGGTGAGATTTTCGACCTATGTGAATAATATTCCGAAATGCGACGAGCGTCATCCGTGTGTTGGAAAAGTTCGGAGAGTGCATCGATCCTATTTTGGAATATATATGGTACAAAAAATTTATATAGGGTAAACCAGTTTATCTAAATTCTAAAAAAAGGGAAATTTTGGAATATTGTAAATGGGATGACGGAACGTCAACTATCTTGACGTGTTAGGATAGAAAATTGAGAGAGAGTGGGGGGGAGCCAATGAGTTGGCGCCCCCCTTCCACGCGCCTGCCCCTCTCCCGTACTCTTTCCTCTCTCCTCTCTCTCTCTCTCTCTCTCTCTCTAGATCATTTGTATTATCTACTCACAATATTTATTTAATTTAAAATAAAATAATTAATAAATAACTATATATATAATATGAATTATCTATTAGTATATATTAAATCAAATATATATTGTGAATAGATAATATCATATTGTTATCATCATAAAATTAATTGATTTAAATAATATAGATAATAACATAGATAATTTTATTTGATAAATAATATAAATTTTGACAAGAGTGGATAAAAATGAGATGGCATTATCTCAAGTATCAGCTTTATATATAACTGAATATGGATAATACCAACAAATTCAAATAAATAATGTCATAAAAAACTTTTTTGGTATTATATTTTAGATAACAAATAGGTTTATCTATTTAATTATTTTTTTTTTTTTTTTGTTACCATTATATAATATAACAAAATATAATCTTAACAAACAAATATAGTTATTTATTTATAAATATAATGGTAACTTGATTTTTTTCCTAAAAATATAATGGTAACAAAAAAATCAACAAATAGATAATACCATATTTGTTATCATCTAATAAAAATACCAAATATATTTTTAAGAACATTATTTATTTGAATTTGTTGGTATTATCCATATATTTAGCTATTTATTTTTTTAAATTTGTTGGTAATTTATATATATTATATATATATATCTATATATATCTATATATATATATTAGTTATTTATTTAATTATTTTATTTTAAATCAAATAAATATTGTGAGTAGATAATAACAAATTATCTAACGAGAGAGAGAGAAAAGAGGAGAGAGTACGAGAGAGAGAGAGGACGGGAGAGGGGCGAGCGCCAACTCAGTTGGCTCCTCTCTCTCTCTCTCTCTCTCTCTCTCTCAATATACCCAACATGCCAAATCAGTTGACGTTTCGTTTCCCATTTACAAATCCCAAACTTCTCCTTTTTTTAGAATTTAGATTAACTTTTTTATCCTATATAAAAATTTATGTATATGGTAAGCAAATATATGATTATATTTCCATATTTACTTTGATCATATATTTATGATTAGATCTTTCATATAAGGGCTTTCCTATAATTGGACTTCCAATTATGGCAAGCCAATTATGATTGGATTTTCATTAAATATATGATGATGTATATGGAACTTTTCATATATATTGGCCTTCCATGTATAGATTAACAAGGGCTTATAAACGTTGATGCATGCAAGTTGAAAAACATCTCAAAGAAAAACAAGAGTGCTTTACAAAATTTGAAAGAGAGAGAGGATTGAGGACTATTGTGAAGGAGATCGCTTCAAACAATTTTTTGACATCTCTTGTTCTTCGGAGTCCGCTGTCAATTTTTTTCTTTCAAGTGAGTTGTGGTGATCCGTGTTGGATCGGGAGGAGCTTGTAGAGGGTGTATTCTCTTTATTCCATTAGTGGAGGTTCTTCAGGGTTGGACTCCGATCGTCCTGTAGTTTTTTCTGCAAGGGTTTTCCACGTCAAAAATCTTTGTGTCTGCGATTGTGTTTGGCATTTTGATTTGTGTGCTTTGCTCGGTTCTCTCCCAGGAATTTCTGGTTTGGGGGAACGATTTTCGTGCTTCGTTCCCAACAGAGTGGTATCATAGCTCGGTTCCAGAGAGTTATCAGAAGCTGACAATCAAATCAGAAAGTAGAGATGGACGCGAAGCCGGGCACATGGTAAACCTGAACGGTACAAACTATCATTATTGTCAGAGCAAGATGAAGGATTTGATATTCGTTAAGAAGCTGCATCTTTCGTATTTGCGTCCGAGAAGCCCAGTGAAATCTGATGAGGACTGGAACTTCGAGCATGTACAGGTGTGTAGGTACTTGCGGTAGTTCGTTAACGAGAACGTGTACAACCATGTTGCCAATATTGAGCATACAAAACATGATGGGAGAAGGTGGAATCTTTGTACGCAAAAAAGACCGAGGTAAACAAACTGTTCCTGATCCAGATGATGATGGGTCTACGGTACAAAGATGGTGCATCCATTATGGATCACTTAAGTGAGTTCCAGGGCGTGGTGGACCAGCTATCCCGATGGGAGTCAAGTTCGACGACGAGGTTCAGGGACTTTGGTTGCTATGTACATTGCCAGACTCGTGGGAGACTCTACGGGTATCTGTGATCGTTCTTTGCTCCGGAAGGCGTAGTCAGTCTGGAGTTTGCCAAGAGCGGGATGATGAATGAACAGATGCGGAGACGTTCTCAGGGTGCTTCATCCACATCACACCACTCAGAGGCGCTAGTTCAGAGAGCCACGGAAGGGGCAAAAACAGGGGTCCAGGTGGTGGCAGAGACAAGACCAGGGACAAGTCTGAGGGTCGGTAGGAGGACTCAGAGTATTACCATTGTGCAAGAAGGGCCACATTAAGCGAAACTATTTTGCTTGGAATAGAGAGAGAATGGCAACAAGGGAAAGCAAAGTGAGAATACTACAGCGACGGCCTCGACACATGGAGGTGATGTGATCATCGTAGGTGATGAGGTTGTCATAAATCTCGCCTGTGATGATAATTCTTGGCTGGTGGACTCAGGTGCTTCAGCGCACATATCTCACAAGATGGCATTATTTTCCATTTATAGGACAGACGACTGTGGAGTGTTGAAGATGGGCAATGAAGATGTGTCGAGGCGGTGGCCATTGGAGATGTGCATTTGAGGACAAAGATATGTGCAGTTCTTGTTCTCAAAGATGTTCGTCATGTCCTTGTGTCACGCCCCAGAACCAGAATATGGAGAGCGGGGGCAGACATAGCCAGCTACGTATATTGAAATAGAATACATCTCAACTATACGGTCACGGCTGTCTAGATATGAGGGTTACTACAAGCCAGCAGTCTCTTAAGGTCGAGCCTATTATCTCAATCTCAAGCAATTAGCAGAGTTACAAGATATTAGAGCATCAAATATATAATATAAGGCGTCCCAAATATTACATATTGGATGATCATGAAGCTAGTCGTACAAAATGATAGGACTAGCAAGAGTTCAGTATACATGATCAACCCTAGGATTTGTTAATCATGTTTACAGCCCGTAGGCAGACAGTAAGTAAATGTGCACGAGCTAACAGGTGCTCGTCGGCTAAACGCCTCAAAAGAATAAATTTACATATAAGTGGGTGAAACAAAAAGGAAAACCCACTCTTGGCCCGGGTTTCGTCTAGTTGTCACCATTGGGCTGGAAGCTCGGTAGATCCTCGGGAGCTGCTCCGAAATCTGGCCACACAAAACCAGCTGGGTCAAACCCCAGAAAGAGCAAGTGCCACAAGGAGGCCACAAATAAGAACAAAAGCCAGCATATCAGAACATAAGAATAAAGAAAGTACAAGTAATAAAGTACACAGGGCGATAAACGACTAGGGACGTAGAACCATTCGGAAGCCAGGTTACAATCCTTAAACCAGACAAGGACCGGGGTTGTAACCCTTCGCCTGAATAGCTCACAGTCTCTACTCATTTATCGTTAAGATAAGTAAAATAAACATGCTCAGGAGATAGCAGGTACTGGAGCTAGACAAGACTTAGACAAGGCTGGACACCATCCATTCGCAATCGGCCAAACAAATATACGGCTTACTACTTTAACTAACTAGGGTTATCACAAGCCTAATTACTAACAAGATGCAAGTGAGAAACTCCCAGTCCCAAGCCCTGCAGACTATCCAGTTATCCTTCCGCGGGTTGAGAGTTATAGGTGGGTACATTGCCCGGAAGATAAATGTACCCTTAGGTGATTAGAGGGTGCAACACATGACGTGTGCTAGAAATGTGCTTACTCGTCGGCAAGCTACAAGTCCATTAAGGCGCCCAGATAACGAAATTGCCTGTGACTGGGAATTCTCCATGTTCTAGTTTGATCTAATCATTAGCCTAATCCAATTTAGCGCGAGCCCCTGGCCGTGGTACCCAGGAAGTCACGTCCTAGACATGATGCAAGACAAGACAAGTGGATTGTACAAGCAAGCAAGCAGGAACACCCAGGGTGTCAAGTTGATTATACGAATCAAGTTACAAGTTAAGTCAAGTCAAAGGGGCGCCGCCACGGGCCACTATCAAGTTATCATGTCAGGGTACTGTCAGGAGTGCGCCACGACGGGCCACTATCATGTATGCTAGTTCCTTATCATACCATGCTGTGTACAATAGTCATTCCAAACATATTAAGCAAAATCAAGTTCATGTTAAAAGGCGTAAGGATATAAAATCGGCGTAAAATATCTAATAAAATACTAATATAAATAGGACTATAGAAGAGCCAAGATCAAGAAATAACAAATTCCTCATAGACAAGTAGGTTGTGCAGGGTATGTACTGCGCAGGGTGCCAAGTGCGCAGGGTAAGCTGCGCAGGGTGCCAAGTACGCAGGGTGAGCTGCGCAGGGTGAGCTGCGCAGGGTGCCAAGTGCGCAGGGTGAGCTATGCAGGGATGGATGACGCAGGGTCAGATTGCGCAGAGTAGAGTGCGCAGGGATAGATGGCGCATGGGCAGACTGCGCATGAGCGGACTGCGCATGAGCAGACTGCGTATGAATCCATGCGCACTCGGGTTGAGCGCAGTTCGCCAAGGGGCAAGCTGCGCGGTCGGCGCTGCGCTAAGGAGCGCTGGCGAGGGGGACGCGCAATCCAGCCCTGCGCTAAAGAGCGCAGGCTGCTTCTTTCTTCTCCAGGCCGAGAAGAAGACTCCAAGAACTCTAAGATTCAAAACTTCATATCTTGGTAAAATCAAAACCAATCTAGATTTTCAAAGGTCTAACTTTAGTAAAATTGAATTCTCTTCCACATGGAAGCATCAAAACCCACAAAAATCCAAACAAAATGGATCAAAACCATGTAAATCCGAAAATAGTCAAAACCTAGATCTAGAAAAATGAAAGCTCCAAATTACAAAATATCAAGTTCTACGGTTGTTCTCCATGGCCTAATCTAGCTAATGGACAAATAAAAAGTGGTACTTATTTGATGGCAAGGTGCACTTGCCTATGGTGTGGGAGTTGTGTGGAAGAAGGAAGAAGAAGTAGAAAGAAATAAATGGAGTTATAGAGGAGAGAGAAGAAGTTGGTGGGTTTTAATGAGGGTGGTTGTGATGGAATGGAGGTGGAGAATAGGCTAAGGTGTTCCACTCATGATGAACCAAAACCAACTAAACCAACTCCACAAAATAAAACCAAGCCATGGTCCAAACCATTTACGAGAACTCGAATCCACAAGTCGAGAAAATAAAATTCGTGCCAAAAATCAAATTACGAGTACAAATACGAAATACAAGAAATGGGGGTGAAACTCTACCCACCTTCAAAGAATTTCGTCCTCGAAATTTAATCAAGGAGCTAGAGATTGCCACGACAAGCTATACTAAGCACAGACAAGCTACACTAAGCAGTTCAATCATTCAATCATACAATGCAAGTAAGGAAGGGAAAGCGTAAGGCACAAGGAAGACATTATACCTTACGAGTCAAACAGGTAGGGATATTGCGATCGGATGTCGTCCTCACGCTCCCACGTTGACTCACCTAGAGAGTGATGACCCCAAGCAACAGGACTAAGTTAATAGCTAGTCTTGTTCTTGAGCGTCTTTTCTCTCCGATCCAATATAGACACGGGCCTCTCCTCATACGAAAGGTTGGTACCAACAACCAATTTCGAATGATCTAGGATATGGCTCGGGTCCGGGATGTACCGTCTTAATTGGGATACATGGAATACATCATGTACCTCACTTAGCGACGGTGGAAGAGCGAGACGATAGGACACATCGCCTACTCGCTCCAGAATATCGAACGGCCCTATATACTAGGACTAAGCTTTTCCCGTATGCCAAAACGAATGACGCCACGGGTAGGCGAGATCCTAAGGAATACATGGTCGTCGACGGCAAATTCTAAGGGACGTCGATGAGCATCGGCCCAATGGCGTTGGCGATCCTGAGCAACTCGGAGGTGATCTCTGACTTTCCTGACCACTTCAACCGTCTGAGAAATCAGTTCTGGACCGAGCATCTGTCTCTCCGACATCGTCCTATGCTAACGGGGATCTGCACTTCCTGCCATACAGAGCCTCGAAGGGTGCCATCTGGATACTAGCCTGGAAACTATTGTTGTACGAGAATTCCACCAGGTGCAGGTGATCCTCCCACGAACCACCGAAGTCAAGGGTACATGACCGCAACATATCTTCGAGAGTTTGTATAGTACGCTCTGACTGCCCATCTGTCTGCGGATGATACGCTGAGCTGAATTGAGACGAGTCCCCAAACTTTGATAAAGACTGCGCCAGAAGTGCGATGTGAATCTCGTATCCTGTCTGATACTATGCTGACTGGCACTCCGTGAAGTCTGACGATCTGCCTGAGATACATCTCTGCTAGCTGTGCCGTCGACTGTCCAACTCTAAATGGAAGAAAGTGTGCCACCTTGGTAAGCCTGTCCACAATGACCCAAATAGCATCTCTACTGCCGGAGATGGGTAACCCGGTCGCGAAATCCATGGTTATGTGTTCCCATTTCCATTCTGGGATCGGCAAGGGTTGAAGAAGTCCAGCTGGCCTCTGATGTTCAGCCTTGACCTGTTGGCAAACCAAACATCGAGAGAATAACGGGCTATCTCTCTTCATACCATTCCACCAAAAGTGTTGACGATCTCTGTACATTCGTGCTGCCTGGGTGGATGGAATACTGCGAACTGTGAGCCTCTGCCATGACTTCCTGTCTGATATCTCCACTGGGAACACAAAGACGCGTGCCGTGTCGAAGTGTACCATCCTGAATACATAAACTCTGGCCTTCTTCCTACCTCGCACTCTGCTCTGAGTCGCTGAATCTTGGAATCTGTTAACTGTGCTGTCGGATCCTCTCAACTATGGTGGACTGAATCTGTAAGCTGGCCATCAAGGCCACATTGGAAGGAAGAATCACTTCAATTCCATCTTCTGAAGATCTGCCAATAGCTCTGGTTGCGCCGTCAGGAAATAAACTCCGGCTCTCCGGCTCAACGCATCTGCTACAACGTTGGCCTTCCCTGGATGATACTGCAAATCCACATCATAGTCCACAAGTAGCTCGAGCCATCTTCTCTGCCACATATTAAGATCCTTCTGGGTGAAAACATACTTCAGGCTCTTATGATCAGTAAATATCTCCACTGTCTCCGTACAAGTAGTGCCTCCATAACTTAAGTGCAAACACTACTGCTGCTAGCTCCAAGTCGTGGGTCGGGTAATTCTTCTCATGATCACGGAGTTGACGTGACGCATATGCAATACCTTCCCATGCTGCATCAAAACACATTCCAATCCTCTGCCTGAAGCGTCGCAATAAACTGTGAATCTCTGGTCCCATCTGGAAGGGGAGAATGGGAGCCGTTATCAAACCTCGCTTCAACTTCTCAAATGATTCCTGACATTTTGCTGTCCAAACGAACGGCACATCCTTGCGGGTCAACTGGGTCATCGGCGCTGAAATCCTTGCAAAATCAGAGACGAACCGCCGGTAGTAGCCGGCCAATCCAAGAAAGCTGCAAACTTCTGCCACTGAGCTAGGTACTGGCCATGACTCGATAGCCACAATCTTCTGGGGATCCACTTCCACTCCTCCTCTGGTAATGATGTGACCCAAGTAAGAAATGCGATCGAGCCAGAACTCGCATTTTACTGAACTTGGCGTACAACTGGTGCTCTCTGAGAATCTGGAGGCAACTCTGAGATGCTGGTCCGTGTTCTGCTACTCTTGCTGTAGACCAGGATGTCATCAAGGAACACTACCACCACACTGATCCAAGTAAGGCATGAAAATACGGTTCATGAGATCCATGAACACTGCCGCGGGCGCATTGGTCGCGCCGAAGGGCATAACTAAAACTCCCAATGCCCGTACCTAGATCTGAACCCGCCGTCTTCGGGATGTCCTGCTCTCTGACTCTGATCTGGTGGTATCCTGACCGCAAGTCTATCTTCGAAAACTGAAGCCCCCATTGAGTTGATCAAACAAGTCATCTATCCTCGGGAGGGTATCTGTTCTTGATTGTCACTGGATTCAAGGTACGATAATCAACACATAGCCTGGATGTACCATCCTTCTTTTTCACAAGAAGCATCGGGGCTCCCCAAGGCGATCCACTAGCACGAATGAATCCCTTGGTTCTAAGTTCTTCAATCATCTGTACAAATCTCCAACTCTGAAGGCGTCATTCTGTAGACTCGCTCTGATACTGTGCTGTCCCGGGAATCAAGTCGATGGTAAACTCGATCTCTCCCGCTCTGGTGGCATCCCTGGAAGTTCCTCTGGGAAGACATCTGGAAACTCTTCAACTATCTGGGCAACTGTACTGCTGCTACTGCCATCCGCAATACTGGAGGAGATGGCTCTCTGTGCCTCTGGAAATAAAAACTCTGGCTCCCCGGGAATACTAAAGACAACTCTGCCAACATGGCAGTCTATCCTAGCATAATATTTCCTCAACCAATCCATGCCTAGGACTACATCATAGTCTGCCATAGGAAACTCTATGAATCTAGCGGGGAACTCTCTACCACTAACTACGCTCTGACACGAGGAAACACCTCGATCTACTCCCAAGACCATTACCAGTAAGTATAATTGAGCCTCACTTATAATGACTCGGGCTCCAATCCTATCCGTGTCGCGAATCGTGCGGACATGAATGAATGCGATCACCAGAATCAAATAATACAGATGCTGGAAAGGTGTTGACGAGAATAGTACCTGCCACTACCTCCCTGGTGCAACTTCTTCTTCCATGGTCATCATCATAGCCTGACCTCTAGCTGCGGTCCTCCTCTGCTGGAAACCCCTCTGTCGGTTCTGTGCTGGAGCCTGGGTGAACTGCTGCTGGTTCTGCTGTTGAAAGGCCTGGGCCTGAGGCAACAATAGCCTCGGGTACTGCTCTGTGCGCTGCTGCTACTGCCCTAGACTGGAACTGGGGCTGGTCCTCTCACCGAAGAACTAGAAAGGTTGGATGATGATGGACCTCCCCTATTCGGGCAGGTCCCTATCTGGTGGTCTGCTCCTCTACAAGCTAGGCACAACCCCTGTGCCCTACGACACTCTGCCACTACATGGCCCGGCTTCCCGCAATGAGAATATCCCGCCGCGGAAGACTGCTTCTCTGCTTCTGCTGCTGCGGGTACGTCGGGGTCGAATGCTGAACCGACGTCACTGAGGTCGCCCGCCTCGGAGTTCCAATGGTTATACCCCTAGCTGCCGGGGCTGGAGCTGAAGATTGGTGCATCTGGTTGTGGGACCGCTTCCTGCCTCCGGTCCTGTCCACAATTCTCCGGGAGGTATACTCATGCCTCCTTGCTGCCTTCAATACTGCATCGAATGTCTGGTGTTCGAACTGCTCCACAGCCAATAATATCTCTAAGTGCAGCCCTTGCTGGAACCGCTGAGCCCTATCGAACTCGGTCGCCACCAAAGTGGGGACGAACCTACTCAGCCTAGAAAACTTGGTCGCATAGCCATCGACCGTCCTGCCTCCTTGCTTCAAGTTGGTGAATCTGGTCTGCAAGTCGTACCGTGCCACCGTATCAAAGTACTTCGTCTGAAACCTCTCTCTGAACGTCGCCCAAGTGACTGGTGCTGCTAACCCCATGGCCTGAGCTGTCCACCAATCGCGAGCCAAGTCTAACAACTGTAGGCGTACCATCGCCACCTTCTTATTCTCAGGTGTCCTAGCTGCTTCTAGAACCACCTCGGTATCCTGAAGCCAAGCGTCTGCGGCAATCGCATCTTCACAGCCGACAAAAAAGGGAGGGTTCAAACGCTTGAAACTGTTGGCCGCCTGATTCCCTTGGGGACCTCCTCGGTTTAGTGCATCATGAACTTCCTGGTGCAAGGCGTCGCCTCGACGATCTTGGGATGCAAGCAGTTCTCTGATAAGCCCTACCAAAGGTCCCTCATCCTGTCTAGCTGGTTGAACGGGTGGAGCTGCCTGAACTGGAGGTTCTGAGCCTCCGGGAAGCATAACTCGGAAGGCTACTCCAGAGTGCTGAGCTTGATCTTCCTGGCGCTGGGGTGCTTGTCGAGCTTCCTCTGGCTGGTTGGCAGGTCCGGGAGTATTGCCGCTGAAGAAGACGACATAGGAAACAATAAGGAAAGGACCAGGACAGATCAATGATACAAGCATGTGATCAGGTCAAGAATCTCAGGGATTTGAAGATACGAGCAGAGATCAAGGGCGAATATTGATTGAGACATCTATTCGGTAAACCCTCACATTTCTTGATTGACAAGACCGCATGGGCCACCACTTAAACCATGTCACGCCCCAGAACCAGAATACTGGAGAGCGGGGGCAGACATAGCCAGCTACGTATATTGAAATAGAATATATCTCAACTATACGGTCACGGCTGTCTAGATATGAGGGTTTACTACAAGCCAGCAGTCTCTTAAGGTCGAGCCTATTATCTCAATCTCAAGCAATTAGCAGAGTTACAAGATATTAGAGCATCAAATATATATATAAGGCGTCCCAAATATTACATATTGGATGATCATGAAGCTAGTCGTACAAAATGATAGGACTAGCAAGAGTTCAGTCATACATGATCAACCCTAGGATTTGTTAATCATGTTTACAGCCCGTAGGCAGACAGTAAGTAAATGTGCATCGAGCTAACAGGTGCTCGTTGGCTAAATGCCTCAAAAGAATAAATTTATATAAGTGGGTGAAACAAAAAGGAAAACCCACTCTTGGCCCGGGTTCCGTCTAGTTGTCACCATTGGGCTGGAAGCTCGGTAGATCCTCGGGAGCTGCTCCGAAATCTGGCCACACAAAACCAGCTGGGTCAAACCCCAGAAAGAGCAAGTGCCACAAGGAGGCCACAAATAAGAATAAAAGCCAGCATATCAGAACATAAAGAATAAAGGAAAGTACAAGTAATAAAGTACACAGGGCGATAAACGACTAGGGACGTAGAACCATTCGGAAGCCAGGTTACAATCCTTAAACCAGACAAGGACCGGGGTTGTAACCCTTCGCCTGAATAGCTCACAGTCTCTACTCATTTATCGTTAAGATAAGTAAAACAAACATGCTCAGGAGATAGCAGGTACTGGAGCTAGACAAGACTTAGACAAGGCTGGACACCATCCATTCGCAATCGGCCAAACAAATACTACGGCTTACTACTTTAACTAACTAGGGTTATCACAAGCCTAATTACTAACAAGATGCAAGTGAGAAACTCCCAGTCCCAAGCCCTGCAGACTATCCAGTAATCCTTCCGCGGGTTGAGAGTTATAGGTGGGTACATTGCCCGGAAGACAAATGTACCCTTAGGTGACTTAGAGGGTGCAACACATGACAGTGTGCTGGAAATGTGCTCTACTCGTCGGCAAGCTACAAGTCCATTAAGGCGCCCAGATAACGAGATTGCCTGTGACTGGGAATTCTCCATGTTCTAGTTTGATCTAATCATTAGCCTAATCCAATTTAGCGCGAGCCCCTGGCCGTGGTACCCAGGAAGTCACGTCCTAAACATGATGCAAGACAAGACAAGTGGATTGTACAAGCAAGCAAGCAGGAACACCCAGGGTGTCAAGTTGATTATACGAATCAAGTTACAAGTTACAAGTCAAGTCAAGTCAGGAGTGCGCCGCCACGGGCCACTATCAAGTTATCATGTCAGGGTACTGTCAGGAGTGCGCCACGATGAGCCACTATCATGTTATGCTAGTTCCTTGTCATACCATGCTGTGTACAATAGTCATTCCAAACATATTAAGCAAAATCAAGTTCATGTCAAAAGGCGCATGGGCGTAAAATATCTAATAAAATACTAATATAAATAGGACTATAGAAGAGCCAAGATCAAGAAATAATAAATTCCTCATAAACAAGTAGGTTGTGCAGGGTATGTACTGCGCAGGGTGCCAAGTGCGCAGGGTAAGCTGCGCAGGGTGCCAAGTGCGCAGGGTGAGCTGTGCAGGGTGAGCTGCGCAGGGTGCCAAGTGCACAGGGTGCCAATGCGCAGGGTGAGCTATGCAGGGATGGATGACGCAGGGTCAGATTGCGCATGAGTGGAGTGCACAGGGATAGATGGCGCATGGGCAGACTGTGCATGAGCGGACTGCGCATGAGCAGACTGCGCATGAATCCATGCGCACTCGGGTTGAGCGCAGTTCGCCAAGGGGCAAGCTGCACGGTCGGCGCTGCGCTAAGGAGCGCTGGCCGAGGGGGACACGCAATCCAGCCCTGCGCTAAAGAGCGTAGGCTGCTGTCTTCTTCCCAGGCCGAGAAAAAGACTCCAAGAACTCTAAGATTCAAAACTTCATATCTTGGTAAAATCAAAACCAAATCTAGATTTTTAAAGGTCTAACTTGAGTAAAATTGAATTCTCTTCCACATGGAAGCATCAAAACCCACAAAAATCCAACCAAAATGGATCAAAACCATGTAAATCCGAAAATAGTTAAAACCTAGATCTAGAAAAATGAAAGCTCCAAATTACAAAATATCAAGTTCTACGGTTGTTCTCCATGGCCTAATCTAGCTAATGGACAAATAAAATTGGTGCTTATTTGATGGCAAGGTGCACTTGCCTATGGTGTGGGGAGTTGTGTGGAAGAAGGAAGAAGAAGAAGTAGAAAGAAATAAATGGAGTTATGGAGGAGAGAGAAGAAGTTGGTGGGTTTTAATGAGGGTGGTTGTGATGGAATGGAGGTGGAGAATAGGCTAAGGTGTTCCACTCATGATGAACCAAACCAACTAAACCAACTCCACAAAATAAAACCAAGCCATGGTCCAAACCCATTTACGAGAACTCAAATCCACAAGTCAAGAAAAAATAAATTCGTACCAAAAATCAAATTACGAGTACAAATACGAAATACAGGAAATGGGGGTGACACCTTGATATCCGTTTCAACCTGGTGTCGGTTGGAAGGTTAGATGACGAGGGTTTCTTCAATCTCTTCGGGAACGGTCAGTGGAAGCTTTCCAGAGGTTCGATGGTGATTGCCAGAGGAAGCAAGAAGTCCGAACTCTACTATATGGAGGGAGCACACAAGGTGCACAGGAGGTGAACGCAGTCAGTGATGCGTCTAGTGAGTTGTGGCACATGCGGCTTAGCCATATCAGCGAGAAGGGGATGAGCTACTTGGTGAACATGAAGGTGATTCCAGGGATAAAGTCTATAAAATTGGAGAGATGCGCGCACTGTTTGGTGGGAAAGCAAAATAGGGTTTTTTTCCAAAGTCATCCAAGTTTGAGGAAGCCAGCGTTGCTCGAGTTGATTTACTCGGATGTCTGCGGTCCTCTTAAGGTAAAATCTATTGGTGGTGCTTCTTATTGTGACGTTTATTGATGATTGTTCCAGGGAGGTTTGGGTTTTTGCCTTAAAGACCAAGGATCAGGTGCTGCCCACTTTCAAAGAGTTTCAGGCCTCTGTTGAAAGGAAGACGAGTAAGAAATTGCTATGTGTTCTGTCCGACAATGGCGGCGAGTACATTGGTCCATTTGATGCTTATTGTAGAGAACGAGGGATACGACACCAGAAGACTCTCCAAAGACACCGTAGCTCAACGGTGTAGCAGAGCTCATGAATAAGACACTGATAGAGAGGGTATGGTGTTTGCTATCAGAAGCAAACTTGTCGGACAACTATTGGGGTGGGGCACTTTATATAGCTGCTTATACTATTAATTTATCTCATAATGCTCCTTTGTAGGGTGATGTGCCTGATAAAGTATGGTACGATAAAGAACCGTCATACAATCACCTGCGAGTGTTTGGTTGTAAGGCCTTCGTACATGTACCGAAGGACGAAAGATCCAAACTTGAGGAGAAGATGAGACGATGCGTCTTTGTCGGCTATGGTCGAAATGAGTTTGACTATAGACTTTACGACCCCGTGGAAAAAAATCTCTACAGAAGTAGGGACGTGGTATTCGTCGAGGATCAAAACATGACCAACACTCAGGATTCCGAGATGCCTTCTGAGGCTGAAGAATTGCCTGAGTTATAGTCATTTTGCTTCGAGCAGTTCCTAAAGGATATCGTAAAGGATCCAGTTATGGGGGAGCCAGTACATGGAGTTGCTCCCAACCTTGATCATCAGCCTACTGATGATGGTCAAAGTAACCCTCAGGAGGATGTGCATACCGGGGAGGTAGTTCCTGAAGGAGAGGCGACTATTGATATACATTCTGCAGCGGTGGTTCGATTGAGGATAAGTGATAGAGAGCGTCGAACATCTACGAGATACTCACCGGGTGAGTTTGTGCTAATGACTGATTGGGGAGAGCCTGAAAGTTTCACAGAGGCTATAAACGATGAACATAGGCAGGAGTGGATGGAGGCTATGCAGGAGGAGATGAGTTTCTTACAGGCCAACTCCACTTATGATCTGGTACGGTTGCCAAAGGGTAAGAAGACTTTGAGAAATTAATGGATATTCAGAGTGAAGCAGACAGATGATGCTACTCGCCCTCGATACAAGTCGAGGCTAGTAGTTAAAGGCTATGGTCAGCGGAAGGGCGTAGATTATGATGAGATCTTTTCGCCAGTCGTCAAACAATCGTCTATTCGGGTGGTGCTAGCATTGGCAGCCAGTTTTGACTTGGAGGTCGAGCAAATGGACGTGAAGACGACATTCCTCCACGGTGATCTTGAGGAGGAGTTGTACATGGGGCAGCCAGAGGGATTCTGTGAGAAAGACAAGTCACACTTGGTATGCCGGTTGTGGAAGAGCTTGTATAGTCTGAAGCAGGCTCCGAGATAGTAGTACAGGAAGTTCAAATCATTTATGGGGGAGCATAGTTATACACAGAAGACGTCGGATCACTGTGTATTTGTCAGGTACTTTGTCGAGGATGATTTATCATTTTATTGCTCTATGTTGATGATATGATACTAGTGGGTCGGAATGTCACTAGGATAGTGGAATTGAAGAGACGCGGCCTTCTCTATGAAGGATTTGGGCGTGCAGCGAAGACTATTCTTGGGATGGAGATCTGCCGAGAGAGGGAGTCCAAGTTGCTACACTTGTCCCAAAAGAAGTACTTTTATCGGGTACTTCAGCGTTTCGGGATGGACAGATTAAAAAAAGTGAGTAACCCCCTTGCGGCTCACTTTAAGTTCATTGAGGAGTAGTGTCCATCTATCGAGGATGAGATGGAAGATATGGAATGGGTTCTATATGCTTCAGCTGTGGGAAGCCTCATGTATGCTATGGTGTATATGAGGCCAGACATCGCCCATGTAGTTGGCACAGTTAGTAGATATCTTTCCAATCCTGGAAGGGTACATTGGAGTGCAATCAAGTGGATCCTACGATACCTTCAAGACACTGCTGATTGGAGACTTTCTTTGGTGGTGACGAGCCGAAGCTGGTTGGGTATAACGACGCTGATATGGTTGGAGATGTAGATATGAGGCAATCGACTTCGAACTATGTGATAATGTTTGCTGGTGGAGCGGTATCGTGGCAGTCGTAGTTGCAAAAGTGTATTGCCTTGTCGACGACAGAGGCAGAGTACATTGCGACGACGGAGGCTTGCAAGGAGTTACTGTGGATGAAGAAGTTGTTACAGGAAGAGGGGCTAAAGCAAGAGTAGTATACTTTACTTTGCGTTAGCCAGAGTGTCATTCACCTTGTGAAGAATTAGACATTTCATAGTCGATCCAAGCACATTGAGACTCGGTGTCATTGGATACGGAATGTGGTTTAGAAAAAGGACGCGACGCTTGAGAAGGTCCATACTGATGACAATGGAACGGACATGCTTACGAAGGTTCTACCAAGGAGGAAGTTTGAGTACTGCAGGCGGGTCGTCGGGATGACGAGTTCCTCTACCTAGTTGTGAAGGAAAAGATTTGTTAGAGTGTTGGGGTTCCCAACCTATGTGGAGAAGACCTCGAAGTGCGACAAGCGCCATTCGTGTGTCGGAAAAGCTCGGGTAGTGCATCGATCCTATTTTGAAACATATATGGTAAGCAAATATATGATTGGATTTTCATATTTACTTTGATTATATATTTTGATTGGATCTTTCATTAATGGCTTTCCATATAATTGGACTTCCAATTATGGCAAGCCAATTATGATTGTATTTTCATTAAATATATAATTGATGCATATTAGAACTTTTCATATATATTAACCTTTCATGTATAGATTACCAAGGGCTTATAAAAGGTTGATGCATGCAAGTTGAAAATATCTCAAAAAGAAAACAAGAGTGTTTTACAAAATTTGAGAGAGAGAGAGGATTAAGGACTATTGTGAAGGAGAGATCGCTTCGAATAATTTTTCGACATCTCTTGTTCTTCGGAGTCCACAATCAATTTTTTTTCTTTCAAGTGAGTTGTGGTGATCCATGTTGGATCGGGAGGAGCTTGTAGAGAGAGTGTATTCTCTTTATTCCATTAGTGGAGGTTCTTCAAGGTTAGACTCCGATCGTCTCGTGGTTTTGCTCGCATGAGTTTTTCACGTCAAAAATATTGTGTCTGCGATTGTGTTTGACGTTTTTGGTTTGTGTGCTTTGCTCGGCTCTCTTGCAGGACTTTCTGGTTTGGGGGAACGGCTTTCGCGCTTCGTTCCCAGCATCTTGTAGCTGGAGGGCTCCAGCCCCCACTCGAAATTCTTTTTTGCTTTTTTTAATATTTTTGTGTTAATATTTTTATATAACTGTATCTATAGCAAGTTCATTCCAACCTAATCTAACCCACCACAATACAAAATTCTCGTTGCGCCCTGGCTGCTATAATGTTTCATATTATTGTCTTTGAATGATAAACTACTTTCGAGCCTTGCATTTGTTTCGAAATAAACCTGATATGTATGCATTTTTTCTGAGAGAAACCTCATGTATAATGGATAAGGATTCCTCAGATGCCTTCGGGCGGAAATCCAAATGAAAATGTCACATTATACTATTGGGATAAGACTATAAACTGAAGGAGCTTGGAACTTATATATAATATATATATAATATATATATATATGTATATATATATATATATATATATATATATATATATATATATATATAATATATATGTTAGGAATTATTGTACCCTGTCGATTCATGAGATGAAGAACATAAATTAAACTGATTGCGGAAGCGTACCTGAATCCATTGCTAGACTTGATGGATGTTGAAGCGATCGTCTCTTATTGGGTTCGATCTTCCAACCGCTACGGCCCTTAATAACAAAGATGAAATATTTGTTCCTCTCTTTGTTGATGGGGATACAGAAGAGAGAGAGAAACCCTCTTGGTGGCCGTACGAGTTGGGAACGATACCCTAATGAATACACATATATATAGATATGTGTGTTGTGATATTTCTATTTGGCCCCTCATCAAATTAGAATTATCTCCGATATCTACACATTAATTCCATGACAATTATACCCTTAAGCCAATTTTCAAATAGACCACTTTAAATTGGCTTAATTATTTAGATAGCCCAAACACAATTAATTTTACATGTGTGGCCCCTTAATTATTGAATAATTCCAACAATCTACCACTGGGCCACATATGTAACCTTATAATTGTGTTAACCTTAGTGAGCTCATAAATTGCTATCTTAATCCTTAGGGTATATCCGGACAATCTCGTCCATTAACCATATCAACATAGGATCAAAGCGGCATTCGTCACATATAGCGTAACTAAACCATCAATGGTCACATATACCTATAGCTAAACGACATAGATCAATCATGGATGCGTAGCATGGAAATTATACGCAATGTGATCAATACATGTCTATTTCCAACTGGTCCTCCTTAACTTTAGTGAGATCAAATACTTTAACATAATGAAAACAGAATGAACTGAATTTTCATATATCTGATCAGATAATATCCAAAATACTTAATACATAAATGTGTCCAAAACCAAACAGCACCCAAATACATAAAATACAAACTCTCACTATATTGCCATATTCTTAATTAACACCCATATGAGCAGTATGCTCATGAAAGACCCTGGATGATAATGCTTTTGTGAGCGGATCCGCTAACATGGAGTTTGTCCTAATGTGCTATATGGACACTATAACCATTCTGAATTCTTTCCTTCACAACTAGAAACTTTATGTCAATATCCTTTGACTTATACAAGTTTTTGTTGTTATTGGAATACAGTACTGCTGATTTATTGTCACACCATAATTTTATGTGGTCTTTCAACACCGTACTGTAGGCGCAGTCTTGTGACAATTTCGTAACCATATTCCCTGAATAGATACCCCACAACATGTTATAAATCTTGCTTTCATGGTGGAAGAAATTATGAGTGCATGTTTGACACTCATTCAAAATATACCTCCATTAGTCAGCATAACCTGATGTGGATCTCCTGCTGTGTTGGCATCCAAACTTTTGACGATGTGCAGGATCCTGACTTTATTTCTCCCCCAAACTCAACATCCTCAAAAAATATTATACTTCTCGTCTCAAAAAAAAAAATCTTAGTGTGGGATCATATAATTATAACCCCTTGATTTGTCAGCATAGCCAATAAAGTAGCTGCATACAATTGAACTTTGGTCTGTATTTTCTTTACACATTAATATAGACAATAAAGTCTACAAAGTCAATGAAATCCAAATCTCATCAGACACAAATCATTCAACTCTATTTCTAGAGATGTGACATAATCGCTTATGTCATAATGAGACTAAAAATATTTATTGTTAATTTTGCATTTAGTACCACATGACTCCACTTGCAAGGTTTCATTGTAAGATGCAATAGTTTTAAATGGATATAGGTTATCATAAACCTTAAGGGAACCGTTACGAATAATATTTGGATTTAAAGATAGACTAAACTTATTATTTTTAAATGAACAATGATAACCAGATTTGTCCATTAAGGAAATTGAAACTGAATTTCGTCTAAAAGACAGTACAATAAAAGTGTCTATCAAATCCAAATAATAATCGGTTCCTAAACATAACCCAAAATGTCATATTGCTTTCACTTCTACTGATTTGTCGTCACCCACATAGATGTATCTTTCACCATCAATTGGCTTCGGTAGCTCAGACAACCTTGTCTATAAACACTAATGTGGGTAGTAGCACCAGAATCTAACCACCACGTGTTTTTAGGTACTAAATATAAATTAACCTCAGAACAGACTAAATTTAGAAATGTATATTTCTTTATACGCCATGCATGATACTTTGTACATTTCTTTCTTATGTATCATGTCTTATCACAAAAGAACAACCCTTAGTTTTATATTGTTGTTTCTTTTTATTGGACCCTTAGCAGCTACTGTATTCATTTCTTTTTGCACTTAAAGTTATCTTATTAATCATGAAAATTAAAATCTTATTGGCAGATATTTAACAATATTAATTGTAAAGAGAACAAAGCAACAAAAATAAACATGCTCTAACAAATAACCAAAGCATAAAATATAGTCAAACAAATTCAAATAATGGTGAACCCCATCTCAAGATACCTAGTGCATCATTAATATCAAGTCTTTGGACAGTGATATTAACTGCAAGTGGTACTCTTGGTGTAGTGATCAAACATTGACAATAAGTCATGTCAAATAATAAGCCTATCTTTGGATCGGGTTATTATTCACATATAAACCGTATAATTGTCACACATTTATCACCACAAGTATGTGTGCAATTCGGCCAAGTATTAACCTTCCTTTGGGCCGGTTAATACCCGCATGAATGTACACACACAAACATCCAACATCCCTCATAAACTATCTACGTAAGAGAGGTCACTTTGGCGACATCTTGTTTCAATGGGTCTATTTAGAATATTAGACAACTATTGTTAGTCATAAAATGTACCAAAAATTTGAATGTTGACTAAATTTTACAAAACTGAATCATGTCCAAATCCTTCTGCTTATTTAAATTAAATAAACATAAATCCTTATATGCATGCATATTTATAAGATTATTACTCAAATAAAGTAATCAAAAGCATAATCATGAATTTCAATTTGGCAAAATTGAATATTATCACTATAACAAATTCATGAAATAATCTACGGAGGATATGCATCCAAAGATAATATCAAATAATGCATAAGGATTACTTTAAATAGAATAATCTATAGAAGGTCAAATATATGCATTAACAGATTATATCAAATAATCTATAAGGATTATTTTAAATAAAATAATCTAGCGAAGACAAAATCCTAATTTTAATTTGAAAAACAATCATCTATCTTAAAGATATCTTCTTTAATCATATGCATGTGAATTTGTTTTTGCATGAATTTATCGAAAAACTATATTTCTGAATCCAAATCAATAACTGTACCATAAAGAAAATGCTAAATCTGTTTTATACAATATAAAACAATAGATAATGGCAAAATATTATTTACCGTTATCATAAACTTCAAACTTATTGTTACTACATGTTGCTTAAAGCTAATAAATCACATGACATGAATTTCCAATCATGTGGAGGACCCACTTGTAAAAGTTGGCTAAAATAATGAATATGCAGGACTCGGCCAAATTAATTACGAGTGCTTAAAAACAAAAATATTGGCATTCTGTCTAGCCCCTTTATCGATCAATCTGCTAATTAAAAACAGAAACAATCTAATGCATTCCATATGTGATGTATCTGAATAGTGCATACATACATCTTGATCGTCAATATAACATAATTCCTTTGCTTGGATCCATCGTTGAATCAATCTTTAGTTATAACACAACTAAAGGTTGACCAAAATATATCGATTATTCTATTTTAAATATATAACTAATGTGCACCTTCAGGTTGTTCGTACATAATTCCTTCTATCAAAAAGATTGATTATATATGATTAGTGCCTACATACTAATGTGCACCTTCGGCTGATTCATACATAATTCCTTCTATCGATTAACACAACTAAAGATTGACCAAAATATATTACTTGGACCCATCGTTGTCATAAACCCTAAATTTAAATTAGATCTTACGATCTAGGGTTCCTAAACAACAACAAAAATTAAATCTAAACCTTCAATCTCATAAATCGAACAAGGAGGCTCTGATACCACTTGTTAGGAATTTATTGTACCCTGTCGATTCATGAGATGAAGAACATAAATTAAACTGATTGCGGAAGCGTACCTGAATCCATTGCTAGACTTGATGGATGTTGAAGCGATCGTCTCTTTATTGGGTTCGATCTTCCAACCCGCTACGGCCCTTAATAACAAAGATGAAATCTTTGTTCCTCTCTTTGTTGATTGGATACAGAAGAGAATAGAGAAAACCCTCTCTTGGTGGCCGTATGAGTTGGGGACCATAACCCTAATGAATACACATATATAGATATGTGTGTTGTGATATTTCTAATTTGGCCCTCATCAAATTAGAATTATCTCCGGTATCTACACATTAATTCCATGACAATTATACTCTTAAGCCAATTTCCAAATAGACCACTTTAAATTGGCTTAATTATTTAGATAGCCCAAACACAATTAATTTTACATGTGTGGCCCCTTAATTATTGAATAATTCCAACAATATATATGACAATGACTTCCACTATTTTTTTTCTTGTAATTAACTTACATAATCGTTACAATGACAAATTGATAGAAAAAGCCAATTGATAGAAAAAAGCCAAATTAATATGTACTCTCTCTCTCTCTCTCATATATATATATATATATATATATATATATATATATATATATATATATATATATATATATATATATATAGCATCTAGCCTAGTGGTTAAGAGAGATGCATGCGGTCCGAGTGGTCAGGAGTTCGAATTCCAGTATGAGCGATTCCAGAAATAATTTACCTGGTTACAAAATATATATATATATAAATTGATAGGCTATATGGTGATTGACATGTACAGTATGTTTTACTATATAAGTGCATATATGTTTATTAAGAGAAATTAATAGGCTATATGGTGATTGACATGTACATGTATGTACATAAGTGGCTCACGTCTCTTGGAAGTGACCGGAAGAAAACCTATGGATGCGAAGGATGAAGGATTGGCAATGCTTCTAGTGGTTTCCTATCCGAAGAAAAGGAAAGGAACTGCTGAAGTAAATAAAAATTTATAAATAAAGACAATTTAATCCATAAAGTTATATTTTATAAATAAAGATAATGTAGTCCATGGGTTGTGGTCTAGTATTGGTAGCAACAGAAATTCGGTATGGAAGGCACATATTCGAATTCTTCCTTGACATTTGTCAAGTCGAAGAAAAGGACACATCTACATTTTCCGCATTGGAGACCTCGTCGTTACCCACTAGGCCATAATTCACGGACAATAAATGTTATCAATTAGCATCCTTAACCGTCCTCTGTTAACTATTTTTGTTATAGTGACTATTATTTTATTTCTGTAGATTAAATTTGCAAGAGACATTAGACACCTGCTGCGCCCTTGTTTCTTATACCTGGTATAAATAAGTTTTGCACCATAATAATATTATAATCATTTGCACGGATATATTGGTAATAACTCTTGACGAACTTACTTAGGATTAAATAATGTTAAGGTGCATTTGATTACAAGGTAAAAAATAAATTGATTCCACATAATTATTTTACTATGAAAAAATTTTACGAAAAAAATTCCACGGAATTAATTTGGATGTTTGATTCTTGTTATTTTTCATGGAAATTAATAATTTTTTGTGGGCTTGGCAAGTTTTATTTTTCATTATTTTGAAGGAAAATATAAAAAGTGATAGATTTTTGGAAAATAATTTCATAAAAAATATACGCTATCAAATACTACAATTGGTGAAAATTTTATGATAGAAATATTTTTCATGAAAAAAAAAAGCTCAATCAAACACAGCCTTAATATATCTAAAACATGAGAAGGCCTGGTATATTTGTAGGAACAAGTCACAAAATCCTTCTTTAGCTCAGGCAATTGGGACTAAAGTGAGATTTACAAGAATAGTTAACTGATAATTACAAGATTGTAAATCAACATCTATACCAATTTTGTCCCGGACCAGATTTAGGTAAACCCAAAATTTTTGGAAGTTTTGTTTTGCGCTCAAACCATGTAATGTAGCTTTAAGGCCTCGTTTGGTTCACGGAAAGGAAATGATTCCCTTCTATTTTCCATAGGAATGGAAAACTAGGATTGCTGTCACATTTTATTTTCGTTGTTTGGTAAAATAAGAAAACTACCTAGGAAAAGAAAGCAAAATATAACAATGTTCCAATAATATCCTTACCTTTTAAAATAAAAATAATATTATAAAAAATAACATAATGGTAAAATAAACAATGACACATGGTTACTTTTGTCATAACTTTTGTAATAAATGTTGGGAAAGGAGGAGGGAAAATCAATCTCATGGGTCTTGAATGGAATCATATTCCCATCAATTTTTTCCCTTATCAGGAAATTAATTTTCAACTTTGTGGTTACCAAACAAAGGAAAGAAATAATTTTCCTTTCTTGATTCCTTAAATCCGTGAACCAAACGAGGCCTAAAAGAATGAGTTACAATGATAAGTTATAGCAGACTAAGACCATCTCCAATGGAGGTTTCTATCTTCCCTATTTCTATGGAAGAAATCCATTTTAGAAAAAATTTCTCCCAATGGTGATTTCTATCACCATTTCTATCCTAGGTGGCAATTATGTAGGATGGAAACTTTCTAGGAGGATTTCTACATGTAGAAACTCTCATAGAAATTCTCATATCTCTCATGACAATTATTATTGGGCCCCACATCATTAAATTGGTCCTTTTACTATGTGACACATAGGATAGAAATGTATAACCATTGGAGAGCATTTTTGTATGTCTACAATTTCTATGTAGAAACTCTTCCAACTAGAATTCGTTTGGTTCGCGGAATGGAATGGAAAGGAAATCAATTCCTTGTCATTTCCTTTCCTTTGGGAAACTTTAATTCCTATTGATTTTCCTTTCCGATGTTTGGCAATGCCAAGGAATTTGGAAAGGAAAGTGAATACTTCAATGTGGGAAAGTGATTCCTTCCTTGGATGGATGGAATCACTTTCCCCCCTAATTTCCCTTCCATTGGGAATCACTTTTCTTTCCTCCTCAATTCCTTGGACGCCCAAACATAGGAAAGTAAGCACTTTCCTTTTCCAACCGGAAGATTCTGCGAACCAAACGAGGCCTTAAAGTACAATGCCAACTAAGATAAGAACTCAATTTTAGAAATCACCATTGGAGATGGTCTAACTAAACAATTCCAATTGCTTTACACCTCCAAACTGCATCAATAACTCCAATTGCTTATAGGAAATTAATTAAGAGTGCACGCTTTGTCGGCTTCAATTATTCCTTAATTAATAATTGTTACTTTATAGTCCTCTCCTTAAACTTTTACTTATACCTTTGCCTAATTTAATTTGCCTAAACTAGGAATGCGTTGATCAGTATATACTTGTGGGTTGTCCCACAACAAGAGTCCCACAGATGTCTTTCATAATATTTTTAAGGGTCTTCTTGACAATTGTTGGGTAGCAGTTGTGAGTGTTTCTTGAGTACTGGTTATGAACAGTTATGAGGGGTCCGATTTTAGATGGTTTTAATTAACGACTTTAAACTAGTCAAATTCATTGTTGATAATTCATTAAGGAGAGTTTCTGAAAGTTTTTTATAAGAATATATGTCATGTTACTGATTTCATGAGTTTGCCATGTTAGAGCATTTTCAAATAACTCCAAGTCCAAACCATGTAAAGACAATCCGACCGACAGTCTCATGACAAACTCATTATTTACAACAATCTAGATGAGTTTGTCATGAAATCAGCAATCTAGATTAAGGATTTATAAGAATTGTCGTTTGGATGAAAATAGTCATTACAAGAAGATCGTCAATATGAAGATAGGAGAGACTACTGAAAATAAGATTTTAAAAATTACCGGAGGAAGTAGTCATCCTTTGGAGAAAGTAGAAGAGAGACCAAGATAAGAAAGAGAAAATATGATAGGATATTTATAATTAGTAGTTTTTTTATTTTGCAATGATAATTAGCAGTTATAATTATATTTTTGTGAGTATGTAAATAGAATAAAATAATAAAATCTTTCAAAAGCTATCATTTTGGGTTGTTTATAAAGACCTTCAAAATTACACTACGCTGAATTTGAAAAAAATTTGAGCCAACCAAAATTAGTGCCTCAAAAAAATTACTAAGTATGAACTTTTTAAACACTTCATAAACGATAAGCTCAAAAACTCTCAAGAAAAAAGGGCACATGCGGAAGAAAATAAAAATAAACATAAACATTAAAAGGAAACCAACAATATACTCATCTCTCCCACTAATAAGTAGGAGGTTTCCACTTCCATAACACTCGATGTCTTCAAAAACATTGATGACATGAAATGTCCACAGAGAAATTGTTAAGCGAATTTAAGGAGGGGTCAAACTTGAAGTACATATATCTCACATGAAAGTATAACACACAGTTTAACCTACAAATTATTTTGCTGCTTTTGCTCGCCATTTTGAAAAACTAAAAATTTATTATAGAGCAATAAAAATTTAAAAAAATTGTTGAAAACAAAAAAATTAGAAACAAAATAAGAAACATTCCTCCGACCGTATGGGGGAATTCAAGTATAAAGTGTTGTAGCTGTTGCTACTATTTAAAAAACAAATTTTCTCATCGTTTATTTTCAACCATTACAATTTATTTATTCTATAACTTTAAATGTTTGAATCATGTCCAGATTCAATGTATCACATTTTTATCATGTGCTACAATTTTTGTAACGTTAAAATTTAATAGGCTATTTTAATATCCTCATTATTCCATCCTTTGGCAATAACTCCTCTCTTTGATATGGAAAAAAGATCATTGCGAAAGCTCTCTCTCTCTTTCAAGTTCTCTTCCCTCTTGAAATATTGTTCTTCATTTGTTGCTCTGGGCGGAGCTAAGTCGGGGTCATTCTCTCGACGCCGTGTGCGGCAACGAGATTCCGGTGGAGCGGAGATTTTACCACTAGGGGCGTTCGGATTCAGTCTGCACATAGACCAGAACTAACTCTTAGATTGTTGAAAATTTTCTTCAAGACTTCGGATTAAAATCTGCAAGAAAATAAATTAAATTAAAGTTACCGGCCTCCGGAAAAGTCGCGCACTACAAATAGGACCAGACCTGATATTGCATTTGCTATGGGAGACTAAGTAGATATACCAGTAACCCAAATCAGACACACTGGACTGCATTAGACAGAGTATTTAGATATCTTACGGGTACTTTAGATTATAAACTTCATTATTCTAGACACCCTGATATCATAGAAGGTTACTCAGATGCTAATTGGGTAACTGATTCACATGATATGAAATCCACGACTGGATATACTTTTACCCTAGCAGGAGCTGCGATCTCCTGGGGATCATGTAAACAGACTAGCATTGCCAGAAGTACTATGGACTCTGAAATAATAACTTTGGACACTACCTGTACAGAAGCCGAATGGCTTAGAAATCTTATTATCCATATATATTATATACATATTTCTGTACCTTTTTTTTTAATTATGCTAAAGAACTTCTAAAAGCATGATCTTGTGAATTCTAAGATGAACAGGTACCTACAGTTGCGTTTCAAGAAATTAAAAGAGCCTAAATGGCAAAAATGTTGTTCTTGACTATAAAAGTCATAAAAGAACTTACAGATCTCTTGACGAAGAGTCTGTTTACTCTTGACGAAGAGTTCATCTAGGATATTAATCCTAGAATCATCGAGGGGGATGGGGTTAAGCCCATAGTATAGTCACCAGCAGTGGCAACCCAACCGAGTCTGACTGGAGATCCCAAGAAGCCGGTTCAATGGGTAGAAACAAGCTGGACTAGGTGACTATTATGGAACACTGACCCTGAGATTAAGTTCTCTTTAAAATAAAAGCCCAAGAGGCTGTACATGTGTACATTGATATCCCATCCCTATGGTGACAGTGTTCCTTTTGTGATATGGATAAGGTGAGTTTTAAAACTCTTAATAAGTCCAAGCATGATATGCAAGGTTGATTCCTATCACCAACCCTTGAGGACTTACCTATATGAGAGGTCGTGATGGCCGCGACTATAGGACAGGACGATCCTAGACAACTCTCATGAATGTGTAAAAGTGCGCATGGCCAATCAAACGCGCCACCCGATAGATCCAAGTACCTCTAGCGTACTATGTGTGCTAATTTCTGAGTCTGGTTCAAGAAGACTGATTCAAGGCGTAGTCCATCAAGTTCTTCTTCAGACAAAGACAATAGTCACTACGTGAGATTCAAGGCTGTAGTCCATCTCATTTATGCATAGTATTCAACTGCCCAGAAATCTTTCTCACCTTTAACTTTCCTCTTTCGTTTCTTTCCTCTATTATTTCGGAACTTGTTTTTTTTTTTTGGGGGGGGGGGGATTGTTGTAGCTGTTGCTACTATTGACAAAAACAAATTTCCTCATCATTTATTTTCAACCGTTATAATTTATTTATTCTATAACTTTTAAATGTTTGAATCATGTCCAGATTCAATGTATCACATTTTTATCATGTGCTACAATTTTTGTAATGTTAAAATTTAATAGGCTATTTTAATATCCTCATTATTTCATCCTTTGGCAATAGCCTATATAATGAGGTTTTCTCCTCCTCTCTTTGATATGGAAAAAAGATCATTGCGAAAGCTCTCTCTCTCTCTCTCAAATTCTCTTCCCTCTTGAAATACTGTTCTTCATTTGTTGCTCTGGGCGAAGCTAAGTCGGGGTCATTCTCTCGACGTCGTGTGCGGCAACGAGATTGCGGTAGAGCGGGAATTTTACCACTAGGGGCGTTCGGATTCAGTCTGCACATAGACCCGAACTAACTCTTAGATTGTTGGAAATTTTCTTCAAAACTTCGGATTAAAATCTGCAAGAAAATAAATTAAATTAAAGTTACCGGCCTCCGGAAAAGTCGCGCACTACAAATAGGACCAGACCTGATATTGCATTTGCTATGGGAGACTAAGTAGATATACCAGTAACCCAAATCAGACACACTGGACTGCATTAGACAGAGTATTTAGATATCTTACGGGTACTTTAGATTATAAACTTCATTATTCTAGACACCCTGATATCATAGAAGGTTACTCAGATGCTAATTGGGTAACTGATTCACATGATGTGAAATCCACAACTGGATATACTTTTACCCTAGCAGGAGCTGCGATCTCCTGGGGATCATGTAAACAGACTATCATTGCCAGAAGTACTATGGACTCTGAAATAATAACTTTGGACACTACCTGTACAGAAGCCGAATGGCTTAGAAATCTTATTATCCATATATATGATATACATATTTCTGTACCTTTTTTTTAATTATGCTAAAGAACTCCTAAAAGCATGATCTTGTGAATTCTAAGATGAACAGGTACCTGCAGCTGCGTTTCAAGAAATTAAAAGAGCCTAAATGGCAAAAATGTTGTTCTTGACTATAAAAGTCATAAAAGAACTTACAGATCTCTTGACGAAGAGTATGTTTACTCTTGACGAAGAGTTTGTCTAGGACATTGATCCTAGAATCATCGAGGGGGATAGGGTTAAGCCCATAGTATAGTCACCAGCAGTGACAACCCAACCGAGTCTGACTGGAGATCCCAAGAAGCCGGTTCAATGGGTAGAAACAAGCTGGACTAGGTGACTATTATGGAACACTGACCCTGAGATTAAGTTCTCTTTAAAATAAAAGCCCAGGAGGCTGTACATGTGTACATTGATATCCCATCCCTATGGTGACAGTGTTCCTTTTGTGATATGGATAGGGTGAGTTTTAAAACTCTTAATAAGTCCAAGCATGATATACAAGGTTGATTCCTATCACCAACCCTTGAGGACTTACCTATATGAGAGGTCGTGATGGCCGCGACTATAGGACAGGGCGATCCTAGACAACCCTCATGAATGTGTAAAAGTGCGTATGGCCAATCAAACGCGCCACCCGATAGACCCAAGTACCTCTAGCGTACTATGTGTGCTAATTTCTGAGGCTGGTTCAAGAAGACTGATTCAAGGCGTAGTCCATCAAGTTCTTCTTCAGACAAAGACAATAGTCACTACTTCAGATTCAAGGCTGTAGTCCATCTTATTTATGCATAGTATTCAACTGCCCAGAAATCTTTCTCACCTTTAACTTTCCTCTTTCGTTTCTTTTCTCTATTATTTCGGAACTTGGTTTTTTTTTTGGGGGGGGGGTTTGTTGTAGCTGTTGCTACTATTTACAAAAACAAATTTCTTCATCATTTATTTTCAACCGTTACAATTTATTTATTCTATAACTTTTAAATGTTTGAATCATGTCCAGATTTAATGTATCATATTTTTATCATGTGCTACAATTTTTGTAACGTTTAAAATTTAATAGGCTATTTTAATATTCTCATTATTCCATCCTTTGGCAATAGCCTATATAATGAGGTTTCCTCCTTCTCTCTTTGATATGGAAAAAATATCATTGCGAAAGCTCTCTCTCTCTCTCTCTCAAATTCTCTTCCCTCTTGAAATACTGTTCTTCATTTGTTCCACTTGGCGGAGCTAAGTCGGGGTCATTCTCTCAACGTCGTGTGCGGAAACGAGATTGCGGTGGAGCGAAGATTTTACCACTTGGGGCGTTCGGATTCAGTCTGCACATAGACCCGAACTAACTCTTAGGGCAGTGCTTCGTGCACGACTTCCATGGAGGCCGGTAACTTTAATTTAATTTATTTTCTTGCAGATTTTAATCCGAAGTTTTGAAGAAAATTTCCAACATAAAGTTGTATTTTTTAAACGCTAACAACCGTTGGCCAACAGTATACTTGTTGTATTTTATAGGGATTGGGGGATGCACAGCAGCACAAGAGAGAAAATAGAAGGAAGAAAGCGAAGAAGACGAGTAGCAGCTACCTACGGGAAGAGTAGTATGAACATCTACCTTAGGTCACTAGAATTTGAACTATGGTCATGTGTTATTAATGGCTACAAAAAGCCAAAAAAAATTATCACTGCGGACAGGCTTATTGATAAGCCACATGATAAATACATTGGTAATGGAAAGAAACTGTTGGCCCAATGATTACATTGCGTTTTTGAATATGGCTAATCAGTTAAGTTTAACATATTGATGTCACTAATATTCATATACTCACTATAATGTTGCTACTTAAACTTAGCATTGTCCTAATTGTCCTATATTATATTGACATGCTTGTATTGTACTGCAACATATTTTTCTCGCCTAACATGTATTTTGTAGACATGCAGTAAGCATGATCAAACATGATCAAAGCAGGACATAGGCAATGAATAATTAATGATGGAGCAAAGACGGCGTCATACAAAGAGATTTCTCCGAACCGCCTAGCGACCTATCCGGGGCCTCGCATCGGGGGTTCCGCTGCCCGGTCAGCGAACAGGGGTCGAGGGGGGCAGCGCCCCCCGTCGGGGGTTCGGGGGCGAAGCCCCCGAAAGGTATTCAGATTTCCAGATCTGTTTATCTTTGGACGACCGCTGTCAAGGAAAAAGACGTCTTCAGTTCTGCTCAGATATCAGAAGAAAGGCGTCATCACAGGGCTCTGGTTTTTCTATTTGTTCCAAGTCTATAATCTTCAATTTATTGAGTCTAGGAGAATGTGTATGTTGAGTCGCACTGAGTCATCTCAACCCCTAGACATATCTCTCCAAGCTCTACCATTATAACAGACCAATTCCTGAACCAAGCCCAAGCTCCACAAAGCCAAAAAGCCCAATGGACCAATTCTGTCTTCTGGAGACAGAGTTCGGGCCGAACTCTGCCTCCACACAGAGTTCGGGCCGAACTCTGTCCCCTGATTTCCAGCACCCTAATTTTTAGGGCCTGCTTGCTACAAGCTGTCCAACGTTCGAAAATTTGAATTCTTGGGGCAGAATTCTGGCCGAATTCTGCCTCCCCAGAGTAGTATAAATAGAGCTTGAATTCTTTCATTTCAAATCATCTCTTACCTTCAAATATTCAAGCTTTCTAAGCTCTACTACTCCAAGCCTCATTCTTCCATATCTCCTAAGCCACAACTCTCCTTAGCCCAAGGTGCTCAGTGCGATATCAGCTAGAAGTTGTGTGCAAGAGGGAAAGAAAAGTCACTTGGACAATTCCAAGTTTTGCCACTGCGAATCTGTAAGAAGTTGACGTGCTCTTCTGAAGAAAAGGCACGGGGTGTAACTACTATTTCACAAATAGTGGATTTAATCCTGAGCTAGAGTTCTCAGGCCTGGACTAGTCCTCCACGAGGGAAACCAGGTTAAAACTGCTGTGTCTGCGAATGCTCTTCTGATCTTTATTTACTTCTGCATTTATTTCTGATTTATTTACTATCTTGATAGTTGTTTTTGAGGAGGTGATATAGAGTTAATTTTTATTTGGTGATTATTGACACAAACTCTATTCACCCCCCTCTAGAGTTGCCTACACGTTATTTCAGAAACAAGCTAGCCTAGATATCGAGGCTATGAATGCTTTATATTGTGAACTAGACATGAATGAATTCAAACGAATTTCAACTGGTATGACCTCACATTATTTTGAAACTTCCTGAGGTTACTTATGAAGAAACTTCACATGTGAAGTAATCCAAGATTAGTAGTCTTACTCAAGAATATGATACCTTCAAAATAAAGCATGAGTAGACTATTACTCAATATAATAACTCATTTTCTTGATATTATTAATGTTGGGTTTTGGCCTTTTTAGATTGGAACTTTAGTCCCACATCGGCTAGGCCAAAGGAGTTGTATCTCTATATATTAGCTATGCACTTTTAGAGATGCACATGTGGTGTGGAGGTGCACATGGGTGTGCCATGTGGGATTATTTTTCTAATGAAAAAAAGGCTAAATCAACAATTGAAAACATTCATGCTTTTTGCTCTTGAAAAATTTATTTCCATGGGAGCTAAGCCCCGTAGGGGCTTAGCAACTCGGACTCGGACACGGACTCGGGCTCATGGGCTCATGAGGTGTAATGTGGCATTTTGTTGGCTCATTTTGCACTTAGCACATCAGCATCGTCGCTAGGCGCATAGTAAGTTGCGCTCGTTGCGCGAGCCGGTTGAGCGTCTAGCTTGCGCAGGCCAGGTGGTGTGCCCAGGTGTGCGCCCAGTTGCGCGGGTGGCACAGGGTGCGTAGGGCATTCTGCACGCGGGGCGAGTGGCACAACTTGCTACAGATCGTGCATGTGCATGATCTGTGTGGTTACTGCACGTTCGGAGTGGTTTTACCACGTCCCGAACATTGTAGAAACTGGGCAGTTGCCACTCAGGCCTATATAAGGTCTCTTCTCTCCGCAGGACATAGATAGAAGTGTATACAAAAAGTTTACAAGTATTTTTAACTCAAGTAAACAGAGGCTGTAAGAGAGAAGAGAAGCTTTGCACCAGCGTTGCTTTTGCACAGGAGTCTGTATACGATCCGAGGAGTCAGAAGAGCCGGAGTGTTCCAAAGTTCTCCGACGAACTTGCTGGTTCCTGGAAGCTGTTCGTGTGGGGCGAATAAAGCTTTGAGCAACGGTGATTATTCACCCCAGCAGGCCATCTTCCATCTTTCGTTTGTCATCGCTGCTGCTGTTAGCAATTCGATTCGTACCTTCTGTTTAGAAGTGCTACTGTCGTTTGCTACTGATTACGAAATCTTTTTAGATTCTCGTAATCCAGAATCCTCTTAGGATCTCTGTTGTGCACCTTCTTTGAAGTGTTGTATTAAAATGTTGTCTTTACAATTGTTTTATTTTCTCAGTTTTCTATCGAAAATTGTGCCCCGATAATAACAATCTCAAAGCTTTATTGCTACGATGGAAAACTTTAATGCTTCACTCCTCAATACTGACTTTTGTAAGTTAGAAAAGTTTGATGGAGAGCATTATCAAGTCTGAAAGAGAAAAGTTTATCTCACTCTTCAACTCAGAGATGTTGATCACGTGCTTCTTGAAGAGGAACCTACTGTTCCAGATAATGGGTCTGTTGCCGTAATCAGTACGGCTACTAAACTTCAGGCCAAGTGGAGAAGGGAGAATAGCATTTGCAGGCTGCTTATCCTGAATGCTATGGAGGATTCCCTAGCAGAATCCTGAAGTAAGAAGGTATTGCCAGAGACATATGGGAGTCTCTGAAGAAACTGTATGAAGAAGACAAAAACAGGAGCAAGATATTTGTGGTTGAAAAATATCACAAATGGCTCTTTGAGGACGAGAAGTCCATGCTGCCGTAGGTGAAGGAATTCCTGAAGCTGTGACAGAAGTTGGAAGACGAGGCGATGCTCCTCCCCGACAAGTTTGTTGTTGGAGGGATTATCTCTAAGCTCCCTGCTGGGTAGAGCAAGTTCTATGCAAACATGCATAGGAAGAAGTTGGAGATTTCTTTCAAAGATCTCCTACAGGAAGTGTATGTTGAGGACCAGATGCGGGCTCAACTGAAAGTGGACGTACTGTCCAAGCAATTGGCTAATGCCAATATGGTTCATACCATGGAACCAAAGAAAAAGTAGGCAGCTTCCCACAACAAGAAGAAGGACCCTGACAATCTGAAAGTCAAAGGGACTTCCTTCAAGCAAAAGAAGCCAAAGTCTCATTTAGCTTGCTTCAAGTGTGGCAAGAAGTGCCACTTCAAGAGTGAATGAAAATCCAAGGCCAAGAAATCAGAGCAAGGTGAGACTGGTAAGGTTTCAATGATCACTGATCTTGTTGCTATGATTGCACAGTTTACTACCGTGGGGGCTGATTCTGACTGGTGGGTAGACACTGGCACCACTTGCCATATCTGTTCCAGCAAGGAGTGGTTCACCACCTACACACCTACTTCTGAAGTGGTTGTGGTGGTGAACCAGGCACAAGCTGAAGTGCTTGGGATCGGGACGGTGGTGTTGAAGCTGACTTCTGGCAAGTCTCTGACTCTTCAAGACGTGAAGCACGTACCTACTATCGCCAAGAACCTGATCTCAGAAGGCCTACTCTGTAACGCAGGCCTCGGGATGGACATCAATGCTGGCCAGATGGTGATGTCTATAAAGGGAACATATTTCGGAAAAGCTTTTTATACCGAAGGAATGTTCAAAATTTAGCTTGTAAATTAGTCCAATGTAATTAATGCAATCACTCCTTCTACTTATACTCTTGAGTTGTGGCATAATAAACTATGACATGTTCATTGTAAATGAATAGATAAAATGTCTAGTCTAGGACTTATCTCCAAGTGTGAGGGTAAGGTAGAGAAATGTGAAGTTTATGCTCAAACGAAGATCACAAGGAACCCTTTCCTCGGGTTTATCGAAGTACAGATCTTTTGGAGTTGGTACACTCTGATATCTGTGACTTCAAACGTTCTCTACAAGGCTGGGATGAAGTATTTCATAACCGATCGATGATTCTCAAAGTAGGCGTTCGTCTACTTAATGAAGGCTAAGACGAAGCATTCGAGAATTCAAGGAGTTTAGAGCCGAAGCTGAGCGCAGACTGGACAACAACTCAAAAGAATAAGAAGTGATCGAGGTGGGAGTACAGGTCTCATAATTCGCATCGTTCTGCAAAGAACAAGGAATTGTAGTGAGACTAACGCTCCGTACTCTCCTCAATCAAACGGAGTAGCAGAGGGAAGAACAGAATGTTACAGAAATGATTAACTCAATGCTGTTGACTGCGGGTCTTCCTAAGCTACTGGGGAGAAGCTGCATTGACGGCCACTTTTATTCTAAATGGAGTGCCTCATGCAACTTCAGACATTACTTCTCATAAACTCTGGTTCAAGGTCAGACCTTACTTGAATGTCATCATGTGGGGTGTCTGGCATATAAGCTTTCAGATCTGAAGATTCAGAGCTTGGGACAAGGACACAAGACGATCTTCTTGGCGTATGCCGAGAGAGTAATACTCGAAGTTTCTTCATATTGAGTCAAATCAATCATTGAATCTCGCGATGCAGAATATTTGAAGACAAATTTGCAAGGCACAAGAATATTGTTCTTACGGATATACCGGAGAACAATGAGGGTGGCAAGATACTAAAGTTTTCAATGAAGAAGTAGTCCAAGAAGATGTTGTTGTTGAAACAACGGTTGAATCAGAACTCGCTGAGCCGTCAGCGAAGCGTGTGAGGAGGCAGAAGGACTTCGAAAATGACTTTGTACCTATAATGTGGAAGCAATCCGCTTACCTATGATGAGGAATAAATACCAGGGACGCAGTTTTCTGGAAGGAGGCGATTAACAATGAAATTGATTCCATCACCTCAAATAACACTTGGGTGTTGGTTGATCTTCTTGAAGGAGCGAAATCCATCGGATGCAAGGGATCTTCAAGAAGAAATGAAAGCAGACGGATATTGACAAGTTTAAGGCTAGGTTGGTAGCCAAGGGGTTTCTCAAAAGCAAGAGATTGACTACTTTGACACATATGCTCCAGTAGCCCGGATGACCACCATCAGAATGTTGATTGCTCGCAGTAATACATAAGATGGTGTACTCAGATGGATGTGAAAACGGCTTTCCTAAATAGCAAGCTGACCGAAGAGATTTACATACAATAGCTAGAGGGATTTGTCGTCAAGGGTCTTAAAGACAAAGTCTACAGTTGGTAAAATCCTTGTACGGTCTTAAACTGGCTCCCAAGATTGGCATGGAATTTGACAAGATTATAAGGTCAAATGGCTACATGGTCAGCGGACGGACAAATGTGTTTACAAGAAGTTCGCTGATGGAGAGGTGTGATCGTTTGTCTGTACGTGGACGACATGCTGATCCTAGGTCGGATATGAGCTGTGTCACGGAGACAAAGAAGTTCATCCCGAGCAGTTCAGTATGAAGGACTGGGGGAAGCTGATGTGATCTTAGGGATCAAGATCATCCGGACAGACACTGGACTAGCGCTGTCACAGTCTCATTATGTTGAGAAGATGATAACTCTTGTGGGTATGGATCTTCCAGGGATGATACTCCGTACAGGTGATATGAAGATGAAGCCTAATTCAGGGGAAAGCGTCAAGCAGCTGGAGTATGCAAGCGTAATCGGGAGTTTGTATGCTATACTGCCACAAGGCCTGACATAGCTTTCGTCGTGGGAATGCTGAGTCGTTTCTGAGCACCCCCGGCATTGAGCACTGGAAAGCTGTGTGAAAGGGTTGTGAGATATCTCAAAAAGACTCAGACATATGCACTGCACTACAGCGAAGATTCACCTGTAGTGGAAGGCTTCGGTGATGCCAGCTGGTGCTCAGAGTGGAGAGCGAGAGGTCCATAGGTGGATAAATTTTCATAATGATGGAGCTGCAATATCGTAGAAATCGAAGAAACGACTATGCTCTCGCAGTCATCCATGGAATCTGAGTTCTTTGCACTTGATACCACTGCCGAGGAAGCAGAATGGCTTCGGGAGATGTCAGCCCCTGTTTTTTAAAATTGGTTTAATTAGTGTTATTAGATGTTAATGACCATTTAGCTTTAAAATGATTTATTATAATTATTGGGAATTTTTCTAGAATTTTTAAATAATTTTAAATGAGTTTTAATTACTAAAAATATAAGTTTGCAATTTTATAAATGTTTTAATTGAGTTTTACAATTATTTAGATTGTTTAATTACTATTTGAATTTCCTAAATGTTCTATGCAAATATTTTTGCATATAAACCGAGCGGGAGGGGTTTTGCAAATTCAATTTTGTATTAGTTAATGGGGAGGACCCAACTGTTA